>CM044441.1:89106682-89245718 GCA_024363595.1 Xenopus borealis
GCCGAAACGTTGGAGATGCAACTGAGAATAAAATAATACACTGTTTTCACATGAGAATATATATATAATTTTTTTTCCAGTTCAGAATGATTTGGTTCTTCTCACCAAATCTGTTACAAAGCTTTATGGGCAATATTTCATCTTGTTTTTCATTAAGGAACCTAAAAATAGTCCTGATGGAGTTTATGCTAGTGGACCTTTAAACAGAACAGATGATGGCAACAACAAATATCATGCAGGTATGTTTATTCTGTACACTTGAAACTTTTTCTAAAATGCTACATATGAATCAGTAATACAATTTTCATCTTCATAATTTCCGCAGCACATTTTTTAAAAATAAAAGGTAAATTGTACCAAGTCCGTTAATGAAGAACAGATTTTTGCGACATAGAGGTATGGGGTCTGTTATCTGGAATACCATTATTAAAAAAAACTCTGGTAGATCCCATTTTGATCAAATAATTCACATTTTTGAAAATGATTTCCTTAATGCAGTATCTTGTACTTAATTTCAACTAAATATAATGCGCAACAAAATTGACGCGAATTGTGCCGAAATTGACGTGACGCGCCGAAATTACGCAATGGGCGTGTCAAAAACGCGACGCGACTCGTTTCGTGAATTTTTTCCATTGAAATTCACAAATTTTTCACCGAAGCAAAACGGGATAGATTCGCCCATCACTACTTATCCATAATAAATTGCGTTTAATTCATTAGGAGTGTATTTGTCAATGGGTGAAAGAACTCACCATTTGATAACTCCTGTTTGAAAAATCCCATAGGAATGAATACATGGGTGAGTTTTTATTTAAGCTCTAAACTCAAATTGTGATAAATGTACAGAGATCCAAATCCTATTGCATATATTTAATGTTTAAATTATTTAAGGCAGGCAGTATGAAGTTCCAAATTACAGAAAGATCCCTTATCTTGAAAACCCAAGGTCCTGAGCATTCTGGATAACAGGTCCCATAACTGTATATAAAAACTAGGTCCTATTCTTGCCTTTAATAATTTTCAGCTGTGCTCGCACCTGTTTCCCGATTTGTAATGTTAAACATCTTAATGTAAACAATACACTTAATTGTTCTCAGGACACTTCCATAACTTTTAACTATCCAATTTTTGTAGGACAGTCCCAATTTTGAATCTCCTGCACTGAACAGCCAGTAAAAGATACAACCTTTCCAATGTTATTGGCTTTTGGCAGAGAGCCTAGAATAGATGCTTAGATTCTTTTGTAACACTATAAGATAAACAGGTCTATTGGGAGGACTGAGACTTAGGCTTAGCTTAAAGGGCAATTCACTTTCATTAGCGAAACTGTAATAACACACTGAAACCACAGAAATGTGTTCAAATGCTCATAGCCTGCCAAATTTTGTAACATGGACGTGGTAAATAGTGGGTGTGGTCACACAAATGGGCCTGGTCAAAACATTTGCCACGCTCCTAGTGGCAAATCTTTTGGTCCCTCTTTCTATTTCCAGAATGTTGGGAGGTATGCTATTCAAGTGCAATATAAAGAAAAGTCACAAGGTGGCAGATTAATACACTATGCATTGTCTACACCAGAATTTTTTTGTGATTTTTTTTTTTGTATACCCAACGTTTTTCTTTACCATTTGCTACAACCAGTCGCTTTTGGTTACCAAATGTGGAACAAAATTTGCCCTCGTTATATTATTCCCAAGCAAGGTCTTTACAAACAGGCTCTAAGCCAATGGACATTTACCATTTGTTGCAAATGAAGGTCTTTACAGTGCAATAAAAGCAGTAATGTCATGAAAAAAATGGGAAAAGTCTCTGCTCTAGAGACCACACAAAAGCCATTGCCCTAATTGTCAGATGCCAGGCATGTCGGATAATGAGTCACTTACCATGTTTACATTATATATGGAGCAAACTCGGCCTGTGCTCCAGTTTAGCTGGTCAATGTTGCAAATGTGTTATTCCTTATCATGTGCAGTCATCACTTGCGGCAGGACTGGGAATCCCTGATGCATTTGCTATTAGGAGAAAGAAAGTCGTGACCAGAGGCCGGTTACAGGTGTGGGATCCATTATCTAGAATTACTCCATTGTAATTGAATCAATTTTTTTAAAATGATTTACTTTTTCTCTGTTATAATAAAACAGTATCTTATACTTGAGCCTAACTAAGATATAATTAATACACTTTGGTGGCAAAACAATATTTATTGGGCTTAATGTATACATTTTGTTTTTAGCAGACTTAACTGTCATGGGATAATTTTTTTTTTCAAAATGCATCAGTTAATAGTGCTGCTCCAGCAGATTTCTGCACTGAAATCTACTTTTACAAATAGAAGCGGCTTCACAACTAGGTTGTTATTATTATGGGTGACTTCAATTATCCGGACATTGACTGGGGTAATGGGGTTGCCAAGACAGATAAAGCTAGTAGGTTTGTAAATAAGCTAAATGACAACTTTGTATCCCAGCTCGTTCAAGAACCTACTAGGAATAACTCTCTTTTGGATCTTGTAATAACTAATAATACTGAACTCATCTCTAGCATTTGTGTGGGTGAGCATTTAGGGAATAGTGATCATAACATGGTCTCCTTTGAGATTCTGTTGCAGAGGCAATTCTATAAGAGAGTAACTAAAACATTGAATTTCAGGCGTGCAAACTTTGACAGTATAAGGGCATCTCTGCAACATATTAAGTGGGAAATGCTTTTCACAGAGTTAAACAATGAACAAAAATGGGAAGTCTTTAAAATGCTGCTTCATGAAGATACATGACCGTATAATCCGCTTGTAAGCAAGGAATGTTGTTGCAAAGCAAAACCTTTTTGGTTCAATAAAAGTGTTGGTGTTGAGGCTGGTAAGAAAAAAATGTGCTTTTAAGGCTTTCAAGTTAGCTGGGACAGCCAAATCATTTATAAGGTACAAGGAGGCCAATAAATCATGCAAAGCTAAAATCCATATGGAAAAGGATATTGCAGTAAGCAGTAAAAAGAATACAAAAGTATTTTTTAAATATATTAATAGTAAACAATGAAGCAGGAAGGGGTAGGACCTTTATTATCAGAGGGGGTCAGCTGGTTGATGAGAACAAGCAAAAAGCTCAGATTGTGAACACATCCTTTTTGTCTGTCTACACCAGTGATCCCCAACCAGTAGCTCCCGAGCAACATGTTGCTCTCCAACCCCTTGGATGTTGCTCCCAGTGGCCTCAAAGCAGGTGCTTATTTTTGAATTAATGGCTTAGAGGCAAGTTTTGATTGCATAAAAAACAGATGTCCTGCCAAACATTCTCTCCTGTAGGCTGCCAGTCCATGTAGGGGTTACCAAAAAGCCAATCAGAGCTCTTATTTGACATCCACATGGACTTTTATATGCTTGTGTTGCTCTCCAACTCTTTTTTAAATTTAAATGTGGCTCACGAGCAAAAAAGGTTGGGGAGGTCTACACAAATGAGGAACCAGCTAATGAAGGTCCCAATTGTAATAATAATACATCTAATGATGCATGGTTCACACATGATGAAATTCAAAAGAAACTAGAACATGTAAAGATAAACAGGCGCTTGCGAGGGGACATGATTACACTTTACAAGTACACCGCACTAGAGGCCACCCCTTCAGACTAGAAGAAAAGGACTTTCATATGAAGCAGCGTAGGTGGTTCTTCACAGTGAGGTTGTGGAATGCACTGCCGGGTGATGTTGTGATGGCTGATTCTGTTGATGCTTTTAAAAAGGGGCTTGGATGATTTTTTGGACAGACATAATATCAAAGGCTATTTTGATACTAAACTCTACAGTTAGTATAGCTATGGGCATATATGGTTTGTGTGAAAGAGTGGAGGGGTGTGTGTGTATGCTGGGTTTTAATTTGGACGGGTTAAACTTGATAGACTTTGTCTTTTTTCAACCCAATTCAACTATGTAACTGATGCATTTTGAAAAAAATGTTTTCCCATGACAGTATCCCTTTAAGGTTTAGCGATCCATATTATGGGAAGACCCCTTTTCCAGAAAACCCCAGGTCTTGAAAATTCTGGATAACAGGTGTCATACCTGTACGTTCTTTTTTCCATACCAGCATGATGGGTAAAGTGGGTCCCAGTCACATGCAGCCAACAAAAAATCCAGCACACGTGTGATGCTTCAGGGATTGCTCCCGTGTTTAATGTCTATCCAACAAGACAACGTTTCGGGGGTGTACCCCTTCGTCAGGTGCTCAAAAAACTCCCACAACCCTCCTTAAATGAGTTAGGTGCTAGGTCATTAAACACGGGAGCAATCCCTGAAGCATCACACGTGTGCTGGATTTTTTGTTGGCTGTCTATTTTGGAGGTGCCGTCCTCCTAACTCCATGCACCGTGAATATTTGTTGGAGAGGCCAGGTGTGCGTGTGCATCTTTCTGCCTAAATCGTCCCAGTCACATGCATTCACATGACAATATGGGCCATGGTGATCCCAATGCAAAACTCAATATTGAAAATTTGTAAAGGAAAGTACAACTTGTGCCATCCAATAATTCAGCTGGGTTCATGTTGGTCAGAATCAGCGGCAGATTTTGTTGCTTGCCTTGGGTTTTAGCAATTTCAATGGTTTAACAGCTTTTAAGATGGTCTTTTTTTTTAAAGAAAAACTACACCCTTAAAATGAATGATTAAAAATGCAATATTTTACATACTGAACTTATTGTACCAGCCTAAAGTTTCAGCTTGTCAATAGCAGCAATGATCCAGGACTTTAAATTTGTCACAGGGGGTCACCATCTTGGAAAATGTCTGTGACACTCACATGCTCAGTGGGCTCTGAGCAGCTGTTGAGACGCTAATTTTAGGGATTGTCGCTAATTATAAAGCAGAAAATTAGGTTGTTCTGTAATATATGCTGATGCTACAGGGCTGAAAATTCTTATGCTAATTGCATTGGTTTCTGTGCTGCCATGTAGTAATTATCTGTATTAAGTACTACTAGGAATGCTCCAAATCCACTATTTGGGATTTGACCGAATCCCCAAACCCTTCATGAAAGATTTGGCTGAATACCAAACTGAATCCAAATCCTAATTTGCATTTGCAAAGTAGGGGTGGGAAAGGAAAAAGAGGGAAATGTTTTTTACTTGTTTTACCTTGACAAATCCTCATGTTTTCCCTTCAGCACCACTTTACATACTCAAATTAGAATTTGGTACTGCCAGGCACAAGGATTCAAATGAATCCTGCTGAAAAAGGCTGAATCCCAAACCGAATACTGGATTGGCGCATCCCTAACATATACTGTATATTGTGAGTGGGTCCCTAAGATCAGTAAGTGACAGCAGCACAGAGTATGTGCACTGAATCAGAAAAGAAGATGGGGAGTTACTGGGGCATTTTTGGAGGCACAATTCTTTACTGCTAAAGGGCTGTGGTTGCCTTGGTTTGATGTAGAAACCCAAAACATTATGTAATAATTAATATAACTAGCCTACTTCTTTAGTTAGGCTTTAGTTCTCCTCCTAAATCTATGCTACAATGCCCCTTATAGTTTTTGTTTTTTAATATATTTTATTTGCACCAATACCAAATTCTCCACAAAGAATGTAACCTAATTTGCATTTTTCAATGTAAAAATGTTTAAAAATGTTAACTTAACATGACATGAATTCTGTTCAGATTCCATTTGACTGAAGGATTTAGGCCTTACATTGATGCGATTTGGACGAATGCTAAACTGAAGCCTGGATCCAGTACATCCCTAATCTATATAGTGTTAACCGTCCATTAAACCTTGTATGCTTTCAGCTGATACACTACAACATGCAACTGGGAAACGGAAACATTATAAAACCTGTGAGAGGGGTCAAATTCCTTTTAAGCCACGAAAACTTTTTAGCTCAACTGAGAAGAATATGATTAGACCTGGTAAGTTATTGATGGGCTTGGGTGTAAGCAGTATATATACTAGACTTTCTCAGACCATTGTGTATATACTTCTCCAATATCACTGCTTGTACTCCGATAGCCCAGTATCATAATATAATATTCAGAGTTTATTCTAGCTTGTTGCACCCTCATAAACACTGGGGTAGATGAAACAACTTTCATTTGTAACTGTTAGGTATATTATTTGATCTGGAGTTTTTTGTTTTTTTATTAACGTAGAATGGGTACTCCTGTTTATCAGCAGCTATTTACTCTGAGCTTGGCTTGTGCTCTTCTCACAGCTGCTTATTCTGAAGATTCAGATGATGTGTTTTATTCAGAATCCCATGATCAAGATCTTGGAGAAGCCAGTTTTGTCTCTGCATTTGACAGCTTTGCCAAGGATCTAAAAAGAACATTTTTGGTAACCATTCTGTTAACAGTAAAAGCAACATTGAATCAATCAGTGGGGCTCATTTATAACACCTGGCAGCAAACAATTAGCGATTTGATTTTTTCAGTCAGCAGGTTGAACACTGAAATAAATAATCTGATTGGCTGCTATAGGTTACTGCCCAGTGCTTATAAATGAGCCCCAGTGTGTTTAGCTGTAATTTTTACATTATATTTTAATTTCTTCAGCATTTTCAATTCTATAGGTCCTATGAACTGTAAACATGTTTACAAGCTGATGTTTTTCCTTGTCTTTTTAAAAATTATTTCTTAACAAAATACTGCATTTTAAATGGAATTTTGTGAAGGCGTTTATGTTAGTGTCTTGAATGTTGATTTGTATATAGCAGGTTAACCAATGATAGAATATTTCCTCTGCAAACTAATGTATTGTTGATCCAGACAAGGTATAAAAAGATTGAAAACAGGGCAAACCATGTGCTGAAAACCTCTCACCAGCAGGTTTCGACTGTGTTAAATGAAATACACCAGTGCAGGTAAGATACTGTAATATCCATATTGGCAGTTCATAGTAATTGTGCATTATATCAAATGTTTGCAGGATGAAGATAGGTCTGTAGATTTAAACTACTTACAAAATAATTGTAATAATAACCACAGATTTTAAAGAAAATGTGTCATTAGGTCACTATAAGGTATTATAATTATAAAAGGATGAAAATATAGTTCTAGACAGTTTGTCAGAAGGGAGCACTACAGCTTGCTTGTATAGCATTGAAGGAGGATATTTCTATATTTAGGTGGTGTGAAAATAGAGGCCATTGAACATGTCCCTAAGAATCGTACAAAAGTGAATATAGTCTGTGATGGAACTATAGAGGAAGCAGACTCTGTGGTTCTGCTTCCTCTAAAGCTGGACATTATTCCCCCTCCCCAGCCACTCTCCTACCTGCTAACTGGGAGGGAGGACATCTGCTGTGTACTGCACCCTGTTCACCTACAAATATACTAAGCATTTACTAGTCAGCTGTTTGAAAGCAAACATCACATAGTTTGCTATAGACTACAAGGCCTAGTGCAAGCAGTCTGATGTTTATGACATTACTCCTTATGACTTATGAGGAATTGTTTTGTTTTGTTTTTTTACACTTTTTTTTTCTCAGATTAAGCAAAATCAATCACTTTCATAAGATAGTTGTACATGAACTTTCTAACCTTGAGACTGAGGTACAAGCACTGAAACAACTTGAGAAAGAGACACTGGTGAGTATATAGGTTTGATTTAAAATAACTAATTGTAAAAGAACAGGAGAAGTACGAGGCAATGATGTGACCGCATGTATTGTTGATTAATGTTAATGGACAGTTAATGATAATTGTCTGGTTCACATTCAATGTCTTGTAATGTAGACTTGATAAGACGTGTGTCTTTTTTTTCAACCTAACTTCCAGTGTTACTATGATAAGAGAAGATACATTGAAATGTAGAAAGTACTTAAAAAGTGAGATCTAAATAAATTAAAGATCAGAATATGCACTTTCAAAAGATCTATCTAAATGTAGAGACAATACCAACCAAAGAACATATTTTGGTGCAAGTTATATACACCAGGCACAAGTGCAGCATAAAGTTCCCCAGGGAGCCAATATGCCACTAAGACTTATTGTGCAGAGAGAGGGGCCATGTCCATTATCCTGCCCAATGCTTGGTTGTCAAATTGGATATAATGAAGCCTAAGGGATCTTACTCACTAGTGTTTTTCCCTGCACTCTCCTGCGTTCTGTTTTGCATGGGAGCGCAGGAATAGACACAAGCAATTCTTTTCAATGGGGCTATACTCACACCAGCGCATGTAGGCACCGAACACGGGTTGAGACGCAACATGCTGCATTTCTCCTACGTTCGACGCCTACATGCGCTTGTGTGAGTAAAGCTCCATTGAAAAGAATTGCTTGTGTCTATTCCTGTGCTCCCCTGCAGCTGGACGCTGCAAAACGGAATGCAGGGGAGCGCAGGGAAAAACGCTTGTAAGAGCCCTAAAGCAGGGGCATTTAAACGTATGGACTAAGATGTTCTAGAACAGTTGTCCCCAACCACTGGCTGAATTTTGCTCCCTGTGGCGTCAAAGCAGGTGCTTATTCTTGAATTCCTGGCTTGGAGGCAAGTTTTGGTTGCAAAAAAACTATGTGTACTGCCAAATAGAGCCTAATGTAGGCTGCCATTTCACAAAGGGGCTACCAAATGACCAAACTTATTTGCCACCCCAGTAACTTTCCTCATGCTTCTGATACTCCCCATCTCTGTTTACATTTGAATGTGGCTCACAGGTGTAAAAAAAAAAAATAATAAAATATGTGGACCCCTGCTCTAGAATGAACAGCCCTGACTGGCCAATGATTGCCTTTTTTCAGGCATCTGGAGGTGAAACAATGAATGCAACAATTTTATTGGTTGCTGTGGGTTACTGCCTGTCACAAAAACACTTGGCTCCACCACACTTTACTCTTGGGTTTGGCTACAAGGGGTTACAATCAGTCTCTCAATCACCTTACACACAGGTTAGACTAACATCAGACACCCCCAAAACACACCAACACCCACAAAGTTCATTCGCTGCCACCATCTATCATTAACAGGCGATAGAAACCTAATGTGACTATTCCCCTGCCCTCTATAACAGGTAATAACTCACACTACACAATACATCAAACACTCTCTCTTATGGTAGTTAGTCAGGGTAAGATCCTACTAGTCTAACAAGCACTCCAGCAGCCAAAGGGTTAATTCACACTCAAACACACTTTCCTGCTAGCCGTACTAGTTATCAAACATACAAATAGGCAACTTTCCCTTTTCACACATACAAAGAGTTTAGGCACAAGCATTCATATGGGCTATGAGTTCATTTAGAGCACAAGGACTAACGTATTAAATGATATTTAATAATTACAAGAAACAGTGCATATGTATATAGAAATGGTATTACAAAAATAACATATTATTGCAAAACAGTAAATAAAATAAAAAGGAGTAAAAATACAAAGAAAACCCTTACTTTACCAAGTTTGGAAGTTATCAATGTATCCTCTGAGGCACGAGTAGAAAACTGGAAATACAATTCACTTGGAAAATGAAGCCTCCTTGTATGAACACTAGATATTTGGAATGTCACCTTTTTATTCCCTGCTGGGACACTCCCCTCATTACCTTATGCAGGAGGTAGGAGTGCCAAGGACATGTCATTTACGACCCCCTGCAGGGGGTCTGCTACACTCAGGCAATATTCCCAAATATCCTTTAATATAATATGGGTACTTGCCAGTACCCAATACTATAATAAAAACATGGGCAGGCTGTGATCTATATGTGGGCAAACAGAACAATACCAAACACTAATAGGTTCCCATTTTCCAGTCCCCCAGAAACCAGTTCTTCTAACGGGTGGGTATAGGCTGGCACTGTTTGGTATTGTTAGGAAGCTTGTGACCTCCTCATAACCGATATGTAAGTTATGAAGTTGTGAATCCTATGACACAGGAGTTATGGATATTTTCCTATAAACCATAATTTTCTACTAGCTATCCACCCCCCTGCTGCTCCAGGTCCACAGCTCTGTTCTTTGATCAGCTGATCAAAGAACAGATTGCCTAGCTTCCAGGTCCCACTGATTTGGCTCCAGATAGTCTGTGTAGAGAGATATCGTTCTCACCTTTCTACAGCCCCCCTGGTGACATATACAATCAAGGGTCTCTGTGTGAGACTTTGACTGAGTAATTACAGTTAACTTTTAAAATGCCAGTGCTAGGTGGCCCTGGCATGACACTGCCCATGGGTAAATTTGCCCAATTTTGATAAATGACCCCTTCTGTGTTCAGTATTATGGATGCTCATGTTACAGGCATGGCAAACACTTAAGATGAGCATTGTTATTCTAGAATTCTAAATTTACTGGTTTTGTATGTAAAAAAAAATGACCAGGACATTATTGTTTTAAGGACTGGCCGCATTTATTCTTGTTATATTTTGCCTTTATTAGGATTTCTGGGAGGATCAACATGTAAAAATGAATACATTTTGCAGCAGTCAGAAGCAAAGGTACTTTGGATTTTAGTCTGAAGTTTATTAATTGTTAAAATAAAAGTATTTAAAGATTTGTAATGCCATCCGGTTTAATGACATCGACAAAGTTTAAATGTTGCGTCTTCACAGTGCTCCGGGTGTCTTAGGGCTTATTTCACAGACTGTTATAGCATATTATGATATTCAAGAACGTTGCATATGCTGGGCAATAATGACCAAAATGAATGGAACTTATTTTTTCATTAAAGTTAACGGAAAACTATACCCCCCAAAATGAATACTTAACTAACTGATAAGTTCAAATCCAATTACGTGGCATATTAAAGAATCTCACCAAACTGGAATATATATTTAAGTAAATATTGTCCTTTTACATCTCTTGCCTTGAATCTCCATTTCGTGATGGTCTATGTGCTGCCACAGAGATCCCCTGACCAGAAATACTAGAACTATAACTGTAACAGAAAGTGTGGAAGCAAAAGACAGAACACTGTCTGTTAATTGGCTCATGTGACCTAACAACTATAGTTTATTTGGTTTGTTTGTGTGCACTGTGAATATGATTCCCGGGGGCGCCGCTTATTTTTTTAAAAGGGCAGTTTTCTATTTATGATTACCCAATGGCACATACTACTAAGAGTATATTATTATGAAAATGGTTTATAATTACGGGAAGTAGGGTTTTACATATGCGCTGTTTTATGCAATATCTTTTTATAGAGACCTACATTGTGTGAGGGGTATAGTTTTCCTTTAAAAAGAGTAAAATAGGCACTGCCTGCTGCTTATGCATTAAAGGCCCACTAAACTCATCCTTTGTCGTCATGTTTGGGTGACGATGCCCCTTGCACACCAAGCAACTCCAGATCCCGGCCTCTAATATTTGAATTCAAAACACAAGCGTGTACTGTGGGAGACGAAAATGACCTTGGGGTGATTGCAAAGTAAGACAGTAAGACTGTCTTAGGCTTAGGCCAGACGGGGAGATTCGTGGGTGATCCGTCGACGGATCGCCCCAGAATCTCCCCGAATAGCTAGGCACCGCTGCGCACCGGCATAGCTTAAAAACACTGGCGCGTGTTCACACGGAGCGGCGCGATTTTTAAAATTGCTCCAAATTGCCTGGCGAGGCAATTTGGAGCGATTTTAAAAATTGCGCCGCTCCGTGTGAATAAGTGCAGGCGTTTTTAAGCCTTGCCGGTGCACAGCGGTGCCTAGCTATTCAGGGAGATTCGGGGGCGATCCGTCGCGGCGAGAAGTCGCCAGGCGACGGATCGCACCCGAATCTCCCCGTCTGGCCTAAGCCTTTGGCACAACTAAAACTGTAGGTTGATCCTGTAGAACCCTCATAGAATCCATGTAGAAATAATGCACATGATGAATACACATTCACGGTTTAATGCTCCCAATATGGAACCTCTTGGGATAAAGATAAATCCTATCACACAAAGATACCATTGGCACATTGATGCAGCCTTCTCTCTGACAAGACCTGTGTTAGGATCTCATCAGCCTGGTGATCTCATCACACATAGGTGACAAAACCAAACAAATATCTGCTTGCAAAACAAGCAAATCTTTTGTGTTTGGCCAACTGTAGAACAGAAAGTGCTATCATGGCAGAAATGGAGGAAAAAGGTAACCAAGAAAACCTATTCTATGCATTCACTGAGCCACATATCTTCTAAAGTTATGACATACCCATTAATAATATTACGTCCCTCTTCTTTACATAACGGACTGTGGAAGGAAACCTGATTTCACACAATTGCATTGTGGCTTATAGGACTTTTTGCTTTGTCTTGCCTCAATTTTCTACTTATTCCTGCTAGCGGTTTCACAGAATATTTGTGTGTTGTCTTTATCTGGCACATCAGGATTCACATGTCTCAGATTCATTCTCATATAGAGTTACATGGCTAAATCTTGACCGGAAACTGGTGTAAATGGCAATGATGCATTCAGCAACAATTACCTATTTTCCAGGATTAAAACCATGGATTCTGCAGTTTTGGAGACCATAGGCAACTTGAAATACATAATTCAGAAAAACACAAAGGTATTCTAATGTGGAAGATAATGTGTAAAATATTCTTTTAAAATGATTGTGTAAAGTAACGGCTGAATTCACTGATTTGATGAATTTACAAATACATAGCTTACTCTCACCCATATTGAGCAGGGTCAATTAAAGGAGAAGGAAAGCTATGGAGGCAATATAAGCTTGGTGTGACATCACTTCCTGCCTGAGTGTCTTCCTGCTCACTTATAGCTTTGGGCTCAGATTACAGCAGAGAAGGGGGGGGGGAGTAGCAAACTGAGCATGCTTATGCCCGGGGCAAAGAGGTTTCAGCTGAAGGCAGGATGTCTGATACAGAAGCCCATGTGTACACAATAGAAGGAACGAAATGCTATGTTCCTTTTGACAGGACTCAGAACAGCACTACTTTGAGGGTTTACTGATATATTAAGGTGGACCTTTCTGACTAGGCTTACTTATTTTTAACCTTTCCTTCTCCTTTAACAAAGACCTGCCAGCAGTTCCATGTGATCATGACTATACCTTGCTGGCAGTAGGGGTGAAAATAAAAAAAAAGTGCATGAGTCCCTAAGAAGTACTTTTGCATACAGTGGGTAGGGGCTGGTTGTGGCTTAACTACCAGGGGTGCAATTGCACCAGGGCCCCCGGAGCCCATCGGAGCCACGATAATGGTTATGGCAGGCAGTTATCTAGGGGGAAGTTTTACAGCACACATGCTATCAACACTCCAGCATGTGATTTATAGAGGTAAGGCCCGACAGGGAGGCCCAGGTGCCCATCCTGTACCGGGGTCCACCAGGGACTAGTTACGCCACTGGTTGTGCTCTGTCCCCTTCTTTTTGCCCCACCATGCTCCATGGGACCCTAAACCAGTGGAACCCTAATCTAGTTAGAGATGGAAGATTAAAGTTTCACCCTCCATTATTTCCATGAGCTTTATAGTGATTCATATTTGTTTTATTTTGTGATCAGTGTACTCATGAGAGTCATACCTGGATGAAAAGGGTATGCTCTTGGAAAGATTATCTCACAGAGCATGGGGTCATACACAAATGTGGCTGGCTTTCTATTGTTTGATCATTCAAACACACAACCAAAGCAATAGCAGTGGCAGAAAGTCAGAGGCACTGCATATTGCCTTTACTTCCTCATCTGCCGATACACCTACCCGGGTTTGCCAACAAACCTACCTGATCTGGAACTGACTGATATACATACTGTAGTATATGCTTTGTTTCATAGAATATTATTCGTATGTGTATGGCCAGCTATAGACAATGGTTTGTGGTGAATTGGGCCAATTATGTCTTTTTTTTTTCTTTTTTAGGAAGAAAGTTCTAATACTGAAGAACATACCCAGAACAAATTGTGAAACTAGCCAAATACGTGTGCTTTTCCCAATTTCCAGTTAAAATAGAGTTTCTTTATTTTTGTTTTGTAAAAATTCTAACAGGTTGGAATGAATTTCTGTTACCTTAGAATAAAAATCACTTCATGTATTAATGAATGAATTCGTATTTTTAGGACTGGTCTCTTTGCTCAGTTGACTCCAAAATTGCTTAATGTTAAGCAACAATATTGCCCAGGCTAATTTAATTAAAGAAGAAACCTACTATTGTGCAGCCATGTGTGGTTAGAACTGTTGTGTTCAATCTAACCGTAGTCTATATGGATATATAATCTATATATGGTTATATCATCTGGGGGTGCTTGGTACCTAAGGTCTTTTTGATAAGGGATCTTTCTGTAATTTATATTTGCTAAAATCATTTGAGCATTAAATAAACCCCAACAGTCAAGAAGGTGGGCTTCTTTAAAAAGTTGACTTTTTACAGAATTTGACACATACAGGTATGGGACCTGTTATCCAGAATGCTCGGGACCTGTGGTTTTTCAGATTATATCTGTAATTTGAAACTTCATACGCAAGTCTGCTTAAAATAATTTTTAACATTGAATAAACCCAATAGAAATGTTTTCCCAACAATAAGGCTTGATGATTTATTTGTATCAAATACAAGATACTATTTTATTATTAGAGACAAAGGAAATCATTTTAAAAAATTTGGATAAAATAAGTCTCTGGCAGATGGCATTTGCCTAATTCGGAGCTTTCTGGATAACATGTTTCCGGATAACAGATGCTATACCTGTTCTTCTACTGGACAGAACAACCACAAGTTACAGTATATGTAAGAGTATAACTTGTATATACCTTGCTATACCTTGTAGAGCCAGCTGGGGTTCAGAAGCTATTATATGAAATGGAAGATCCAAATCAGAAGCATTTACTATATCTGAAGGAGATGAGTACTGAAACATCTTCAATGATTATGCAGCAGGTCCAGTTGTTTTAGAATTACTTATCCTAGATATACCATGACCTGGATGAATGAAAATCTTCATATTCTAGTTGTTAATCATTACTGTATTTGTAGGAGGTGCCAAGTTGCATTAGCTGCATCAGGTTTTTAAAATTGTGGCTGGAAAACCTAGTAGTTGTTGCCATGTCAGTAATTGATTCAAATATTTGTCTTTTCTTAATGAAAAAGTTTTTTTTCTATTGGCTGTAGTATGCAAAGAGTTTCCCATATGCACAAAGTATTATTCCTGTGTATTCAGTCTTGGGATAAGCTTGTCACTTCAGACTGAAAGCTGTTCACTTGTCACATGTACATATTACTTTCTAATGATTGTTGGATTGTGTCCTTGACACACCAGTTGTTAAGGGTTCTACACAATGACACTTTAGCGCCTAGAATTCAATAGTGCTGCAAGCAAGATAATTATGCAGATGGTGTTGGAGTAGAGAGTCCTGCAAAGCCTACAGGAATTTTAGTTTTCAGTTTTAGGAAGGAATAACATGTTGGTATGTATGGGGTCACCATTTTTGATTGCTGCTGTATGTTGTAAACCAGTCAACACTATCCAAGCAGAATAACAGAATGATGACGTCTACACAATCCGCCAAAATTGAAACATTTGAATTGTTGGCTAGAAATGTAAATTCAATAGTTTTGAGGATTTTTACTAGACCAGTCCATTTAGAACAATAACTATGGTAAGTATAGTTTGTAAAAGGAATATCCATGTTTGATTTGTTAATATGCATGGATTGAACACAGAGACTCCATTGTCATCGATTTATAAACCAAAACTGATTGGAAGAGGAACTAAAATGGAATGTCCTGTAAGATTTTTCCAGTCTTTTGGAAGATGTCACATGAGTTAAAGTTATGATATAACGGTAGGGCTACTGTCTCATGTCTCATCCAACTAGAAATCTCTTTCTGGTATGATACCGTTCCAAATGTTTATGAATATCACCCCTTTAACTAATACATTTGCTGTAATACTGTAGTGTGCTTGCACTGTGAAAATTGCATTGGGGCATTTGATTTAATGGGTTAACATAAAAGTAAATCGATGACTTTCAGGGGTGTGGTTTTTTTTTTTTTGAAGAGTTGATGAATCAATACAATCCTATTAATTGACCATTGTGACCCCTTAAAATACTTTTCTAAACCTTTTCATGATGTTTTTGAACTGTTTTAGCACCCTTCCATAAGTTCTATAAGGATTTATCGGTAAAGTAAAACTGGAGGTATTCAAAGCCAAAAAGGGCACAGTCACAGTCGGTTATTCCGGAATATTTTTTTGATTCTTGGTGTTACCTTGGCTAACAGTAGCATGCCATCTTCACAAAGAATGAAGAACACAAACACTTCTAATGCCCTATGTTATATATTTAAAACTGTTAAAAAAAAATGTAAAAGAATTTCAGTGGGAGGGCATAAGGCATTTTCTGGACTATAGTTTTAAAAAAAATGCTCTCCATCTGCATCATTGTTAAAGTGGTATTTAGACAAAAGCTTCAGCTGCACATTACCAAAGCCTAAAGGTTATCAGGTTAATATTTCAGTGCAGTTGTTTTTTCATAATAGTTTCAAGCAGAATTCGGTAAGTAGGTATGAGGAGTCCTATGTCTGTTTAAACATCGTTTTTTTTTTAAAGAATATCTCCTCATAGTACACTATTGCTCCTTCTTATGCAGCACACCATTGTTTGCATTTATTAAGTCTTTGTGATAGCCATTCTTCATTTCCGTCAGGACTGGGATTCCGTTTGGATCTGATTTGGAAGGTCTTTTCTTGTAAGTCTAAAACAATCAAAGGAAAAAAAAAAGAAAAGATTAGGGGTATCTTTAGTGGTATAGGTAGATATTACTGGGCCCCACAACAAATTCAATTTAGGACCCCAAAACATTGGTTAGCTGATCTATTGGAAATTGACCTATTTTACCAAGATTTTGAAATTGCTCATTTATTAGGGCTTCAGTGGGACCCCTACACTCCGCTTCCATTGTATTTATGCCCCTGTCTGATACATTTTTGTACATTTTACACTCTACTTTATATTGCACATTCTGGGATAAAGTCTGCTAAAACCAAAAATAAAGAACCAAGAATATTCTGTAAAATATATCCTAATCACCAATGATGGCATCAAGTATAATCCGACTAAACCTAATGATGTAAACTGTCACATGACTGAAACTGTACCCCCTGTTGTAAAATGAGACTATTAGTAATTTAATCATCTGTGTCCTACAACCTGTATAAAAACAAAGACTCTGTTTCTGTGCCTCTATATGGTTCTGGAATTCCTTGGAGACATATTTATTTTACATTAGTGGTACAGTATTCCTTATATATTGAAAAATAATGCAAATATATAAGTGCTAGCTAATTATTACAACAAGGCTTTGGTGTTCATAGTTGGATAAGTAATTTAAAAGCCATCATTTAGATGAATGTGTAAGTATTGTTTTGGCACATAGCCATTGGAATCTAGCAATTAATGAGCCTGAATGTGGTTTAGTACTGTATTGTGATGTTGCCATCAAGCACAATTATGAGTGGAGTCTGAAGGATGAGAACCACTATTCAAATCTAAGTAGTTTAAGTACAGGCATGGGATCTGTTTTCCAGAATGCTCTGGACCTTAGGTTTCCAGATAAGGCATACTTCAGTAATTTGGATTTTCATACCATAAAGGGATACTGTCATGGGAAAATTTGTTATTTTAAGAACACATCAGTTAATAGTGCTGTACCAACCGAATTCTACACTGAAATCCATTTCTCAAAAGAGCAAACAGATTTTTTTATATTCAGTTTTGAAATCTGACATGGGGCTAGACATTTTGTCAATTTCCCAGCTGCCCTGGTCATGTGACTTGTGCCAGCACTTTAGGAAGGAACTGCTTTCTGTCAGGCTGTTGTTTTTCCTTCTCAATGTAATTGAATTGAACGCAGTGGGACATGAGTGCTGTTCTGACTTAGATCTACCAGGCAGCTGTAATCTTGTGTTAGGGAGCTGTTATCTGGTTACCTTCCCATTGTTCTGTTGTTAGGCTGCTTGGGGGGAAAATGGGAGGGGGTGATATCACTCCAACTTGCAGTACAGCAATAAAGAGTGAAGTTTATCAGAGCAGGGCTTTAACTAGGGGTAGGCAGAGTAGGCCCCCGCCTAGGGCGCAGTCATAGTGGGGCGCAATTTTGAAAATAAAGAATTTTTTTCTTTAAATTTGAAGGACAGGACAGTGTGATATTACTGACTTATGAGCTACGTGATTAGGTGGGGCTCTAAAGAATGGGGGGGGGGGGCACTGATTGAAGTCCTTGCCTAGGGTGCCAAACTACCTTGGCCCGGCTTTGTATCAGAGCACAAGTCACATGATTTGGGGCAGCTGGGAAATTGACAAAATGTCTAGCCCCATGTCAGATTTCAAAATTAAATATCAAAAAATCTGTTTACTCTTTTGAGACATGGATTTCAATGCAGAATTCTGCTGGAGTAGCACTATTAACTGATGCATTTTGAAAAAACTTTTTTTCCCGATGACCGTATCCCTTTAAGTCTACTTAATAAATAAACCCAATAGGCTTGTTTTGCCTCCAACAAGGATTTACTTTAACAAGGTATTGGTGTATTATAAGAGAGATAAAGGAAATGTTTTTAAAAATTAGAATGTTTGATTAAAATGGATTCTATGGGAGATGACCTTTTTCTAATTCAGACCTTTCTGGATAACTGAGCCCATACCTGTTTTTCAAATTGTTCTGCATTGAAAAGCTTGTAATGATCTGTGGATATGTGCAGATGGATAGTGAGCCTTCCATTCACTTACCTTTAAGTAAAAGTTTACAAAAAGCATAACCAGAGTAGTCATGTAGGAGGCCTGGAACATGAGGCACCCAAAAGGAAACCCACAGGGTTTAACTGCTGCACTCAGTGTGTGCGTAATCGTAAGCAGGAATTGCACCTAAAAAAATGCACCAAACTGTGTCAAAGTTTATCCTTTAGTATTAAAGGTCATTTGTTGTGGATTAAACAATTACCATGGTAAAGAGCTTTTACAATTACACATGTGAATATCTAATTTAATATAGAATCCATGTTCCTTATTAAAATAGACTGTTTCCAGAATTTTTTTTTATTAAAACTTGTGCACCGTTTTTATAAAAAAAAAAAAAAAAAACAATATTTTTGCAGGACTTGGAAACAATGATCAGTGTTCTGCATTCCAGACTGCAGGAAAGCATCATGCATTTCTATTATTGAGGCTCCTACAGTACCTCTCTTAAGCAAGAAACCGACATGCATGATGCTTTCCTGGAATCCAGAACTTCCAATCACTGTTCATTCTTTCTAAGTCTGGCCACCAGAAGTCTTGTATAAGTAGGGAGTTAAAAGAGGCAACACAAAAATTATTTAATTAAAGCATATTAGAAACAGGTCTAGTGTTTGATGCAGAGTATGGATTTTAGTTTCCATTTTTGATATGTCTTAATAGATTTAACTAGAAAATCTAGAAGGACTTCCAGGAGATTGGTGTTTTTTTTTCCCCAAAACTAACATTTTCCTAATCCTCATATCCCTTTGCCAGAATGTAAAATGTTGCCTTACTGAGCATTTCTTTTTTAGATGGGGTCAGTGACCCCTATTTGAAAGCTGGAAGAGTCAGAATAAGAAGACAGATGATTCAAAAACTAGTTAAAAGAAATTATTACGGCCAATTGAAATGTCCATTCTATAACACAATGACAGTACACTTAAAGATGAACCACCCCTTTAAGAGCACTGTCGCTTGAAGTGGATGCTAATGAAGCAGCAGCTTGTGGCTGACAATTTTAAACTAATGGTTTTGTATACATAGAACGGATGAGGTTACATATCCGGTATACAACAATTCAGTATTGAAACAAGGGTAAAGCAAGATCATCGCTATGCACCAGAAAATAAGCCAAAAACTAATAGACTGAAGATACTGTGGGGAATATTATACTCGAAATAAAGTGAAATCAGATACAGAACAGTGTAGCATATTGTATATAGATACTACATACCAGCTGTGCCTGAGTGAGGTATTTCTTCCACCAAAGGTATTTATGCATGGATGGAATAACGGACAGACCATAATATGAGTACATGAGAACATGAATAAAGCTATTAAGTGTTGGTCCAAAAAAACCTGAAATAAAAGTTGTTCACCATTATTAGACAACCTATTACAAGCTGCTTTGTGCAGATATCTATACAAATAATTATTTTCTTTTATTCACTATCATTTTTATAAAGGGATTACTGGCCATTAGAACATGGGGCACAGTGGTAAGAAGCTGAAGCAGTCCTGCACAGATATGATTGCCTAACAAATGTTTATGTCCAACATAACTGCTTATCTGTTGAGGGTATTCAGGAAATATTCCTATGCAATTATCACTAGACAAGCAGGGACACAAGTGCTTGTGAAGCAAGTTACATTCAGTATGGGTGTTTGCTTTACATGCTTTGATGTTGTCTTATGTGCCATTGCTCTTGGGGTTCCCAAGCTGCCATTATTCCTGACTACTGTTGTTTTGTAACCCCTTTAAGGAAAGTCAGAAAGGAGCGTAGTCAGTAAAATGAGGCAATGAGAAAGGACATTTCACTGTTTATTTATATCCTACACAGTTACTGTAATCTTGCTCAGAGAGATACCGTAATGATGGGTTGGTTGACAGAAAGTCAGGCTGCCCTAACCCACCCTCTGCCAACTCTTATTTAACTAGGCTCAGTGTGCTGTCAGTACTTATATACCTGCACCAAACCCTCTCTAACATCCCTGGAATAAATAAGCCATGGCTGACAGAAGGAGGGGATATCAGAGCACACTGATATATTTGACAACCTGGTTCTTGGACAGAGTTTGACTTGCTGCAACCCACTTAAATAATGTTATACCTGCCTAAACCCAACTGACCCACTTGTTCGGACCAGCCTGCACAACACCATAGCAGGACTATCCGGCAATAGTAACCGCTGCACTGCTCTTTGTCTACATTTTCCCACTCTGTGCTTACAGGGGGGGGGGCAGATCCCTCTTTACAGAACAAAGCAATGTTGTTAATATGCTTTCATGCACATTGCTTGTTAAAGTTAATAAAGCTAAAGAATGCAGAAGTGTTTGGAAGCTAATCTGCTAAAACCATTATAAGCCCAGGCTATGCTTTGATTAAGAATTACTTATATACAATAATTTCTTCTTTTTTACCTTTAAGGGGGGATTTTCTAATGTCAATTACATTACAAAATCTCGAGAAAATAACTTCCTAGTCTAACGTCTACAGTGGATTTAACATTAAAATGTGAACTTGTGAACTTGAATCTGCATTATTCTGTGTATTCCATTAGAGCTGATTTATGTGGTAATTTAGTGTAAAGGTGGCCATACACGGGCAGATAAAAGCTGCCGACAGATGTGTCGGCAGCTTATCGGCCCGTGTGGGGGCCCTCCGACGGGCTTTCCCGATCGATATCTGGCCGAAATTCAGCCAGATGTCGATCGGGCAGGATTAAAAATCACGTCAGATCTCGGCCGCATCTGTTTGTTGATGTGGTCCCGCGATCCGACCGCCCGTACTGATCCGATCGTTGGGCCCTAGGTGGGCATATCGGGGAGAGGTCCGCTCGTTTGGCGGCATCGCCAAACGAGCGGATCTCTACGTGTATGGCCACCTTAACTTATAATTAATGTGTGGTCAGTACTGCATCTGGTGAACTATATTGTATAATTCCCACTGTTTGTTGTGACCCTGTTCTACCTGAAATATCCTATAGGTCTTCTCTTGTACAGTATCATGTTACTACAGGCATGGGACCTGTTATTCAAAACACTTGGAACCTGGAGTTTTACGTAATTTGGTAACTATACTGTACTTTGTCTAATAAAGATCATTGAAACACTAAATAAATGTAATAGGTTTGTTTTGCCTCCAGTAATGATGACTGACAGGTGTAGTAAGAGCTAAATACAAATTCAGAAAAAAAAGTCTTCAAAATGTTGTGAAAAAGACAACATTTGAAAACTGTCTGTTTAAAAGTCAAATTCACAAAAGTGGAGATAGAGGTTTGTGAATTTGGGTGGATATCCGACATTTTTATCTCCACTTTTATTTTGTCTCAATATCGCCACTTTTGTGAATTCCCCCCCTATGTGGTGATGGATCTATGTGTAGGCTCCCTTACAAAACATTTAAAATAGGGGTATTCATTCTAAAATGCACCTACCCACTTGTAGGTCCAAATTAACCTAGTGTTTCTGAATAAACTAGAGGAATAAGTAAAACTAAATATTAAGACCTCCCTCCCCAAATGGACCAGTTCAAATAACTGTGTGCCAACTGTCCAAAGGTATATTCCTGGACTGATTGGTTTGGTGGTAATTTGGGGGTGATGGCAGATATTGTAACTGAATTGCATATGTCAGAGAGCATCATATAGTTATCTGTTTAATGTTTTCATGGCAATTCAGTGAAGTACGCATTATTATATAATGAACACTTACTTTGACCACATGGGATCCAGTTCAATACACACCACCATATATTGAACATAGTGGCATGGTGATATACATGAAGGAATGTAATTTGACTGTTCTTTTTCCGTAACACAAAGAATATTGTGTCCATGAACTCGATAGCTTTCGAAAAATAGTACCACCACAATACTTTAGCCACCTGCAAATGACAAAATAAATCTTAATTTTAATTGTGTAGCAACAATAAGACATGCACAGAGCCAAGTACATTAAGGGGCACATTTACTAATGGTCGAAGTGAATATTCGAATAAAATTCTAATTCAAAAAAATTAGAATTTCACAGTACTTTTGGGCTACTTCTACTATCAAATAGCCCAAAATTCGATTAGAATCTGAAAAATTTGAATATTCGACAAGTCAAATTTATTATTATTTAATATTCGATCGAAAAAAGCCCTTTAAAAAAATTTGAGGTTCAAAGTTTTTTCACTTAGTTTCAAAAGGATAATAAAAAGGCAAAGACGGTTACTTTGCAAATGACCCAGTTTTGACTAGTTTGCAGCAGTTAGTATGTTTGCTGGCAGAAATATTGTACAAGTTCTATTACTCTCACCCGAACATCTGCTTCTCCCGCGCTATCAAGGTTCTGGCATTGTAAATTATATCCCCCTTGCCATGTTGAAAGAATAAGCTAGGGAAAAAAAACACATAACACCAAAAATATTTAATACAATAATTCAGGTGATTGTCAGATGCAGAAATGACCATTATCTTTGTTAAAACAGTCTAGGTACTATACAAACTGCTTAGAACTGTAGTTTAATATTCAGTACATCCTTTAACATACAGTATATGTATATTTCAGTTTAATGTTGTACTTGACAAAGAAAGCCCCTTCTTACTTACTTTTCTTAAGTACAAAAGATGAAAACAAATAAAAAAAAAATAGAAATGATTGCTACACATGGAATCCTCCCCCACTTGTTAACCTTGACCAGTGCAGATATCTGGAACACTCGCCAGCTTGGGACATAACCTACAATGAAATGTGCCGTGTACCTCTCTAGGCAAATAGTGACAATGCAATTTATCATTCTGAGAAAACTAGGTGAGCTGAGGACTAATAAATGCACATTCTAATCAGCCGCTCTCTCACGGCTATGTCTGAATGGAATAAAAGAAACTGGAATGCTCACTTGAGAGTCACAAAAGAAATCTTACATCCAGTTTGAGCTTGTGGTTTGAGCTAGTAAAACAGGATATCTTGACAGCGCAAATGGATTTCCGGTGAATCCGATTACAGTCCATTCTTCATAAGAGACTATAATATTCCTATCTATCTGATTCTCATTTACAACCACAGGAAGTTAATGACTAAGATCACCAGTGCCTTTTGTAGAAATTGTATTCAGCCTTCTTTCATGACAAAGCAGTATATATATGGGATCTAATCCTTGGGACCAGGAGTTCCCAAAACTTCAGCCCAGTCCCCAGTTTAAATGCTGCCCCTAGCTCTCTGCCGCCCTAGGCCTGAACCTTTGTGGCCTGTTACTGATTTGATTTTAAATTGCTCTGACACAGTGCTGAAAGTCCCGACCCCCAATATATCTACTGTTCTCTCATCGTCTCAGAGGTCATCATATAGAGCTGCTGCCTCGTCTTCCATCATGCCCTCTCTGCTTAACTGGGCTCTTACCACCAAGTAGTCACAGCTGATGTTAATTTTACTGTTAAAGGAGACCCATACAATATATATAAAAAAAAAATACATTTGTAGGCAATATCTATACTATATGCTGCTGGTTTTACTTTTGGCTGTATATTCATATTGTCTTCAAAATTAGCCCCTTTATTTGAGCTCTACAAGCAAAGACAGGCTTCAGTTCACTATCAGTTCAGCCTAGCTGCTGATTATTTCCCATCCTACAATGCAGTGTTCAGTGTGTCACCGGCTCCCCTTCACAGCCTGGGAAAGGAGGCATCAGAAAGTGCTCCTATCAGCCAAAAACGGCACCAGTCCAGAGTTCTTCTAGCGAGTGCATCTGAAAGATCAACTTCCTGCTGCTTTGATTTCAAATTTCCTGGGGAAATTGCAGGTGCAGTAGAGCAAAATGGCCAACTTTTTTGTTAAATTTTGGCTTTCTGCTCTACTGTCCATACACAGCCTGAGAAGACCAGAGGAAGCAGGAAGTTGATTTCTCTGAGGTACTTGCTCGAAGAACCCCGGATCTGTGTGGTTTTCGGCTGATAAGAGCACCGGCCCGGGGTATCAGGTAAAAGTTGTCACTTGGGGGTGCCTAACATTTAGCACCCCCAAGTGTAAAGCCCCTTTCCTTCTCCTTTAAGAACATTCCTTATACACTGGTACTTTCCTGTTTTTAACACAAAGGGGGTTATTTATCAAACTACGAATGCCGTAAATCCAAAAATAATTTTTTTTTTTTTTATAAAATAGGCCTTTTTTTAAATGTATTTAACTCCAAGGATGAAAAAGTCAGAATATTAAAATCCAGCATCTCAAACCTGCCGAGGTTGCATATAAGTTAATGGGAGAAGTCCCATTGATTTTTTTGAAGTGTGCTGGGTTTTGTGCAATTTCACAATGTTTTTGGAGCTTTCGGGTGAAAAATCTGAAAAATGTAACATTTTCAGATCAAATAAAATCCAAAAAAAATCGCGGAGTTTTTCCACCAAAAAAATTGTCGGGAAAATGTATAATAAATAAGCCAAAAAAACCAGAGCGGAAATGTTTGTAACAGAAAATACTGAGATAAATTCGGAGGTTGATAAATAATCGCCAATATGTCTCCTTTTAGCATCTTCCTTGGCTGATCTGCTAATGTCTCATTAGCTAGTTGTACTGTAATAGCAATTAACTGGTGGATACTATATCCCTTCTGCCTCTCCCTAATAAGTATGTTTATGGTGATTATGAAGTCATAATATTAAAAAAGCTGAAAAGTTATATTTAAGAGCATTTAATTGCTCTTTAGTCTTAGGACGTCGGATTTCATATTTTTACCTTATATTACTTTATTAGCCATAGATTTGTAGCCGCTGTAATTGTAAGTGGAACAGTGTGTGCTTTTATACCACACTCCCCCACATATTCTACTTTCTCCCATCATTATAATCACAAGCGAGGAATGTTGTAAATGAAGCCGTAACAAAGGGATATTGAATTAGAAGTGTTACAGAGGTCACTTTTATCCAGGCACAAATGTTAAACCGCTGGATGCTTTTCAGTGGGAACATTTCTTTTCATACAGAAATACAGAAGAACACATACAGCCTTCATATCGCCTGTATTTCATGTGCTTGTGGAAAGGCATTGTGAGATCTGAGAAATTAAATCTTAGCATAATAAAAAAATGGGTTTATTTTCCATCATAGCAATTAGTGATTACACCATGTGGCTGCAGCTAAGCCCTAGCTCTGAAGCTATAAAACTGTATATATTTTGAGATTATTCAGAATACCATAAAAGGTATTTGAAACTGTGTTAAAGGGGACATAAAAACTGCACAACAAAGCTGAGCCCAATTATGTAAATAAATGTTTTGCCAGGGGTTAAAGCAGCTCAGTAGTCCAGCAACGGTAGGGTTATATGCTTAAAGAAATTCTGCACATAAAAACACCTATACATAAAAACTCGATGCAAATAGTGCTTGAGTTGTAATCTAGTTGAAACTGGACTCCCAGCAAGAGATGCTAATGACTGTGCCATCAAAACAAAACTTTATCTTTCTTATTCAAAATGTTAGGCAGCATGTAAAATTTTCTGATGCATTATCCTTATCATAATATATACACAGTGCCTGCCTAGATTCATATAAATAGATATTTGGAGCTGCAGTTCTGCAACATGGGTACTGGCGAAGCATTACTTTGATGTAACAAGCTGATTGGGTCAGTGCTTTACTATCAATGCAAGCATTTTACATTAGAGCTACTGGCTTTTAAATGTTTGCATGACGGCTGGATAAAAACTCATTAAAGTACAAAGGAATCACAATTTATACAGATACAGTGTTGTAAAAGTATGGGATCTATTATCCAAAATGCCTGGGACCTTAGGTTTCCAGATTTCTGTAATTTAGATCTCCATACCTTAAGTCTGCTAAAAATCATTTAGACATTAAATAAATCCAACAGGAGTGCTTTCCCACCAATAAGGATTAATTATATCTTAGTTGGCATCAAGTACAAGGAGAAAAAGGTAATATTTTTAATTATTTCCTTAAAATGAAGTCTATGGGAGAGCACCTTCAGATCTTTCTGTATAAAGGATCCTACACCTGTATTGCAATTCTGCAAAAACACACGTTGAAGGACTTCACAAGGATGTACCTTATTTGCATGCAATTTGAAATAAACATGGCCATTGTAGTAAATTAACTGGGATCTCAGTTGCTGTTTAAATAAAGCTGGTGCACCATTAGCTCGGTATCACAGTGAAAGGTTCCTCTGCATAAAAGGCTTTTTTTCTTCTAACAAAGCACTGTATAAATTACTAGGTATTTGGTGACAAAGCTTTACATAACATAAAACTGCTTTCTCTCAGTGTAGTAGAATGAAGGTACATTTTCTATGGCAGAGTGACACTTGATGAGGTGAACCCCAGTGTAATACCTCCACTTAACAGAGACACCACTTTGCTAAAGTGTAGACTTCACATAATGCAACATTCACTGGATCAGGAAGGTAAAATGATAAATGCTGAAAGCTTACCTCTATTAACATGTAAAAAGACAGCAACGTGACCCCAAGGTTGTAAACAATGAGGTGACCCCTGAGAGATAATGCTGGCCTGTCCTTCATATATTTGGTACCCAGCCATATGGAAAGAATATACAGCAGTGTTAGGAAAAAGGTTGGTAGGTAGGAATCCAGCATCAACCATCCTCTAACCCTGGGATCTGTAAATCAAGAAGAAAACATGTATGAAGCCAAGAATCAGTAATATCTATTTGTATTTTACCTTCACTGATTATGTATATTATCAAAGGTTCAGATAGAACAGTCCATCATGGTCATTTACTTTGATCTGGGTAAAATTGCAAGAACAATAAGGAATGCAAGACTGTTTCCCCCTAGTGCTCATGCATAGAAAACATCTGCCCTGGGTTTGGCTATGCTCCGCACCTCACAGCCATAGGACAGCCTGTAAGTAGAAGTACTTATTGTAGACTATGTTCACCATATTTCCCTAACTTGTGTGTCTAAATTGTGTGCTTGCAATTTAGGGGACAGGTAGGATGTGAGTGGGGACAATGCCTTCTGCATTTTACCACCTAAACCAACTGCACTAATACAAGGGTATGTTGGTGGGTGGGGGGAACTCTGTGACCAATTTAAAGGTGGCCATACTTGGGCTGATATAAGCTGCCCACTTAATCTGACTTCAGCAGTGTATGGGGCCGTCTTTTGGGCTTCCCCCAATTGATATCTGGCCGTTGATCAGCCAGGTTTTTTAAGTGGAATTCAACTAGGGACCAGATAAAATTTGATTCGAGTTTTTAAAAAATTTGAATTACATTTTCTAAATTTATGTACTGGCACTTTAAGAATTTGAATTAGACTATTCGCCACCTTAAACCTGCCAAATTGCTGTTTTAGCTTATAGGGGACAGCCTGGGATCGATTTGGAGTTGCTTGCAGCCTTCCTGCAAATCAAGTTTTTTTCTAATTCGATTCAATTTTGGATAAATTTTGATTTTCATTTATGGGAGCTTTAACAAACTCCCATGAACTCTAAATTTGACCCTCGATAAATCTGCCCCATAATGAACTGCTTGATTCACTGTGTTATATATTCCTTTTTTTTTGTACCAGTGCAGGGGTCCCCAAACGTTTTTTAACCGTGAACCACATTCAAATGTATAAAAATTTGGGAAGCAACACAAGCATGAATAAGACAATTGGGGTGCTTTTTAGCCCCTGTGTGGAGTGGCAGCCTACAAGAGACTCTACTTGGCACTATACATAGTTTGTATGCAATGAAAACTTGCTTTCAAGCTTGGAATACAAAAATAAGCACCTGCTTTGAGAACCCTGAGAGCAACATCCAAATACTTGGAGAGCAAAATGTTGCTCGGGAGCTACTGGTTGGAGATCCCTGTACTAGAGAATCACATTGCTATCCAATGCTGGTGGGGATGGGTTGCTGTCATTGATCCTGGGGAGTCACGTTGGCTGTTGATTCTGGGAGTCACTGTAAATTTACAATGAAAATAGAAGACTCTGTGTAGTAAGTCAAATGTAGATTTAAAAGTAGTAGTCTGTGCTAGAAGAGACATGACCTACCCAATTTAACTAAAGGACAGATTTTTTTGGGGGGCCATTTTTAATCGAAAACAGACCTATTTCGATCGAATAGGTCTGTTTTCGATCGAATTTGAATTGTTCAAATTGTTCGATCACATTGTTTGAATCGAACGATTTTCAAAAAAAATTTTTTTGGATTTTGCCTTAGTAAATGTGCCCCTAAATGTTGTCAAACCTACACTTTACAGTGAGTGCATAAGATGTGACATTAAAAATGAGGCATGTCATGAGAATATTTGGTATAAAACGGTTTTAGCCCCAATCAGATAAGTGGTCCCCAGGCACATCCCTATAAGGAAATTGCAAACGTCCCCACATGGAGCTTCTTCAAGAAGGCTTGTGGGGAAGAACAAAGTTACTGAGGCAAGTAGTAGAGAGAAGTCAACTTAAATTCTTCAAGGAGCTGAAGGCAACATTCTGATTTCCACTGTTAACCATGAAACGTTTTATACTCTGACATGTGGGAATGTGCCTACTTTGGTTTATGTTAATGTTTTAAAGAATGCAAAATAAAAATGAGACATGGTCCTAGAAAAATGTATGTAATGCCTGTGCATGTAAAAAAGAACAAAGCCCAGGAGGCGATAACATTTTATCATCAATGCTCCTTTAAAGATACATACTGGGTACTTTTGGCTTCTCTTAAACTATTATATAAATTAAATGACATGCAACTCCCTAGGGTGGAGGAGCACCTAGCAAAACACCCCAGGACTGTGGGGTGCAGTGCTGTTCCTTTACATTCCCCCTCCTCCCACTCGGGTCCTCTTCCTGTGCAGACGCACAGAATTGACACTACTTCTCCTTGCCTCATGCAGAGAGGAGTGACCTCATTTCTTCTAGGGATGCACCGACTCCGCTTAGGGATTCTGCCAGGATTCTGCCTTTATCAGCAGGATTTGTATTCAACCAAATCCTTCTGCCCGGCCAAACCAAATCCAAATACTAATTTGCATATGCAAATGAGGGAAATCACAACTTTTTGTCACAAAACAAGGAAGTAAAAAAAGTTTTCCTCTTCCCATCCCTAATTTGCATATGCAAATTAGGATTCGGTTTGGTATTTGATGAACCTTTCACAAAGGATTTGGGGTTTGGCCGAATCCATAATAGTGGATTTGGTACATCCCTTAATCCATCAACCAACTGCAAGAAGCACCATCTTGAAGCAGAACAGAGCTAGCAGTGCACATACCCTTTATTAATGCATGAACATCTTTTCTATATAACGAGCATATAGTTTTCTTTTACACATGGATTGGGTTTTATTGTGCTGTTCTCTTCCACATTATTTCATATTTTTTCCTTTATTTGTTTTCTGTATTGAATGATTATTAAACATTGATTATAAACATTTCCACAGCAGAATTTTTGATCCTTGCCTTATTATTATATCGTAAAATATGGTCAGCGCTACGAAATATTAATGTTAATAATAATATGGCTATCACATGCCCAGTGCTGTTGGCTGGCATTGGTTTGTTTGAATAGGTTATAAATAAATGGTCTCTCGTTATGTGTGTTTACGGGAGGGCAAGGATCACTGGATAAAACATTCTAATAAAGCTACGACTGACCTTCACCCACAGGCCAGCTTCTGTGTCATATATTTGGCTTACCATACCACGGGTGAATGGAGTCCACTGCCGTCTCAATTGGCTGTATCACTTCAGAATTATATACATTAGATGTGCCATTTGCTTGTATATGCCCTTTTGGGAAGCTATAACCATATATGCTTTTGGTGATCATATATAAAGGTTGCCCTTTCTGCATACTATGACAAAAATAAATCTTGGAAAAAAATAAAAAATAAGATTGGAAATTGCATGTCTTCTTAGGATAGCAATGTGTCAGTTTATGTATACAAATATTACATGGCATGGAATACAGCTTCTAATCAACCTCTTCCTGTTACATTTAAAATTATACCTGCTAAATCAAGCAATAGGAAGGCAAATTGGCTAAGATTTGGCTACTGTCAGATGATAACCATCTGTTGAAAAATGGATACTCCTTGTCACAGAAAAGGAATCAGGTACTTAGAAGAATCTAAAAGAGTAGTATGGGCAGAGGGATTAACAGTTAAGCTTTATCCAAAAAAGACACACAGCTTATCTACCCTGACTGAATGTCATTAACACAGCAACAAAAGCTGTCTCTCTGCTATACTCTCTATATTGGCTTCCCCCTGCCACAGCTGTTGTACCTTAGGGTAGGGACAGACAGGGAGATTCGGGGAGATTTTTTCGCCTGGCGTTTCTAGCAGGCGACAATCTCCCCGAATTTCCTTCTCCCTGTCTGCCGCTAGTATACTGACAAAGCGCCAGCGCCTGTGCAGACGCGGCGCAGCGATTTTCCGGAATCGCCCGAAGTTTCCTCACGAAGTATCTTCGGGCGATTCCGGAAATCGCCGCGCCTGCTAAAAAACGCCAGGTGACAGAATCTCCCCGAATCTCCCTGTCTGTCCCCAGCCTTAAGTGCCACAGTACTTTGAATAAAGGTGAACTGCAGCACTCAAGATCAGATATGTACATGTTTGGGATGATAAAAACAGCCAGAAAAAAGTTCAACAGAATATAGTTGATTAAAAAGTGCAAAAGGTGCACATTGATAAATATCATGTACACCGAAAATAAACATTAGTAAGAAACCACAATGATCAAATTGTGGAACACACAGAAAATGTTATATGCACACACATAATTCAGTATATACTCACATCCACCCAGTTTTGTGTACACAGATTTGAATGGGGTTGGTCACCTTCCAAACACTTTTTCTGTTTTGAGATTGTTTTTCAGTTACATTCCATTTTGTATTTTTTTTTTACAGTTTTTCCAAAACTGAAGTTTAAAATGTAATGTTCGTGTCAATGGTGTTTCTGTCTGGCAGCTCAGTAATCCAGGTGCAGATTCTGAACTGTTAAGCTGGCCACAGACGTAAAGATTTTTGAAAGATCCAATTGTTATCGTGAGACCACGATTGTCTCAAAACGATCGTTTAAATGCCTGATGTGTCCATCAACTAAAAAGACCATTTCAGGAGATATTGCCAGCAAAACTGAAGGATTGCAGCCTGCTTGGCCCTGCAAACATAGATAGATTGCGTGGGGACCGATAAAGATTTTCTAACCTGGCCGATCAATCATCAGACCAATGTCGGACGAAAAATCGTAAGATGTACGATCATTTTAATCACAGTAACCGCACGATAATTTTACAGATTGGTCGGACTTCCCTAAGATCAGTCGTTCAGCAGAGAAAGAGCTTTGCGTCTATGGGGACCTTTACAGTTTGCTACATTAGTTGATACATTTCTCAGCAGTATATTAGCAAAAAAAAATAAGCCTACTGTTACTCCAACCGGAGTTCTATTAGCCTATACCTTTGGTTGGAGAAAATATTTTCACCCATCAGGTGCCCTTTAATGAAACTCAGGGATTCTGCTCAGCAGGGCAAAAGATAAGAAATGTATCAACTAAATGTATCAATTTAGAATAGTTTACACATAGATACAAACTGGTCACAAATAGAAATTATAAGTAATTGGAAAAAGTATTTATTTGTGATGAACTACCTGAAAACAGGTAATCTAAAAAAAAGGATTTAAAGGTGAACAACCCCTTTAAAATGTATACAAAAGATAACTGAATGGTGATCCCCCTATTTGGAGAACTACAAAATTACCTGAACTACAAATAGTACAGATTTCGGATAGACAATATTGTTTGTTCAGTACCTAAAAACAAATTGTAAAGTACAGTAGTCTGGGAGCAAAATGATATAGTTCAACGTTATCAATGCACTGTTACTGGATAGGAGGTGGCACCAATGTCCAGGTTACCAGCTGGATAAGGGAGGGGGGCATATTGAGGGGTGATAAAAGGGCAGCGCTTAATGTAAATCCAGTGTCGGACTGGGACACCAGGGGCCCACCCAAAAACCTTAGACCAGGGGGCCACTCTCAGTACTAATATTCTTCATCTCCTCAATCAACCTCTATTCTCCTAGTTTGTTTTCTTTACATACTATAATCAATTATTCCATCTATTTAGCCTCTTTGTTCTCAAAGAAATAGGGAATGGCCATGAAATAGGCCAAAAGTTTAGCAGCATGAGGGCCCACTGACACCTTGGACCACCGGGAGTTTTCCTGGTATTCCGGTGGGCCAGTCCGACACTGTGTAAATCTGGTATTTGCATTTAACTCCTACTGTCAAAGTGCTAAAATGTTTAATCTGAGCAACTGCTTCATGCAGACGCTTAAAGGTTTGCAGTGTTGATAATATTGTAAATAGTGATGGGCGAATTTATTTGCCTGGGGCGAATTTGCCGCAGAAAAATTAGCCAACAAAAACGAGTCGCGCGTCGTTTTTGACGCGACGCGCCGAAAACGACACCACGTGCTGCGTTAGACGCGACGCGCGTCAAAAACGACACGCGACTCGTTTCACGAATTTTTTGCCAATTTGCGAATTTCTCTGGAAATTCCGCCCATCACTAATTGTAAAGTGTATTTTTTTACTAGATTATATGTATAGGCATACAGTGCCCTCCAAAAGCTGCCTTCATATGTACGTACTCTCAGGTCTCTATATAGAAAACACATCCCAATATACCCTGGCAAGAATTTGCAGAAGCCCTTTTGAAAGTCAAAATTACATTGAAAGACATTGAAAGTCAAAGGGAATTTTGTCTGGTGAATTTGGGCCATTACTCAGCATTAGTAATCCCCATGTCTCTCCTCTGCACAACATTGAGACAATGACAAATCCCCTTTAAAATACAGTATGACATTTTTTTGTAACAAAACATTTGGGATCATTTTGGAAAAGTAACGTCCCACTGACTGAAAAGCCAAGAATGTGTGTCAATTCATCAATACAAGGGGAATACAGCCTGCAAAAATGTACAAATCCAAACTAATATACTGTATTATTTACATTTACAGTGTAGATGATACTATTAAAATGACTATGCAATTTAAGAAAAAGCTCACCTTTTGGTCCAAACAAATAATCCACAAAGGCATTTACTTCGTGATCAAGCTTCTCTATGTGCTCCTGAAAGAGTTTTGAAAAAAAAAAAAGCGTTACTGATATTAACAGCAGGGCCGGGCGAAGGTAGTTTGGCACCCTAGTCAAGTGGTTCAATCAGCGCCCCACCCCCGTTTTGTATGACCATTTCCCACCACTTTTTCTTAAATAAAGAAACCTTATAACACATTAATGAATAAAACTGTACGTGTGCCAGCCAGCAGCACCCAAACAATTGCCCCTAATCTGTACCTGTGTCAGCAGCACCCAAAATATTGTCCCCAATCTGTACCTGTGCCAGCAAGCCAAAATATTGCCCACAATCTGTACCTGTGCCACCAGCATTGCCCCCTGAGTCTGTACCTGTGCCACTACCATTTCCCCCTGAGTCTGTACCTGTGCCACTACCATTGCCCCCCAAATCTGTACCTGTGCCACCAGCCATTGCCCCCCAAGTCTGTATCTGTGCCACCAGCCATTGCCCCCCAAGTCTGTACCTGTGCCACCAGCCATTGCCCCCCAAGTCTGTACCTGTGCCACCAGCCATTGCCCCCTAAGTCTGTACCTGTGCCACCAACTATTGCCCCCTAAGTCTGTACCTGTGCCACCAGCTGGCCCCCTAAGTCTGTACCTGTGCCACAAGTCTGTACCAGCCAATGCCCCCCAAGTCTATACCTGTACCATCAGCCATTGCCCCCCAAGTCTGTACCTGTGCCACCAGCCTGTGCCTGAGCAGCAGCAAAAATATTGCCCCAGATCTGTGCCAGGCAAAGGGCAAGTAAGAGGGAGGTGGGGACTGAAGTAGAGCAGAACACTGCTGCTGGAGACAGGGGCGAATTTAAAACTTAAAGAAATTTAAAAAAACATTATTTCCCTTCTACAGTGCGCCCCCCTATGACTGCGCCCTAGGCGGCTGCCTACTCTGCCTACCCCTAGTTCCGGCCCTGATTAACAGTACTAAAGTGGATATTTAATTAGTTCAGTTTGTTTCTCCATCAGCTAATCAAATCCTAATAATTATTACCCATATGTAAAAACAGGCATTAAGTTTTCCCAGGAGCAGTAACCCAAATCAATCAATAAGATGCTTTTAAACAGGTGATCAGTAAATGCTGAAGTTAGTTAGTTTTCATGCTACTGAGTGCCTGGTATTACCTTGATTTCAGTGACTCAGCTAAACAGCACTTTCATACACAACAACCCTGGTAAAAGATAACGTCACAGGGGCTGGATGATGATGTCAGGGGGCAGAGTATGGGTGGATTGGGGGATGGATCCAGAGAGCTGATGCGGTGGAAATCGGGAATTGGGATGATCCAGTACTACTTAAATGAAAAATGCAGAAACGCAAAATAATTAGGAGAAGTCTTGCTGACAGATTTGTAATATTGGCCTGGCCATAACTTGTGATCACCGGCTGGATGACATCACTTGAAACTACTGATATATCAGAGAGTATTGGGTAACATAGTGAAATTGCTTGTGTATGTTTGGATGGATGGATTTTGCTATTTAGAATCAGGGCCAGAACTAGGGATAGTCAGAAGTGACACATGTCTACGATGCAACAGTAGTGAGGGTGCTAGACACGTACCTCTTTTGTGTGCCGACCCCAAGTCCATGTCTTTTGTCCACCCACTGGCACTCATTGCTGTGTATGAATGGGCACAGGGGAGAGGGCACAAAGGCCAGTTGATTTGGCCAAGATCTGTTTAGAATTACATAGAAGTTTTATACCTGCACTCCACTTGACTATAAGTAATGCTGGATGATTTGCTAAACATCACCATATAACCAGTAAGTCAGTAAGTAATAGGAACAGATTTCACATTCTGCCACCTTGCCCTCTATTTTAACTCACAGACTGACTTGTGCAATAAATTCAATGTTTAAGGGGGTATACCCCTCATCCACCTGACACCATGCACTCAGGTGAGTTCAGGTTCTTTTGGGGGGTAAGTTAGGGCTGAGTATAAGTCATATGGTTTGTGTGAAAGAGTTTAGGGGTGTGTGTATACAGGGTTTTATTTTGGAGGGGTTGAACTTCATGGACTTTGTCTTTTTTCAACCCAATTTAACTATGTAACTATATTTTTGGTGCACATCACTACAATGTATAGTACTGACTGATAGCCACTGGCTGTGGCAATGGTGTGTCCATTCTAGCACTCACACAACTGCTAGGTGGTAGCATGCAGACATTCTAGTGGGGGCCTTGCAGCTGACTCAATGGTTAAGTTTTTATTTATTAAACAAGTTATACAGACAAATGGAATATGTTGTCCTCTTTAATAATTCCATAATATTGAGTTGTGCACTATCCCTGGCACATATACAGTTTGAACACCTTTTCGGTATCTGTCTCTCTGTCCCCCTCTTAAAGTCCTGTGACTACTGTGTGTACAGTCCATTGTGTAGAATTAAATGTATTTAACATTACATAAAGTAACAAAAATATTGGGTGTGTATTGGCCAAACCCCGTCATGACCCTGACCACGCTCCCAAGCATGCTCTGAACTCTGCCCAGCTCTGACTGTAATAATTGTATTTTAAGGTGGATTTTAGGTCTTATCAGTTGGGTGGTTAACAGTAATTTGGGGGCAAATTGTGGAGTGCAGGATACTGGGCTGTCACGGTGGGTAAACTGAATTATAATATAAGGCAAACAATAATGAATTCCTTAATGACACTATTTGCTAAATATTTTACTGACTTACAAGCTTGTATAGTAGCAAACCAGTTCTGCTTACAAAGCAGATCAATGCAATCCTTTTATAAGTAATCCTCCTGAGCACGTTCCTGCTTTATCCTAAAGCATCAAGCTCAAAGCAGCAGTCCCTTCAAGACTCAAAGGTTTAAACTAGTACAAAAAGGAGCAATATAGCAGCCAATGCCATTCTTGCACATTTCTCATATCCCTCCATCATTCGCTTAATCCTTAAAGGGACCATGCACATTCAAAATTAATTAAAGGGGAATCCAGATTTCACCAACAGCCCTTTAACAAGCTGACATCACAGAAAAATAAATAAAGTGTAATGTATAACTTCATATACATTAATGTATAATCGTGTTGAACTACTTACTGTATTTACTGAGAGCAGCTATCACTGATGTGTGACCTTATACAGTAAATATACAATTTTGCAGTATTACATAACATCGACAAATGATGATGACTGTGAAACCCTGTGAAACGGCTTATACAGTATAGCCTGGATTGATGAGAGTAAAATACATATAATCACATTTCCAAAACTGATGTCAGTTTTTTTAAATGTTTCTGTGCAAGTTATTATTGTGCTTTGGTAGGTTTAGGGGCACATGTATTCATTTTTGAGCTTTGATTTTGTCATGATTCTTGATCACTTTTTAAAAAATTGGCTTTCAGCTAAGCAATCTGCCCACCTAATACCTGCAGAGATTTTTATCTTTTGGGGGGAAAAAACTTGATTTTGTGTGTGTGTGATACACAGTGAACAAGATTTTGCAACTCAACTATACAGGGGGCACATGTAGGGCAATAGGACAACTTTATTTTATTTATTAAAGGTTAATTAGTGGCTGTAACATTTACTTCTATTAGATTATTTGCGCCGTTTGCAAATTATGCATTGCTAGCATAAATGCACTTGGTCTGGCGAAGTACCACTAGCGCAACTACGCTACCGTTTGCTGATCTTAGCATAACTTCGCACTTTAGTGAATTTTCGTAGCGCTGGCGAAAATTCGCCTGGTGAAGTGTGGCGAACGTTAGCAGAGTCAAGGCTAGCGAATTTCCACTGCTAATTGCATTAGGTGTTAGTTTAGATACTAGTGTAAGCTGTTATTACACTGAAAGATGCTATTACAGAGAAATTGCAAAAAAATATTTTCAATCATCATTAAAAAACATGGAAGAACTCTGAACAATCTGTCAACCTGATCTCATATCAATTACAAATTACATAAGGATCACTAGCCTACATAACAAAAAACTGATTGTGCCAGGTAGGTATCAAGGCACTGTCAAATGAGTCCAAACATAATAATGTGTCCACTTTGACAGAGAAAGGTCATGTAGCAGTTCAGAAACAAAATACGTTTAAAGGAGAACTAAAGCTTAATTAAAGAAGTAGACTAGAAACATCTCACATTATGTTTTGGGCTTCTATACCAGTCCAAGGCAACAACAGCTATTTAGCAGGGAAGATATGTGCCTCTGAAGATGCCCCAATAACTCCTCATCTTCTTTTTTGCTGATTCACTGCATCTCTGCTGTTGTCAATTACTGAGCTTATTGACCAACTTAAAATATACAGTACATACAATATAAATGTCACAATATAAAGCTGATTAGTAATGAATACAGCTAATTACTACATGGCAGCTCAAAACCCAGTGCAATTAGCATCAGAATGTAATAATCAGCCCTGTAACATCAGTTTATATGACAGACAAATCTAATTTTCTGCTTGATAATTTGTGACAACCCCTAAGCTTAGCTTCTCAACAGCTGCTCAGAGTCCACTGAGTGTCGCAGACACTTTTCAAGATAGTTACCCATGTTGACAAATTTGAGGTCCAGGGTCATTGCTGCTATTGAGAAGCTTGAAACTTTAGACTGATGCAATAAGTTCAGTATATATAATATGGCATTTATAGCCATATTCATTTTTAAGGTTTAGTTCTGCTTTATAGGGATTGTTTACATACATTTTTTACTTTTAGTAGGACATTGTTTTTTGGTTTTTATTGTTTGTTATTTATGGTTATTCAAGCAGCTCTCCTGTTTCTAATTTCAGCAATGCATTGATTTGAATAAGAGACTGGAATATGAACAGGAGAGGTCCCGAATATGAGATGAGTAATTAAAAGTAGTAATAACAATACATTTGTAACCTTACGGAACATTTGCGTTTTAGATGGGATCAGTGGCTCCCATTTCAAAGCTGGAAAGAGTTAGAAGAAAAAGACAAATACTGTAATTAAAAAACTATTAAATAAAAAAAAATAATGAAGACCAATGAAAGTACTTTAAGTTAACTTAAAGGTGAACAACCCCTTTAACAGGCTTGTATGGGCTACAAAACACAACAAATGAAAATTGGAAAAAAGGGATTGTGGACTGATGAAACCAAGTCTGAAATGTTCCAGTCATCACAAACAGTGTTGATACATCCTAGAGGTTAAAATCGACAGCTAAGCATGGAGGAGGTAGCATTATGGTTTGGGGGTGTTTTGTTGCCTCTAAAGTCGGGGACCTGTATAGAGTGACGATAATACTGAACTAAAGAGCTACAGCACTACCTTTGTGATACAATAGGATAATAATCCTAATAAAGTATACTTCCAAGCATTGTCTGAACTATTCCGAAATTAAGGAAAGTTGAAAGTAATGATATAACCTGCCCAATCAACTGACCTTAAAGGAGAAGCTTAAATCACTGTAGGTGCCGAATGTAGGAACCCCCCCCCCAGTGATTATAATGACTTACCTGATACCCATTGGCTGGTGCTCCTCTTAGCAGAAATCTGTAGCCCACCCAGTGTTTTCCTCTAACAGGAGCACTGGCGAGAGTATTTGTCTCCCCCAGTGGTTCAACCTTTCCATCTCCTTTAACCGTATTAAGTTGATTTACGATGAATTGAATAGAAAGCCAACTAGAATCAGATCATTTGTGGCACTTATATAAATATATCAGTGTTAGACTTACCTATGAGACATACCTTCAGTCTTTACTTAATTGAATACCCAGTGTTTTTTTCTGCTGTGATCATCTAAACTGGTGGAGATGTCAAATATTTAGCCTTTAAATTTTAGGTATTGTTTGCCATTTTTTTTTATATTTTTCAGAATTTAATTCACACTCTTTCTGCAAGCCCATACCCTAAAAATTTACCTGAATATAGTGACCCATTCTATAAACAATTCAAATGACATGACTGGTGACAATCTTATCCAGCCGGTCATAAAATTAATAAAGATAGCCTTTGTTCCTGCAGTTTATTACAGTGCATTTTTTAGCATGATAACAACTCTTTCTCGTAGGATAAAGGCACACTGTCGTGTGTGTGTATGTACATACAAGGGCAAACACGGATAGGAGCAAACTTCTGCTATTTGTTTAGAGTGCTTAATATATTAAGTCCGAAAAATCAAGTTAATGTACCAATGTGTTTAATATCAGCGCAGCAGACTGGAAATTTGATGACAGTCCTGCAGATCTCTGTAAAAGTGCTGTTAATAATGTAGCTTTAGCTCCTGTCTTTTTGAGTGACCCTTCTTCAAGTAATTAAATAGGCACAGAGGGATTCTCCAGACTGCATGGTGCCTGGCTCGGATGCAAAACACTAGGCCTGTGCTGCTGCATAGACTTGCAGTGATAGATACATTTCATTGTAAGAATTAAAATTGAAGTGGCGCTTTAAAGGTTTGTACAATTAAAAGAGATTAACTTCCAGGTGTACATCTGTTAAAAAGATAGGGTGCCAAGATGAAGTGTTTTCTAAGTAACCCATGAAAGCACTGATACATTTAATGGGTGCTCAGCTGAATAAAGTCGATAAAAGCAATCCAGATAACTGATAACAATGGTGTTTGTCAATACAACCTGATATAGTGTGAAAAGAGAAACAATAAGATTAAATGGGAAATAATTAAATAAATAATTATTTGGACGTGTATAGAAATTACAAGTGATGATGAAATCAGAGGCCAGTCTATTAGGCTGGGGACAGACAGGGAGATTCGGGGAGATTCTGTCGCCTGGCGTTTTTTAGCAGGCGACAATCTCCCCGAATTACCTTCTCCCTGTCTGTCCCTACCCTAAAGCAGTACCTTGTGGAAATGAAAGTGCAAATCGATCTCAAATTCCAAAAACATAATAAACTAGATATTAAAAACTGTATATATAGTAGCCTTTGAAGTACATACATTTTGGACATAGACATTAAAATGTGTAATTCACAAAATCATCTGGTCTAAAAAACATCATCACTGAAACCAGAAGTAGGAATATATAAAAGGTGCCTCTGTATTTTCTATGTGTTTGGGATGACCCTAGAAAGTCATTACTGGATACTGAAACTAAACCATTCAGCTATTTTGTACTGAAGCTAGCAATCATCACGTAAAATCACGTAAACATTAAATAAACCCGATAGGCTGGTTTTGATTTCAATTAGGATTAATTATATCTTAGTTTGGATCAAGTACAAAGTACTGCCTTAATTTTACAGAGGAACAGGAAATCATTTTAAAAAATTTGGATTATTTAGATCTAAATAATGGGTTTCTGGATAACAGATCCAATACCTATACTACAAAAGATTATGTCAAGACTTTGTCTGTCAGATTTTACCTTCTATGTCACTCTTACTTACTTTAAACTAATTAAATTTCAATTTATTTCACTGTGAATTATGGGAGAAGTGTTTCACTGTGAATTATGGGTAAAATGGAGGGGGAAATTGTAACTCCTCCCTCTTAGTGAGTATTTAAACACGTGTGGACATTGTTAAATTATGGCTTGCAAAAGGGCCTGTGTAGCCCGAAACTGCACTTTAAGTAAAGTTTATCACTTCTTCAAATATACCGGAGTGCTGCTGTTGTCTTTGGAATTGGTGTCGCTCTTACTTACTTTAGTTCCTATTAACAGTGGAGAAAAAAATATTTGTAATTAGACTTCTAACCACAGTAGTTTGTGTGATTTTAGTACTGTTGCCTGTGTAAATGGCTTTTGCACTAAAATTCAATATACAGGTCCCTGTGTCAGGTGCAACCAAATGTTTTTCTTTAATGTCAATGTACTTACCATCTGAGCTGTGCGGCTTCAGCATTGTGCCATGAAAAATGTATAGGATACTGGGAAAAGTATAGAGCTATAGGAAAACATAAAGGCTAGCAAACAGCTATAGGAACTGTATGACTAAGTACCCTTCAGCCAAAAAGCCTGTGTGAGCTTATGTTTATTTTAGCCACATATCATCTGATTGAAGGTACCCAGAGGTTAGACAATCTGAATCCTTCAAACGGAGTCACATACTAGGAACTCTCTTTTTTTATTTCTATTGGCAAGGCATTTAAAGCAATAACTGGGCATAATACTAACGTATAGATGGCCTGTTCGCCTTTATTTACCAAATGGCTTATGTCACACATTATTAATAGATTATTAGAAGATAAGCAGTTGCGACCTCCACAGCAAAACCCAGTTTTAGTCAGCGATGTAGCAGTCAGGAAAGTGCGACATAAGCCCAATGCAGTTTCCCTGCTTTAAATAATATAGTAAGCTTAAAAAGGCACTTCCTATACTATCATTGTGAAATATACATGAAGGGAAAGGGTAATGGATTCACAGTTGCCAATTATTGGTATAAACTGTGATGCTAAAATGAGATATATGCTAATTATTAATTATTAAAGAAAATATTTTTTTGCTAACGTTTCATCCAGTGTACAGCTATTCGAGAAAGGTGCTTTATGTTTAGGAGGATGTAGATTTCCTGACTTAAACCCTAAATACAAAGGCAAAAAAAGAATCTGGAGGTCTGGATGACTAGATACAAGGCAATCTGTCCTGTAAAAGCCCAGTGGAATCACTGAGGATGTTCTGTAAAAAGTTTCTTGGCTGCAGAACTGTAAAGTATTGTAACGCCTGACCTTGTTTCATTGGGAAAGACTGTGCAGATTTCTCCTATTACCGAAGTATGCAACTCCTTGGACTGTGATATCTGAAACCTACCATGACTTTGCTTGAAATGCTGACTTAGTGCATTTGCCTTTTAGAGCAGCCTCCACATTATAAAAAAAAAAGCATGCTGGGATCTTTATACCTATATATAAATTATTTTAATAATTCAGAACTGCAGCATTTTAACATTAAAAGCATTATAAGGTGAATACAGTTCCCCTAAATCCATGATCAAGTAATGGCACAAGGAATGGAGCCTTACAGTTACAAAACTGGCAGTAACTGATCAATTTCACCAATGTTATTAGTAGGTAAGTAAGATAACAAGTACTATTAATAGCAGTTATGCATTTAGTGGCTTCAGGGAAAATTGTATAATAGTAGGACAACTATTTTTTGCTTTGCAACACATATCTATTCTCTCAATTACATAAGGAGCTAAATTAGAGTTATTTTCAATAACTTTTTTGATCTATAAATAATAAATGATTTAACTGAAACAGTTACAATCCATGTAACTATAGATGTCAGTTTAACTTGGGACATTGTATGAACTGGACAGCAACCAGCTTATATGTCTGTTATCAGTGTCCCATTTGTCTGCCCTGAGCAGCTCACCTGACATTTAACTTTGCACCGACCATAGTCCAATACCCTATCATGAAAAAATAAAGCGGTCTTTCCTTGCATCACCTCATGTCTACGTATTTTAGCCCTTTGAACAAATGCAAATATCAGAACTTTCACTTGAGCCAAAAGAGGGAAAGTTGTCTATTCAGCAAGGTGCAACACAAACTCCGATGTGTGACTATTCCAAGTAAACTAAAAACTCCACAAAATATAATATTATAACAAGTCAACCCTAGACATTCAGAATACAGGAATCTTGAGATATGGCAGCACTAAACAAATTAAACTTGCATTCATTCAGAAATTGTACCAAATGTCAGTGTTTACAATTATTTGTTAAACCCGACCTTAGCAGGATACATGTGAAGATACACTACACATGACCTTATGCAAAAGAAACTAACTTGTTGTTAAACATCCATTCCAGAAGTCATCTTTTTGTTTATAAGGAAGAGCATTTATTTGAACACCCAAAATGTCACCATTACTGGTAAAACCCATTATCATTTACCATAGAGCCAATTTCTAGCAAATAATTAAATTTTTTTTTTTTTTAAGATCTCCTATTGCTCTGTAATAATAAAAAAATACCTTGTACTTGATCCTTACTAAACTGCATGAATCCATATTGGTGACAAAGCAGTTCTATTGGGCTTATATAATATATATTGTAATCCAATCCATGGAAAGCCTTTCTGAAAACCCTAGGTCCCAAGCATTCTGGATAACAAAGCCTATGCTTGTATTTTACACCACCTTACACCTCATACCTGTTTTAACTGATACAAATGCAACTGATACACTATTAGAGCACTGCAATGGTGGGCGTATAGTCTTTACTGCCTTCATATCACAGAAGGTAAATACAAGGTCCCATTGTTGCCTCCATCCGCTGGTGCTCCCCTAACTTCTATGAATGATCAAATTTGGGGACAGATGGGAGTACCTGCATAACATCTCATACAACTTTCATCTAATGCAAAAAAAATTCTAAGAAAGTAATATTCATTCTTCATGTCAAATGCAGATGACTATCAAGCAGAGGAGAGGACACAGGGGGTTGACCATTCTACAATATACTAAAAGTTAACTTGAACTCTGTTGATACATGGGAACTCTGGAGGTACCACAACCGCCAAGCTACAGTAGCAATAATTCCAGGGTTACTTTTGTGGGCTGCATCAAACTTATGCAGAAATTATTTATGAAATGAAATTATAGTTTGTTTGGATTTTTACATTGCACTTGTGTAAATGAGCCCTTAGATGTCCCTTTTCAGTGTAAACTTTTGTATCTGTGTCAATAACACCAATAAATGGACCAACAGTGTAACTTGGGCATGGCTGGCCGCCCATACACAACTAAAAAATCTTTGCCGGGGGTCAGTTCGTGCCATGCTGATAAGTTAAAGGTAGGGAAGGGGCTGGGATGGGGCTAGGATACAGCAGACCCCACAGCTCAAGACTCCCTGTTGCTTGGGCCCCCCTGTGACCATGGGGTGAGCTGTATAAGTAGTAATTCCACTGAAATAGACAATGTATTGAGGTCTATTTAAGGACCCAGTAGGATAAGCGAAGGTAACCAATGAACTGTTAATTTCAACTGTTATCTCTAACCATAATGATAAGTCAAAATTTGTTATATTTCCAGTTTGGTGCCTTTGATTGTAATTGTAAGTCTCTTGATGTCCTATTGTGATGTTAAGTACATGTGGTCTTCTTTGATTCTTTAAGTTTGTCCGTAAAAAGTACTGCAGCTGGCTAATGTTTCGACAACTATTGATTCATCCTATGCTTCTAAGAGGGAAACATAAAGCTGAATAAATGGATGGGATTGAATGTTTCAATATACCATATCAAGTAACATTTCAAAGGACATTGCACTGAGAAGAGAATACATTATACCTCTAACAATGGCTATGTTCACCGATTAGTAGTTAAAGAGCACTGAGCTGCAAGCAAATTTTTCCCAGCATGTAGGTCATGGCGAGGCATCCAATTTATATAATGTTTAGCCAGCCATCACTCGCTATTCTACAAAGGAATATAAGTAAGTAATGTTGTACAGTTTTGCTGATACTGATATCAGATAAATACAACAAAACTTCCAGGGCTTTTGTGGGCAGAAAAAAAAATTCACTTCTGTGAACCCTCCCAAGGCACGTAGTCTAAAGCTGGCCATAGACGTAACAATTACGATCTTTCTCGGAAAAGATCTTTCCAAGAAAGATCGTTCGTTTCAACACACACGTGTAGAGCTGAATCGTCAGATATACAGGTATAAAACAATAGAATTCTACTTGTATCTGACGATTCAGCACTAACAATGGCCGATGTTCAGGGTGCTTTCAAAGGCATCCGATCAAAATTTTCCGTCCAGTCCGATCAACCAGCCGACCGATATCTTAATCTTCTGACGATGTCGGTCGGCTCATTTCCCACCATACACGCACCGAATATCGTACGAAAATTTGTTTCGTACGATATTATCTGTGCGTCTATGGCCACCTTAAGGCTTCACAATTTGGCCTGTCTATCACTGCTGCCACTCTATAACCCTGCTCTAACCATCAAATGCCCACCAGATCCGCAGCACAGCCCATGCTGCCCCTTATACCACTGCTTTGTCCTCTTTTTTTTCAGGCTGGCATGTATGCCAACTCTAGCTCTAACTCATATAAAATCATTTACATTATTATACACTTGGAACAGATCACCCTAAAACGTAAGACAACTGCAAATGGTCTTGAACTGTTCTGTAAGTATTTTTAATTAAAGAGTTTTATGTTTTTTCAGCAGCTCTTAGAATTTCAATCATCTTGTTGCTATCTGGTTGAAGCAGCAGTTACAATACAGCTGTTGGGAGGTATTTTTACAATAGCACATGGGTCTCATGTAACACAGGGGCAGAAGAATGTCCGGGCTTACCCAACACCTAGCCCATAGTCCTCATGCCCCCTCCTGCACTGGCGCCACTGACATGGGTTGGACAAAACTAGGGCATCAGTTGAGAAGTGGGGCATGGTTTCTGATTGCCCCCATAATCACATTGTTTGCTGCCTTTATAGTTACACCACTGGCCTGACCACTCATAACGCTAAAACATTAAAAAAAAATTCTAACCTGTTTTTTTGGGCATTTGGGTGGAAATTTAACACAGGGTGAGATCTTCTACCTTGCCAAATTCCTTAAGCTCAAATAGTTTTCTTACTCATGAAAAGCAAAGTTTTTTTTTCCTCTAAGTAATGCATAAAATCGAGATGGGTAAAATATGAAAGAGTCACGCAATAATAGCAGTTGGAGCAGTCTACCTTGTTGTCCCTGTAAGGGTTCATCCAGCAACATCCAGTCTAGGGGCCCTGTCAAAATGGTCCCAATTGGGCCCTGGTAATCTTTCAATTTAATCCAAGGAGATGCATAATCATATACCTATTTATGTTTATATTGTATTTATATATATTTTCATGAATATTAGATATTAAATAGATACCTGGATTAGATAAGTAAATATCTGTATTTAGATTATATAGCCTCTTAATTTCATAGTAGAGATCTGAACCTGGCATACAGTTTTCTTTCTTCCCAGGAAATGAACAGACCTGATACTGTTATGCTATTACATAATTACTTAGCAACTCTACTTAACCATTTTAATCTGATCACTTTAGAGGTTTGCACTCTACAGAGCACAGCAAAGTCCTCACGCTACATTCCAAGAATGATGCCTGCAATTCTACTGGGGATGGTTGGCATTGCTATATTTTACACTGTCTAGATGTCTATCAAAGACAAAAATATTTTTATTGATGATCTGACAAATGAAGAAATCTATCTATCTATCTATCTATCTATCTGTGTGAGAGCAGGATAAATGCATGCAATTTAGGAGGCACCCCTGCTGAGTTCTCACTAATTCTGTCTAAAATAAGCAAAGGTTTCCTATAATGAGAAAAACTTTAAAGGAAATATCAGGGACAGAAAACACACACACAAACAGCCCCTTGTGATAATACACCATGTTATCCAAGCAATACATATCAAACATGATATACCATACCTGTAATCACTTCACAGTAAGAACATTAATAAAACATTGCTCTAGATCAAGAGATAGACCACATGTAGGGACACCACCTGGCCTGTATTTTACCAGCCTAGTTAGTAAAAATAATACTTAAAGGGCAAGGAAAGGCAAAGAAATAAAATCCCATTTTTACTTTCTTTAATGATAAAGGAATCTATCTCCAATATACGTTAATTAAAAAATGTGTACCGTTTTTATAAGAAACCTGACTGTATGCAATGAAATTCTCCCTTCATTTAGTGCCGTGGATAGGAATTGTCAGACGGTCCCTAACTTCTGGCAGGGAAACAATCATACTTATGAACAGCAGGGGGAGCCTTACTTACCAGCCATGCAGAACTCAAGCAGCTTTGTTTTTTGATCATTTATGATGATCCCTAAGAAGCCCAGACCACACTGAGCATGTGTATGTAGTCTAGTCTTGCAAAGATGTATAACAATGTTACAAGACGACAGCCCCCTGTGGCCAACTTTGAAAGCATAAATCATTTGTTTGATTAGGCTTGTGGTGCAGTAAGTTCATGTTTATGTTTAGTATACAAAATACAGCATTTCTAGCCTTATTCTATTTTACACTTTCCTTGCCCTTTAATACCAATGTAATTCACAACAAATAGAGGATGGATATGATGGGCAGTAATGTTTTGTAGAAAAGGAGGCAACACAAACCATGATGTTGTCCATTGAAATCTAAGAATATTTTGTCAACACTGTATAGTAATCTGTGTAGTAACAGAATCCTTGTATTGATAATAAAGCTCATTCTTGAATAGAAGAAGGCATTGACAGGGAGAAATGCAACAGAAATAATAATCTACTTAAAAGTAAAATCCTCTTGAACAGAACAAAATAGCACAAGCTGCAGCCAAAAAGTACCTTTTATAATTTAAAATATGTTTTTAAGCAGCAGTTTTTTTATTGTTCACAAACTGTGCTGCATCCCCTGTTATAGATCTACTGTAAGTGATAACATGTAAAGCATTGGGCAAATACTGTAAAGTTATTTCTCAAGCAGAAATGGCTTAGAATATTGGGGGAGAGACACCACTTGATTTTGGTACTCACTAACAGGTGCTAAATAACAATTCTTGGCATTTGTTTTTTGATGAAGCAGAATACAGGAGTGGTCTGCCTTTTAGTTAACTCTTTGTATGTTATAGAATGGCTAATTGTAAGAAACTTTTCAATTGACCTTTTTTATAGTTTGAATTATTTGTCTTCTTCTTTGACTATTTCCAGCTTTCAAATGGGGGGTCACCCATTTAGAAAACAAATGCTGTGTAAGGCTACAAATGTTTTGTTACTGCTACTTTTTACATTTTTTGTTCAGACCATCTCCTATTCATATTCCAAATATTCAAATCAATGCATGGTTGCTAGGGTAAATTCAGCCCTAGCAGCAGCTTGATGACATTGCAAATAACAAAAAATGAAAACCTATTGCAAACTGTGTCAAAATATAACTTTCATACTTATACTAAAAGTTAATTTAAGATGAACCACCCCTTTAAGGCATTGTTCACCTTCCCAACATATTTTAACTAGGTATGCACCGAATCCAGGATTTGGTTCGGGTTTTGGACAGGATTCGGCTGAATCCTTGTGCTTGGCCGAACTGAATCCGAATCCTAATTTGCATATACAAATGATGGATGAGAAGGGAAACTTTGTAACTTTATGACAAAACAAGGAAGTGAAAATGTTTTCCACTTTTTACATTCCTGTTACTAATTTGCATATGCAAATTAGGATTCGGATTCAGTTCAGTATTCGGACAAATCTTTCATAAAGGATTCAGGGATTCGGCTGATTCCCAATCAGTGAATTTGGCACATCCCTAATTTTAACTTCCATTGTTTTCTAATAGGTCACCAAAAATAATGGCAGTTTTCAATTGCTTTTTATGCTTGGTAGTAATACTGAAGTTAAAATTACTTTTTTTCAAGTCTCACCAGAGCAGCTATATGGGGGAAGGGTGGCTGGCTTTGTAAACCACTCTAATTTGCTACATTATTTAATATATTTTTTATATTCAGCTCCACTGTTATTAAAGACGGGTGTTAGAATTGATACAATAGTTGCTAACATTGCATAGATACTGCTGAGAAATGAAACAACTAATGTAGCAAATTGTAACAGTTCAGCATCTACACTTGTGTTACTGAGTTGCCAGAGATAGGAACATTATAGTTAAAAAAAACTTTAGAAAAAAATGAAAAATATAAATCATCTTAAAAGCTATTATTTCTGGTGTACCGAAAACAACTAAAATTAAAAAAATAAAAATGTTTGGAAGCTGAAATAGCAGTAACAGTTCTTTAATTCTTCATTACTGAAGATTTGTCATGCACCAGTATACAATAAAATTGTAGGGGTCATTTAGAAAGGTGAATGCAGTATACAAAGTTAAAAAAAAAATGACCACAATCATCCATTTTTTTGCACTTTGCACACTGCTCTCTTCCTTCCCAGATTGGGCTCAAGCCTCTGTGCTCCTATCTGGACAGCAGAAACCCGAGGGTAGCACCTTGAATTGAATACAGCACTGCCTGCTTTAGGTAAGGTGGATGGGGGAGGCACATAGTTGCACCCATTGTGCTCCCTACACATCTCCTAACATGCACATCATTCTGACATGTAAGTTAAGGAGCAGCGGGAAAGGCATAAAATGGGGGGTTCTACTGTACAGTTTAAATACAATATATAACCCAATATACAATTGAGATTGCTACATGGCAGGTTAGAAACCAGTGCATCTGAATTGATGATAACCATTTATGTGGCATCAGCTTCTCTGACAGATGTAACCTAGTCTTCTGCTAATTTTTTCATGATTTCTGACAACCCCAGAGTCGAGCTTCCATACAGCCCAGAACATACTGCGGATGTGCAATGCCTCTCAAAAGTTGGCTCTTAAAGGATGACCAAACCTGATCAAAAGATGGTAAGCTCCTATGGACAGCATGGCGCATTAATTCTACTGGATTTCTGAACCTCTGCGCTGCATGTACAATACGATTAGTATTATAAAAATACATCTATTACAGACAAATTCTTTTTGTAGCCTTTTTTTTTTTGGTTTTCCTGTACTGTACCCCTTTGCATGAACGTTGCTTTATAAGTTAGACAACCTCGAAAAAAACTTAACAGAGAAGACTATAATCATAATTAACTGTGGCAGAGTACATTTCCAGAGAATAATCATGCTAATGTGCCAAACAAGTGTTGATCCTCATCAACAAGAAGCAATCCTCAAGAATTCTCTGCTATATTGTAGCAGCCTTTCTTGAAAAACACCACAGAATTGTAAGGTGTCCAGTGTTTCAGACAATGAACTGTGCAAAGGAAAGTAACATCCCTAGCTGTTCAAATAAAAGTCAATAAAGCAAGTGAATAAATAGCCTTATAGGGGTTAAAATGTTTTATTTGTATTATATGTTTCCGTCCATTCGTACAAACATACATTTTAGGCTCAATTCATAAACTTCAAAATCATTTTTGAATAGCTACCTGTCTTCAGCTAAGTAAGATACTGGAAGTTATTTGAAAATAAAATGTTTTACACTATGAAAGAAAATTGAATTCTAAACAATGTTCCAATACACATTCATTCCAAAATGTCAGTGCTCACTGAACTTCACTGATTTCTTTAACACATGTAAGCAACAAAATGCCTGCAAACACTCCTCCATAGGCCAACCCTGTAATCCATTTGACCCATACTCGCTTGAAAATGCTCACTGTTGCAAATCTGAGCAATATTACACTTGCAGTGTTAAAGCAGTTACAGGGTTAGCCTGTGTGAGGAGGGCCTATGGATGAGGGTTTTGGAGAGTGTTTGGACACTTGTCCACATGCAGGAAATAGAACATCGCCTGATCATGATAGTGATGTGTGGGTCAATTAAAAGTCACACCCAACCCTAACCCAGCCCTGAAGCACCCACACCTGACCCTAACCTAGTGCACTCCCCTATTTATATAACCTCTGTGATGTCACGCCAGCACAAGCATATAAAAAGGTGTGCATGGAGGTGGTAGTGGGGCATTAGAAGGTTGCAGCCCATGAACAGTAAGTGTAATTTGGCCCAAGACTGCCCAACCTGTGGTTCCCACTGGCTTTATCACTACTGTGAATTGCTCTTAAAGCTATTTGTAAAAGTAATTGCTATTGTAACACATGCATAAATAACTTCAATTGAAGAATTTAAGTATAATGTACATACATTGCTCATAATTGTATTTTCTTTCTTTATGTAAAAAAACTGTTTTGGGGGGCTTTACTTTTAATGCAATATATTTTAACATCAAAATGCTTCTGTGTGCCAGCCAGAGAGAACAATATTTAGAATCCTTTGCCTTTTAGCTACAGTTGCTGTTCTGAGATAAGTGAAACTGGATAATGCAGATAGAATGACAGGATTCAAATGATACTGGCTAGGGGAGGGAGTTCAGCAAACAAAATTAAAAGTACAGCACCCTCTCAAATAAATGCTGCACATCCAATGGGCTAATGGAAGAAAAATAAACAGGTTCTAAGGACAAGGGCACACAAAGTGGATTCTCTGCTTTCCTCTGCTGTAATTCACTCCTTCTTGTACCTTTATTGACAAGCTCAATGTTAGCTTATGTGGAGCTACACAAAGCAGATATTGGGGCAAAAAAAAAATTATAGATTTTGCACCTATGTCATCTCCGTGCAGGCCTACACAGGCTCTGTCAATGAAGCTACAGACATGAGCACACAAATATGCCTGTGTACCAAACACAAGCACGGGAAAGCAGAAAATCCACTGTATGGTAAACAGGGTGGTTTAATTGCTGCTTCATTGTCCAGAAAAAGTAATGGTGGCAAAATGCTGTGTTCCCTTCTCTTGCCTTCAAAACATTTGAATTTTCGATTGTTTTTGAAGACCACTGACCAGTGAATTTTGCAAATTCGATCGAATCTAATACTTTGAATGATTCCCCTTTAAATTTTTATTCGACCACCTAGTTTGCCAGATCAAAGCTACCGAATTGGGTTTACTTAATTTTGATTGAATAAAAAAAATTAAAAACGTTGAAAAGAAAAAAAAATTTGATCAATTGAAAAGTATCCTTCGAATTGATCGATTCGAACGATTTATCGTTCAATAGAATTTTTCCTATTCGATCGTTCGACCAATCGAATTGCGGTAAAATCAAATTCAATATTCGAAGGATTTTACTTCACTTCCTATTGACATGATAAAATTTCGAAAAAAATTTTCAATTCGAAATTCGACCGTTGATAAATCTGCCCCTAAGTGTGATTTAGAAAGTGATATTCTGAGACTATTTGAATTTGGTCTTAATTTTTTATTTTTTGTTGTTGTTCAACAGCTCTCCCATTTGAAATTCCAGCAGCTAATTGGTTACTAGGATCCAATGAACATTGACAACCAGGCATTGGTTTAAATATGAATAGGAACATGTATTAAAGTATCACTAATAATGTTTGCTCATAACTATTTGAAATAAAATCACTATCTATCTATAAAATGCTGTGTTCCCTTCTCTTGCCTTCAAAATTAGTGGCCCTTTATCACCAAAAACAATACAGGGATTGATATATGACCAAGGGCAGGGTCGAAATGGACTGGCAGGACACCGGGAAAAAAACCTGGTGGGCTCCAGCTCTTGTGGGCCCGCCGGCCCGGACCTTCTTCTTGCAGAAATGATCTTCTGTTTACGGCATAAACCAGTACACGTGCAAAGCACCATGGCAGGGCCAGGGCAAGGGGGCCCTGATACAGCAGCCAGTGGGCCCTGGGCCTCCCAGTCAGACCCTGAACTCAATTGCACAAATACTGTATTTTTCCCATTAACAATCAATTATCAATTAGTTTTGAACATTCAACTACAACTTACAAAATGGAATCAAACACCCGATTGGTTGTTATTGATAACTGCACTGTAACTTTACACCTATGTTAGTACAGGTTATCCAAAACGCTTGGGAACTGGGGTTTTCCAGATAACGAGTCTTTCTGTAATTTGAATCTTCATACCATTAGTCTACTACAAAATCTTTTAAAAATGAGATTAACACAATGGGATTGTTTTGCCTTCAATGAGGATTAATTATATCTTAGTTTGGATCAAGTAAAATGTATTTTTACAGAGAAAAAATAAATCACTTTTTCCAAAATTTTTATTATTTGGATAAAATTAGGTCTATGGGAGATTGAGCTTTCTGGATAAGCAACAGTTGCTGCTTAGGTGAAAGTCACTAACATTAACTGACTTGCAGTGCACAAATGGAAAAAAAAGTACCGCCCTTTTAATCTGTTTCTTCCTATTTATTTAATAACGTATGATTATTACTGGCCTGCAAGATGGCAACTCTAAATGCAAATACTGTTAAATTTGGCCATTTGAACCAATGTTGAATAGCAAAGGCTTGTGAGAGATATCACTCTAAACAGATTTGATTTGTACAACCAGCAGTGGGTGCTGCTGCTCTCAGACAGAATGGAACATTCAATAGTTTGCTGGCAATAGCAACAATGTCCATTTGTGCATATGAATGATAAGAGTATAATGACTTTCTGAAGTGTTCACAGCTCCACACAAAAATGATAATGCTGTGTTTGAGGCAAACATGGAATACAGCACTTATTGACACTTACATTAAATACAACTCAAACCTTTGTAAAACTTTAAGCTGGACATAGATGCAAAGATCTCATCGTATGAATCGAGGATTCGTGTGATTTTCAGAACGTGTGTGGAGAATCCCAACATTTTTCGTCTGGCGGAGATCAGTCATTTGGTCGATTGGACAGGTTAGAAAATTTCTGTTGGCTGCCGATAATAATAATAATAATATCTCTGCGTGTATTGCCGATCCTATGATTTTCATTGGGATATTGTGACTAGAGCTTTGTGTATTGTACGATTGCTGTCAGGGGCAGAACATCGGCTGATCTACTCTTAAACTACTTTATTTGGTCAGAATGTAAGACTTTGATCTGAATGGTTAGTGGCAGGTTGGGAGATGGGAAAGTCCAATCATACATAACATACATCGTAAGATCGAACATTTGCATCTGTGGCCAGCTTTAAGCACAGATCTGCCGATGTTCTTTCCCTGACAGGTATCGTACGAAAGTTGTGTCCGACAAAACCTAGTGACAGTCTCTCACTGAAAATCGTACGATCGGCAATACATGCAGGGATATTATCGGCAGCCGACAGAAATTTTCTAACCTGTCTGATCGACCAAATGACCAATCGGCATGGCACGAAAAATGTCAGGACACTCCACACACGATCCGAAAATCGTACGAATCCTCGATTCTGATCTTTGCGTCTATGGCCAGCTTTAGTGTTACTGGCCCCTTATGATATTGGAAGAAATACTAATAAGCTTAGTTTGCAGGGAAACACTTGCTTTAATTCAAAGTGTGGAAGTGCAACGTTTCACGGACACGCCCCTTTATCAAGCCTACAGAACCCATAGTGCACAGCATACATCTATGGATTTTTCAGCATTTATATTTTATTGGACACTGTATTGGACATCTATCATTTTTTCTGAGTTTTCCCCAAAGGACAATGATTTAACTTTTTTAGTATCTTAATGAATACTTTTAATCACTTATTTATTCACTATTTACATGGGGTTATATACCGCTTAAACATTCTTGGTTAATCAATTCTGTATGTAAATTTGTTAATTGATTACCTTACTTGTATGCTGTGCACTGTGGGTTCTGTAGGCTTGACAAAGGGGCCTGTCCCCGAAACGTTGCACTTCCGCACTTTGAATTAAAGCAAGGGTTTCCCTGAAAACTAAGCTTTGTGTGCCGGTATTTCTTGCTATATGGAATCACTTGGAGGGTGCCGTTCCTCTATTACCGAGCACCAGGCTGTTACCTGAAGTTGTGGGTGTGCGTCTGCTCTATCCTTTTCCAGTAATCCCTTATGATATTGGGACATGTCACCTGATCTAGAGAGTGAACTGGTGGTTCTCCACACAGCAATGCTGTAGCAAAGCTCAGGTTTAGTTTTTTTCATCTGTGACAGGGGTTTTCTGTTCTATGGAGATACAATATGTAATGTATCTTGTCTGAAATGTATTGTGTTGCCTGTCTGTGAATCTGAGCCTGAGGGTTTTCAAATATTTATCAACTAAATACCTTTATTGAGAGTTGCAACGTAACTAAGGCCAAGTAACACCAACAGATACAGTTGACATTGGTGATTATTCTCTTTTGAAACAGTTCTTTAAACTATGAACAAAATCAACATAAAAAGCGTGTAAGGTAAAATATGAAGCATTTCATTCCGGAACTGTTATCCAGAATGCTTGGGACCTGGGGTTTTCTGGATAATGGATCTTTCTGTGTTTTGGATCTTTATACCATAAGTCTACTAGAAAATCATGCAAACATTAAATAACCCCAATAGGCTGGATTTACTTCCAGTGAGGATTAATTATATTTTAGTTTGAATCAAGTACAAGATACTGTTTTATTATTACAGACAAAAAGGAAATAATTTTTAAAAAATTTGGATTATTTGGATAAAATGGAATCTATGGGAGCCAGGCATTCTGTAATGCGGAGCTTTCTGGATCACGGGTTTCCTGATGCCAATGCCATACCTGTACATGTACAGGCCTGACCCAGTAAGCCTTTAATAGATTAGAGGGATGTGGCTCTAACTGCCCACAAACCTTAGTTTTATGCAGGAAATTTAAAGTGGATTAACTAAGGGGATGATTTACAAAATTCACATGAAGGATTCGAAGTTAGATCGAATTTTCAAAAACATTCGAATTTGAATTTTCGATTGTTTTTGAAGACCACTGCAACCAGTGAATTTTGCAAATTCGATCGAATCAAATACATGATTCTAATAAAATTTCATTTGAATATTCGATCATTCGACTGTCGAAGTACTTCCACTTTAAATTTTTAGTCGACCACCTAGTTTGCCAGATCAAAGCTACCGAATTGGGTTTACTTAATTTTGATTGAATAAAAAAAATTTGATTGATTGAAAAAAATAGTTCGAATCGAATGATTCGAACGATTTATCGTTCGATCAAATTTTTCCTAATCGATCGTTCGACCAATCGAATTGCGGTAAAGGAAGGATTTTACTTCACTTCCTATTCACATGATCAAATTTCGAATTGTTTTTCAATTTGAAATTCGACCGTTGATAAATCTGCCCCTAAGTGTGATGTAGAAAGTGATATTCTGAGACAATTTGAATTTGGTCTTAATTTTTTGTGGTTGTTCAACAGCTCTCCCGTTTGAAATTCCAGCAGCTAATTGGTTGCTAGGATCCAATGAACATTGACAACCAGGCATTGGTTTAAATATGAATAGGAATATGAATTAAAGTATCACTAATATTGTTTGCTCATAACCATTTGAAATGAAATCAGATCAGACCAGGGCAACCAATAGGCTTGCACAGGCTGAACCAGGTACAAACCTTAATCACTTTATTTAGTAACAGTTGTGATCCTTTATGTAAAGCCATGCAGCCCTAAGCAGGTCATAGAACTAGAACTGCATTGAGATGCACACAGGGGGTCATTTATCAACACTGGGCAAATGTGCCCATGGGCAGTAACCCATGGCAACCAATCAGACTGCTGCATTCATTGTTCTACTTGCAGCTTGCTTTAAAAAGCTAATCACTTATTGGTTGCTATAGGTAACTGCCCATGGGCAAATTTGCCCAGTGTTGATTAATGAGCCAAGTTTTGTTGAACTTCTGTTGAGCCAGCTCAGTAACAGCCCCTTTGTCTGCCAAACAGTGATATCCCATTACTACAGCTTTATGTTATAAGGCAGGTAGGGAAGCTATGGAAACAACCAAATCTGCAATTTCCCAATCTGCCAATAATGAAAAACTGTTTGCCATAATAAAGAAACTGACTGTACACTGTTAAAAAAAAAAAAAACTTTTTGAATCTGGTTGTAGGTCTTGACGGACATGGGCATCCTTCTTCTTGTCTCATCATTTGATCTTAAACATATGTATTCATTTATATTCTACTATTGTAGTACACTAATTGTATATACAAGTAGTGCTTTATAAATACAGTATACATTGCATACACACCATTACAAAACAAACAAAGGCAAATTTCACTTTGTTGTAACATTAATTTTGCTTTTATTTGTCTAACTGCTGCTTTAATCATGAGAAAGAATTGTTGATTGGTTGCTACAGGTTACAACCCCAGTTTTTTTTTTTTTTAACAAAACCCCCTTGTGTGTCCTGTATTGTGTTGTCATGCATATGTGTGTCATACTGCAAAATACTTTTTATTTGGTCTAACTGAAACTCAGCTTGGAGCATGGTTGCTGTTACTATAGTTCTAAAAAAAACAAAGCCATGGGACATTTGCCTTTCACATTGTCTAACTAAGCTTGTTGCACACCTATGTTCATTTCAGTCCTGTAGATCAGTATGTAAATGACTGGGAAGGGCAGAACAATCAGCTGTTATTGGGATGCTACAAGTTGTAGTTCAGCAGTAGCTAGAGGCAATCAGGCTGAAGATAACTGCTATAGATAGATGTAATAACAAGTGCAAAGTTTGCTTCATGTCTAGTAACTCATAGGGACCAATCAGCAGGAAGCATTTACTGGTCTGCTCTTTGGAGCAAACATCTGATTGGTTAATATGGGTTACAAGACCTGAAGCAAACTTTGCACTTGTTATTACATTTATCTCCACCTGATTGTCTCCTGATATCACATTAACTATTGTCTATCAACATCTTGCATATGTTTTAATATTTTGTTGGGGATGCTGAAATAAAATAACAAACAAAATAACATTTAATATTAGAAAAAAAAAAATAAGTATTTCCAAATTTGCATACATTTGACTTGGAAAAAAGATTAAGAAAAGGAATGTTAACGAGCAGAACTTTATTTTCTCTGGATACAATGCAGTTGTTATATTGGTTTTGGAGTAAAGTCGTGGGGCATAATCTATCAAAATTAAAATTCCAACCAAAACTAGAATCCACGATTGGACCTTATTTATAATTTTAAAGAATCACGATTTAATCGGATCAAGTGAAAAGGCTGAAATTGTCGGATTTTCAAGTTAATTTCAGTGCAGACCACAGAAACTTCAAAATAGGATAGGGACCTCTCCCATCGACTTATATACAACCTCAGTAGGTCTGAGATGCCATATTTTCAGATTCAGACTTTTTCCATCCTCGGGGTATATAAGGACAGGGCCAGACGTAGCGTTTTTGCAGCGTTTTTTCTTTGCGTTTTTTAAAAAACGCAGTCCGGCATACATGCACATAAACTGCACCACCACTGAAACTAATGGAAAATGCACTATGGCAATTCACACAGGGCGCTTGCAAGCCGAAATCCACCACAGGACACCAGTATTGGTGTTTTTAGCGGAAACACCAATATGTCAAGAATATACCAAGTCAATAGACTCTATGGGATCTGCACGTTTGAAACCACACTTTGCGTAAATACGCAGCGTAGTTTAAATATGGTGTCCAAATTCTCAATGAAAACAATGAGAAGTGCATGCCGGGAAAAGAAACCTACGTGCTGAAAAACGTTGTGTGTGGTTTCAGTGGCGTTTTTACGCCAGGCAGAGCGTTTTTTAAAACTCTGCAAAAACGCCACGTCTGGCCTTGCCCTTGATCTTGAAAGATTTTAGTTTTTTTTTCCAATAACATTCCACTAAAACTCGACTTCAATAAATAACCCCCTTGATGTTAACATTAGCAACAGAGCTTTAATAATAAGATCAAGGATGCTTAGCAAGCTGGAAGTTACAGTTCAGCTGATGGAAAGCAGCTTCTGTAATCTGACTAGGATCGTATCTGAATTAGCATTTTAAGGAAATACAGGTTTTTGCTAATGATAATTATTAATGGTTTTATATTTTAATAGTGAGTATTAGGTATTGGCCGTGAAAAGCAAAGCGCTGCATGTGCCTTTAAGTCTTGGCACTTCAACGTGACATTTAAATGTCTTTGCTTTCAGAACCATGTGTCTTGAGACAGTAACTGATATCTCTTTACCCAGCCCATAAAGATTTCTATCCCTGCTTATAGAGGCACTAACCATTTTCGAAGAAAGACGTTCTGGGTCATTGCTATAAATTGCTGGGCATCTCTCTAATTTGAATAAAGCAAAGGACTTTCAGCCCTCCTCCTCAGCCCACCATGTTCTCCTCCCATTTCCCAGCCCCTCTTAAGCCAGGCATTTGCTGGTTATACTTATGTAGGATTTCTCCCGCTTGAACGCAAGCCAAGTGTCTTCCAGCTCAGTGGGAAAAGCTTGGCAGGTGCAGATCTGAAGGATTCTCTTTCATTTTACTCAGTGGCACCCAGTGAGTTAATAACCCTGACCCTACCTGCACAATCCAAGTCAAATCCCTTATGGTTTTATACTACTGAATTATCAATGTTAAGTATGCCCAGCCAGTGAGTGGCTTTCCCACGATTGAGAAACTATAACTCCCAGTATCCCCAGCCAACTAAAGGTGGAAGTTGCAGGCTGGACATACTGTATATATACTTATATACACACATGTATATATATATATATATATATATATATATATATATATATATATATATACTGTAAGTAAAATGCCTACATTACGTTACATGGCAGGGTCCTTGTTCTAATGCACTTTCCTGGCATTATTTCAGGTTGTAACCAGTAAGTCAATAATGACTATAATGGGTTTGTTATCTGAATTTTAGAGGAAGATACTGTAGAGCAGAGGTGCTATACTGTAAAAGATTTCAGTAAGGTGGCACCAATCAAACAGATGAGTAAGAATTACAAATTCCATGTGCCCATTACATGAGGAAGCCGGTTACTGTTGTATCTTTACAGAAACAAGCAGCACCCATTGGCATAAAATGGTACATACAGGAGGTAGGCTTGGTGCTAAATTCACTCTACCTGACTGTGTGCCCCCGACCTTGTGAGCCCCTGTGGGTGCTTTTGCACAGAGTTGCCCCCTCCACAAGCACAGAGCTGAATGGAGTCGCTGTCAGGCTGCATGCTGCTAGAATGCAAATAGGGAGGGAGAGAATAGTGCATTCCTACCCAAGCATCTCGTGTTGCCACAGCAAAGGAGCTGAAAGGAGATGCCTACCCATCAAGGCTTTATTGTCTGCCACATCCCTGGTCCCTGGCTGTCCCGGTGCATCTATGCAGGATGAGAAGCGGCTGGCACAGCGAGTAAAAGTATAGATTTAGTTCAAGCAATAGATGAAATCAATCAGTCTCCCCAGAGCACTCACCATGTTCAGTGGAGTTTCAGTGTGGAGAGTCCCTCGCAGCAGCCGTGGGTGCAGGGAAATGCGAGCGAGAGAGAGGGAGAGGGAGCGCTGTCCAGGGTATTCGCTCAGGAGGAGGGGGCACCGCGTTGCCCTGTAGGCAATAGAGGCCGGGAATAGCAGAGTGACAATGGCAAGAAAAGCAGCCGATCGCTGTGAGGAGTGGCCAAATGTAGCGCGATCGGGATAGGGCTGGACATTAGGGGGCGCTCAGGGGAGCGCTTCTGTATCGGAGAGCGGGAGCTAGAGTCTACGGGCGCCTCTCTGTCCTTTCTTGAGCTTTTGCCGGGGGGGATCAGTGTCAGTTTAATAACACTGACATTTATTTCGATACCTGTCAATACAGATAAACCGATGGAGCTAATTTATAGTTAATCTGCTGTAACCTTAGCGCAAGTATGCAAATGCTGCGCGTGTAATGGCCTTTTTTTAGCGTAATGCAATGTCGCAGTAACCCGTGGCAACCGGAATATCTCACATTAAAAGTTTGCTTTCAAACAAGTGATCAGTAAGCTCTACCTGCTTAGTTAGTGCTCTATAAACGAGCTAAAAATCATTCAGTTCAGGACTGGACTGGGATTCAAAATATTCCCTGCCGTTCCCACTACACAGAGGCCCAAACGGCCCCCACCAGCAGCCCACATAGTCACTTTCTATGGCAACTTACAGCAGCCCCTCTGGCATTTGCCAGAACCCACAGATTGCCAGTCCGGGCCTGATTCAGTTGCTCATTCAATGCCCATTTTTTGCCAGTATATATTGAATATATATTGAATAACAAGCAGGCTTTTACTGTGTAAAGGGACATCACTGACTGACCCCCATTTACTGACACTGATGCAAACCTGTACCATTGCATCAACCCTATGTTTCAGGCATTTGGTTTTAGCATCTTTTCCTAGAGAAAAAAAATCATTGAATTCACTACCAGCTTGGCTTTGACACATGGGGGCCAATTTACAAAATTCACGTGAATAGATCGAAGTTCGATCGAATTCGATCAAACAAAAACCGTAGGAAAAAATCGATTGGTTGAATATGCAAATTAGGCATATTCGATCATCGAATAGCGAACGATCGACTGATCGAATATTCGATCATTCGATCAGTGAAGGATTTAAAATTTTAAAATTATTCGATTGCCTACTTCGCCAGATTGGACCTACCGAATTGTAATAGAAGCCTATGGGAGCCCTCCCATAGGCTTCTGAGGCCAGGTCCCGATTGAATATGATTCGTACGATCGAAGTCTACGATCGTTTGAATCGTACGAATCATTCGAATAATTCATTCAAATGATCGAACGATAATTATTCGATCGTTATTCGATCGTCGAATGATCGAAGATCGAATTAAAGGGTAGCCTAAAACTATTCGATTAGAAAATCGAATGCTAATCGAATAAGGAGTAAAAACGAATATTTTTTGGGTAATAATAGTAAATTTGCGCCATAGCCTCCATATCAGTGATCCCCAGCCATTGCCTTGCGAACATCATGCTGCTCACCAACACCTTAAATGTTGCTCCCAGTGGCCTCGAAACATGAGCTTATTTTTTAATTGGCTTGGAAGCAAACGTTGGTTGCATAAAAACCAGGTGTACTGCCAAACAGAGCCTTCTGTAGCCCCCCCCCCGGCACCCTGCCCCCTACTGTGATGTGCTGCTTGGAGGCAGTGCATGAAGTTGCTGCTCGGTGCGCATGTGCCGAAAAAAAAATTTTTGGGTGTAGAATTCAATTATTGGGTGAGGGGGTCTGGCCCAGTGGGGGGACCAGAACTAGGGGTAGGCAGAAGAGATACATGCCTGGGGCGCAAAACTGGGTGTGCCAGGCATGTATATCCCTGTTGCCTACCCCTAGTCAGCAGTTTTACCCCACTGAATAGGACCAAGCGAGTACAACTGAAGGTAAAACACGTTGTAGCACACCTATCCGTGCTTGCTCTTGTATGCATGGCCTTGTGTGCACTTGTTTGCATGCAGCCACACACGCGTGCGCTTGTACCCACATGGTCGCATGTGGCAGGGGGCTAGAGGGGGAGATGCAGCCGGCTGGGCTGGCACACCTGCCCCACACCAGGCCTGGGCTGGCAATAGCGTAGCTACCAGGGGAGCAGAGCCCGATAGTGGGGCTCAGGTGCCAATCCTGCACCAGGGCCCACCAACGAGTAGTCACGCCACTGTGGACTGGCAATCTGTGGGTTCTAGCAAATGCCAGAGGGGCTGGTGAGGGCTGTTTGGGCCTTTGTGTACTTGAATTTCCAAGTCCTATTTGCCCCAAGGAACATTTTTCATGCTTCTGAATATATATATATATATATATATATATATATATATATATATATATAAAACTGAGATGCATTGGCTTGCCATTTTTTCTCATCAATGTTTCTCTGTGAACAGTCAGCCAGACAGAAGCCTTAAATTCAGTTTATTAATTTGACATTCGAAAGGAGAACACGTCTGGCACATTTAGACGTCTGATAGACTCTGCCACACCCTTTTACTGAAATGCATTGTGCACTGTGCCAGCCAGGTAAAAAATCCATTGTACTCTATCAGAGTCTAGGGGATGATTTATCAAAGGTAAAGTTGTGTTTTTCCCAAAAAATCGAGTTTACAAGGGTAGCTTCAGTAAAAACACAAATTTTTCGTGATTTATTATGTCCCAAAGCAGCAAAAAGTTCTGATGCTAAAATACTCTAGCTAAAACTTGTTTAAGTCATGTAGAAGTCAATTATCCATTTGAAGATGTTTTAAGATTTAATGATTTTCTGGGTTTTTACAGTGGTTTACATTCGAAAACTCGATCAATTCAAGTTTTTTTTTGCTGATAACTCGATTATTTCAAGTTTTCATTTCATTCATGTATTCTCCTGATTGCTTTCATTCGAGTTTTTTACATTCAAGTTTTTTCACAAATGAGCAAACATTCGAGTTGGGAGTTTATTCGAGGTAGGAAAAAAACTCGACACAAACTCGACCTTTGACATATAACCCTATTAATCCCTTAAGGGCATGCAAAGTCTCCAAATAATTTAATACAAATTAATTCCTGAAACCCCTTGTGTCTCAATTTTATTATGTTTTTACTAACAAAATAACTTTTACCTTTTCTATATGACACTTTAGCTTCTGACATAGATCTGGATATATTAAAATTATCACCCTGCTGTAGTTCCTGGGCTAGCCAAAATAGTAAATAAGCATTCACCCTAACTGTAAAGGAGAACTAAAGCTTAAAGGGATACTGTCAAAATGCAAAAAAAAAAAATGCATCAGTTAATAGTGCTGTTCCAGTAGAATTCTGCATTGGAATCAATTTCTCAAAAGAGCAAACAGATTTTTTAATATTTCATTTTGAAATCTGACATGGGGCTAGACATGTTGTCAGTTTCCCAGCATGCTCTGATAAACTTCAATCACTCTTTACTGCTGTACTGCAAATTGGAGTGATATAACCCCCTCTCTTTCCCCCCCCCCCTAGCAGCCTAACAAAAGAACAATGAGAAGGTAATCAGATAAGAGCTCCCTAACACAAGATAACAGCTGCCTGGTAGATCTAAGAACAGCACTCAATAGTAAAACCCATGTCCCACTGTGTACTATTCAGTTACATCGAGAAGAAAAAACAACAGCCTGCCAGAAAGCAGTTTCCTCCTAAAGGGCTGGCACAAGTCACATGATCAGGAGCAGCTGAGAAGTTGACAAAATGTCTAGCCCCATGTCAGATTTCAAAACTGAATATAAAAAAATATGTTTGCTCTTTTGAAAAATGGATTTCAGTGCAGAAGTCTACCGGAGTAGCACTATTAACTGATGTGTTTTCCCATGGCAGTATCCCTTTAACTAACGAAAGGAGGCTAGTACATTATGTTTCGTGATTCTGTACCAGCCCAAGGCAACCACAGCCCTTTAGCAGTAAAGATGCCCCAGTAGCTCCCCATCTTCTTTTCTGTTGATTCACTGCACATGCTCTGTGCTGCTGTCACTTACTGAGCTTAGAGACCAACACACAATATACAGTACACATAGAATAGAAATGTCACAATATAAGGCTGATTAGTAATCAATACAGAGCAGTGGCGTAACTACTCCCTGGTGGGCCCTGGTACAGGATGGGCACCTGGGCCCCCCTGTCAAGCCCTTACCTCTATAAATCCCATGCTGGAGTGTTGATAGCATGTGTGCTGTAAAATTTCCTCCTAGATAACTGCCTGCCATAACCATTATCGTGGCTGTGATGGGCCCCAGTGGGGTGGGGTCCCTGGTGCAACTGCACCCTCTGCACCCCTGGTAGTTACGCCACTGATACAGAGAGTTACCATATGGCAGCACAGAAACCAGTGCAACTAGCATGAAAATTTAATAATCAGCCCTGTAGCAACTTAATAATTTGTGACAGTTGGAACAGTTGCTCTGCAACAGGCATAGTAAAGATCAGAAAGCATGCCCAATAGGAGCAGATGCTGATGCTTATCAGTCCTTTTTTATTAGTTTCCTATTGAAATGACAATATTGGAAGAAATATATCTAAGAGACTGCAGAGACTTCATCACAGCTGAATAGCAAAATGCATTTTCCAGATCCTTGCACATACCTCACAATAAATGTGGGCTATGATAATGAAATTACTGAGGGTACACTGGAATACTTTAGATTAATGGCACCTGGGGGGCTTTGCAGTGTTCTATGAATTGTAACAACAGCTTGCTGGACAGTAGTAGCCTTTAAAGTTTGGCAAGCACTGTCTGAGCTGCACATAGATAATATGATTCCCACTTGGCCCTGTATGGGAAGAAAATAGTTCATTACTAATGGGTAGAAAGTGTGCTGATCCATTACAGAGGCTATTGGGTAACAATATGCACAGGTCCATTACAGAGGATTCTTGGTAAAGGTCCTTGGTTTGTACAGATCCATTACAGGAAGGAAGTGGGTTGTTTATTTTCATAGTCTGCCAGGAAGAAAAGCCATACTGATCCATTTCCATTTTATTCAGACCACACTCAATTTTAGTGGCCCCTGCAGCTACTTTTGGCATTGGCCGGGGCAGCACGTGCTCTTTCCCTTTCTGTGGTTATCTGTTCAATACCAATTTCGGCTTTGTAACAGATACAAACCCTGCTAACTGTACTTGATTTAGACATGGAAGAAACTCATTCAGAAAAATATCCTGTTACCTTGGAGACACACACCCCTCAGTCACTAAAAAAATAACTACACTAGTCACATACACACAACACAGTCACCCTGGATACCCGCAACACAAAGTTCAGCAATTACTACAGTCATTATACATCCATAGAATAACGAATCTCTCACAGCTGTATCTCACTCCTTGGTATTTGTATTAGCAATAGTCCAGTAGCATAGCAGTGATTGCCAAACCTGTTCTTACATCTTATATAGCTTTTATGCATTTTGCATATCACTATATAGAAAGGTGTATCTGGCTGTTAGTATGTAACAAGCAATTAAATATCTGTCAGATCTGTTTCCCTTTATAATTATTGGAAGTCTGACCCTGCATGTGCCTCCTATACAGCTAACACGGGAGCCAGATCATCAGTTGTTGAAAACTGATTAATCAATATATATATTGATGATGAACTCATGGCTATGTAAGCTCAGTATAAGCAGAATTTCTCCGTACAATGTTACAATTATCTAATCACTATAAAAGGATTAGGAAGCAACCTAATTGTTACTCCACATAAGAAAGGATACAAGTGACAAATTGTAACAGATAAAGAATTTAAGAAGTTACCAACAAAACTTATTGAAAATTAGTCTAAATCAAAATAAATCTTGTTTATTCTGTTACTAAAGGTGGCCATACACGGGTAGATAAAAGCTGCCCACAGACTGTGTCGGCAGCTTATCTGCCCGTGTGGGGGGCCCTCCGACGGGCTTTCCCGATCGATATCTGGCCGAAAGTCGGGCAGATGTCGATCGGGCAGGATTAAAAATCCCGTTGGATCGCGGCCGCATCTGTTCGTTGATGCGGTCCCGCGATCCGACCGCCCGTTCTGATCCTCAAGGTGGGCATATCGGGGAGAGATCCGCTCGTTTGGCAACATCGCCAAACGAGCGGATCTCTTCGTGTATGGCCACCTTTAGACATGGACTTTGACCATGTGGCCAAGTTTTTACAATTGATACAAATCTGGTAACTAGTGATGGGAGAAAATTTAGAGGCACAATTCTACATTTAGCCACTGACACATTTTTAAATATGGCAAAATGTATTCATAATAATTTTCAATATGAAACAAAAGAAACAAGAAAAATGCCACAGGGGAAAAACCCACTTTACAGCCGTACTGTAGATAAATTGCAATAGTCCATTGTAGCGACTGCTGGATGCTAGAATATGTGTTTAAAGGGATGTCATGGAAAAAAATGCATCAGTTAATAGTGCTGCTCCAGAAGAATTCTGCCTTGAAATCCATTTCTCAAAAGAGCAAACAGATTTTTTAATATTCAGTTTTGAAATCTGACATGGGGTTAGACACATTGTCAATTTCCCAGTTGCCCCAGGTCATGTGACATGTGCTCTGATAAACTTCAATCACTCTTTACTGCTGTACTGCAAGTTGGAGTGATATCACCCCCTCCACCCCCTCCCCCACCCAACAGCCTAACAAAAGAACAATGAGAAGGTAACCAGATAACAGGTCTCTAACACAAGATAACAGCTGCCTGGTAGATCTAAGAACAGCACTCAATAGTAAAACCCATGTCCCGCTGTGTACTATTCAGTTACATTGAGAAGGGAAAACAACAGCCTAACAGAAAGCAGTTCCCTCCTAAAGTGCTGGCACAAGTCACATGACCGGGGCAGCTGGGAAATTGCTAGCCCCATGTCAGATTTTACAACTGAATATAAAAAAATCTGTTTTTCAGAAATGGATTTCAGTGCAGAAGTCTACTGGAGCAGCATCAACTGATGCATTTAAAAAAAAACATGTTTTCCCATGTCAGTTTCCCTTTAACTTTTCTGCAAGCCAAGATCAGCCCCCATGTGGCACGAGCCTTAGCCATGGGAACTGCTTGGGTAAAAATCTCCTGGCTGGGAGAATTTATGTTGAACCACACAGTGGAAAAATAATCCCAATCCTGATGTGGTCCTGTTTGTACCATCTTATTCTCTGTATTTGCAGTAACTAAGGCTTTGATCAATGCAACACTAGACATAGGTCTACCAAATGCATACATGTGGAGCAGACAAAAGCAGATCAGCCTTTTCACTGTCTGCATTTTCTATTATACTATTGACATATGTTATGGCAAATACTATGAATTAAAGAACTAGAAGTTATCTTTGTGGAATTTGATTGCAAACAAAATAGGCATGAAACATAATACCATAAGAAATAGGATAGTAGATAGGAGGAGGAAATCAAAAGAAGGAAGGAAGAGGGAAGAAAGAGAGAAGAAAGAGATTCTGGGGAAGTCATGTAGTATGATTTAGACATAGAGTAGCATATATTAATAGATATTGTATAAAGATTCAGTGCCATTGACATAAAAGTATACATATTCATGGTTCTATGTGTACACTCACAAGCCTGTGCCGTGTCTGTCAGTGCGTTGATCAGTGTGCCACTAGTCTTAAGAAGGCTATACAACATAGTGGGGTAGATATAATAAGAATCTTCAAACTTCTTGCAAGATTCAGTTATTTGATATGGCTTGTAGTTATCTTTGAAATTCCACCAGGTTTGATTGCTAAAAAACACTCATAGACTATTGGCTTGGAAATATATGTTTCACAAATTTTTCAGTGAAAAGGGACAGATTTGCCTATCACTAATGGCTTGGACATTTTACAAACCAATACAACTAGCAAACAATGTCTGGTTTATACTATCATATTCAAACCAATCCAAATTAACCATTAAGCCCAAATACTGGTTCCAATAGATTTGATTAATCTCTTTCTCTCTACCTACCTACTCACACACAATTCATAAATTAATCATTTTTTTTTAATTGGGTGTGAAAAACCACTGGAGTGCCACAGTTTGGGTCCATGGTTGCTCTCCAACCCCTTGGATATTGCTCCCAGTGGCCTCAAAGCAGGTGCTTATTTTTGAATTACTGGCTTAGAGGCAAGTTTTGGTTGCATAAAAAACAGATGTCCTGCCAAACATTCTCTCCTTTAGGCTGCCAGTCCATATAGGGGTTACCAAAAAGCCAATCAGAGCTCTTATTTGACATCCAAATGGACTTTTTCATGCTTGTGTTGCTCTATAACTCTTTTTTAAATTTAAATGTGGCTCACAAGCAAAAAAGGTTGGGGATCCCCGCTTCTGAAGGAAACCAGAGAAGTTCTCTGATGTTGCTCTGCTGAGATGGGCTTCTTATCCTGTACTTTTACAGGAACTGACAGCTCCTCTGAAAATGAAAACAAGAAATAATGTAAATTTTTTAGAAAATCACCCTGCAATTTTACATTAATTTCTGTTAGGGCTTACTTATCTTATCTTATATATTTTAGAGTCAACTTTTGGTACAATATCAGGTTGAAGTATTTCGGGCAAACTACCAAGATTTTGGGAGTGATTTTTTTCAGGTTATTTGGATGACACCACAATTTTCAAATATTATCAGGATGAAGGCTTGAACTGTACCATTTCTGGACAAATTTGTATCAAAACTAAAACTCTTCTCATGTCATACTAAGCTAACCTGGTAAATCAGTTGCAGATTAGTTCCCTCTAGTGGTAAGAGATGGCACTGTATTTTTACTGATCTATTTTGCGTAATCATAGCTAGAAATATCAAAGAAAAGCGTTTCATACAAAACTGTAATAGATTTTGCAACAAAAAAAGATTAAATGTAATTTATTAATAAACTGCAGAATGCTTCTTTAATTTCCACTACTCGTCTTTAATTTTTCTGGCAAGCAACAACACTGAAGTTCATTACATAATTTTTAGGCAGCACCTGTCATGAATGGGATCTATAAAGGTAGGTGGCACTGGGGACCTACTGGAAGAAATAATTTATGTGGAATATCTGCTCATTGGTACCAGTTTGATAAGCAGAACTAGAGGTTCTATGCAAGATGCTGCCACTTTTCGTGATTTGACAAAACTTAAAAACTGAGCAGAAATCTAGAAAATTAGGTTCTATGTTGAAATATGCAAGATTATGCACTTTGGTAATATAAATACTAATTATACATTAAATGTGTTGGTTTTTTTTTTTAATTGAGAACAATCTAGGGGGTTTTGTAGATAACAAGTTATCTAATTCTAAAGTGGCTCAAAGCAGTGAAATACTTACCATACAGCAACAGGGGGCTGCAGTACGGTATTTTGGTAGTCTCCTCAACATTGCCCTAAAATTCACAGACTACTGCAAACAAGCTAGTGACAGGCAACCAACTGGAGTTTGGGGGGTACACTGCAGGGGGGCCCAGCTATTTCTAGATTTGCATTGACATTAATATTTTCCTGAACTAAGACTCTGTATGATGACCAGGTTCTAAGGTAATGCCAGGTCTATGAGATATTTGAGATGAAAGGTATTTCTTGAAATAATGTTGTAACTAAAAGTATATCAAAGTATATCAGGTAAGTGTTGCACTAATCATTCAGTCCTATTATTCATAGGGGCCAAGATTCAATACCAATATCAATTCCTTGAGAACTCATGTAACTTATGGGATCCCCAATTAAAGAAAAACTATACCCCCAATATGAATACTTGAGCAACAGATAGTTTATATCAAATTAAGTGGCATATTAAAGAATCTTACCAAACTGGAATATATATTTAAGTAAATATTGCCCTTTTATATCTCGTGCCTTGAACCACTATTTTGTGATGGTCTGTGTGCTGCCTCAGAGATCACCTGACCAGAAATATTTTGACTCTAACTGTAACAGGAAGAAGTGTGGAAGCAAAAGACACAACTCTGTTCATTGGCTCATGTGACCTAACTTTTTTGTTTGGTATGTTTGTGTGCATCATTGAAGCATACGATCCCAGGAGGCTGTCCTTATTTTTTAAAATAGCAATTTTTAAAAATTTATGATTACCCAATGGCACGTTAGTAAAAAAGTATATTATTATGAAAATAGTTTATTTACATGAAGCAGGGTTTTACATATGAGTTTTTTATGCAATATCTATTTATAGAGACCTACATTGTTTAAGGGGAATAGTTTTCCTTTAAGGGGTAATGTAATAAAAGTTGCAACATTTGCACCCCATTCAGCAGATACCTTTGAATCTGTAGTAGAGTGGCTATTGTCAAATGACTCCTCTCTAGATGTGTTGTACTTTATGCCCTGCACAATAAGATAATAACAGCCCTATAATGGAGCAGAGAAGCTTGCATTTCCCCCATGAATACAGTGCCGCCTGTGTCTAGATATTCTTACATGGCATGAAGTGTACAGTGCAGTCAGGCCCAGGATACAAGTGCGTTTTAAATGTGCTTTTACACTTTTCGCGTGGGTCCCAGAAAATGGATCCGGTAGTGTGAACTAAATGTACCTGAATAACAATGAAAAAATTGTTTGTTTAATGTTTATACATGCTCTTGATTCTAGATTCCCAGTAGATTAATCTGCAGACTATAACACTGATCCCAGTGCTTCTTGCTGACTGGTGTTTGGGTTATCTTGTTTTCCATCATTAACTGGCTTTCAAAGTGTGCAGTGCAAAAGGCCCAAGAGAGCGTTTCATGGAAACAAAAACAGACTTCTTGATTTGTATAGATGTTATTCCATGTAATGTGTATGTGTCATATTGCTACCTTAAACAAAACTTTGCAATGAGCTCTCTACTACTAACAGTACTAGAAAGGGCAAACCCAGAAGGGCTACTGGTGCTTGTACCGCCATATAATTTAAAGACATACTGACATAATAAATCAAGCCTTTTTTACATCTATGATAACATCAATAACTGCGTTTCTTGTTGGCGCTATATAAATAAATGATGATGATTGCCTTTGCATTATGGCATTTTGCCATAAAAGTATTTGAACAATGCTTTTACCTAACTCATCAGATTACCCATGTTCCTCTATGAGGGGCCATATTTGTGTCACAGTAGTCTGTTAGCATTAGAAACTAGAGACAGGTTGAGAAGGGGCAGTGAGGTTGGCAAAAACAATCAGGTTTAAGAACTTTAAGTAACAATTGCTTACAAAGGCAAATCTCTCAACATGACCTATTGGTAAAGTTTACATTAATGTACTCATGTATTGGCACCTTTAAAAATGACATACTTAATAAAGATTATTATATATTCTATATTATATTATTTATACAGCACCCACATATTCTGCAGCATTTTTAAGAAGGTATATATTATTCAAATCAGTCTCTGCCCCATTGGAGGTTATATTCTAAGTTCTCTATCACATAACTGTAAATATGACAATGTTTAGAATGTATAATGACATGAGTATAGAAATAACTTCATGACTGTTTATGGCATTTTCTAACAAGTGATATTGTATAATTCCTTAATAGTGATCAGAGATGGGCGGATTTGCGGCGAGTTCCCGTGCTTTACTTCAGGTGAATAAATTTGCAAAATGGCATAAAAATTTTGCGTGGGCAAAAATTTGCATTTTTTGGACGCCGGTAATGGGTGCCCGCATCCAAAAACGAGACGTGGCAACATTTTGTGCGAATTTTCGGCAAAGCGAAAACACCAGAACAAAACACCAGTAGAATTTTGCTTGGCGAAAATTTGGCGGCATCTCATTTTGGACGCCAGAGTCCATTTTCGGACACCAGTGTCCATTTTTCTGATACCAGCAATGTGCGCCAGCGTCCAAAAACGAACGCACGCATCCAAAAATGTATGCCCGTGTCCAAAACGAGAAGCAGCAGCGTTTCACAAATTTTTTATCTAGAATTTCGCAAATAAATTCAGCGAAGCGAAAAACCGCAGATTCGCCCATCACTATTCCTTAGTGAAGCTCTAGAATGGGCTGAATACTTTTGAATGCCCATCTGACGTTAACTCATGAGACCAGGGGTATTAACTGCGGTATTGAGGGAACACATGCTACACAATGGCAGAATAGCCACTATAAATGCCACCAGTTTCAAACCAAACATTTCTATGTCAGTTGGTTACTGAGACCCAGGTCACCAGGCAAATGACCTAGTGCACATGATTTGTGATTGTAGGCTCAGCAACGCCCCAGAAAACAATCCATCTGATTCCCTTTAATATAGTTACCATAGTGTTTTTGGCTGACTGGACGTGACTGAGGTCACTATGAACCTGTTATGCAATACAATGCAGCAATCATTAGTGAAAGAAACTGGTTATCCTAGAAATATACAGTATTTGGCTCAATCAGCGTTATTATGTATTTACTCATAGTAAATCCAGGAACACAATGACCATATAGTATAAGCCATCCTGCATTCAAGGCATCATGTACACCTGCATTTTTGGAACTCCAGTTTAGAAATTGCACTTTGTTGTGAGTAGGTTCTATTGCATGCCATAGTTGAAATGTGAGACAACTGTTACAGCATGCAAAAACTGTATGGGTAAAATATGGAACTGGAATTAAAGGATCTGATTTTTACATACAGGCAAGAGCAGTTACTCAGACTCTACTTACACAGACAAGGCACAGAACTGCATAAAGCCTTTACATGTTTTTCGTTACTAACACTTTATCCATACTCCTCCCTTAGGCTTAGTCCAGACGGGGAGATTCGGGGGCGATCCGTCGCCTGGCGACTTTTCGCCGCGACAGATCGCCCCCGAATCTCCCCGAATAGCTAGGCACCGGCGAGGCTTAAAAGCACCGGCGCGTGTTCAATCCCCTTTCATTCTGTTTCAAATCCCTATGCAAACTACCTCTCAACTTGCATATTCTACTCCAAGGGGGAGATTCATCAAAAAGTGAAGTTCCGCCACTAGAGGGAAATTACACAGCTCTCAATTCATTTCTATGGGATTTTGAAAGGCGTATTCATCAATGGGTGAAGTGAACGTTCACCTTTTGATGAATACGCCTTTCAAAATCCCATAGAAATCAATTGAGAGCTGTCTAATTTCCCTCTAGTGGCGAAACTTCACTCTTCACTTCACTCTTTGATGAATCTCCCCCTAACAGTGAGCTCCATGCCACACTCCTTACAGCCCTAGGTCCGCCCCCTCATGGATCCACCCGATCAGTTGAGGATATATATTTGTGCTCTGGTTTATTAATGATCCATAGACAAGACTTGTATTAAATTCAGCAACTGTTTTATGTAGTTAAAAAACAGGTATGGGATCCATTGTCTGGAAACCCGTTATCCAGTTGAATTCCCAAATTAGGGGAAAGCAATATTCTGGACTCCATTTTAATCAAATAATTTATATTTTTAAAAATTATTTTTTTTTTCTTTCTCATAATAAAACAGTACCTTGTCCTGACTAAGCTGCATAAACCCGTGTTGGTGGCAAAACCTTATTGGGTTCACCTAAAGTTTAAATGATTTTTTTAGTAGACTTAGGGGCAAATTTACTATAATTCACCCAAAAATCCCTTGGATGTAACAAGCTGTATATATGTGTATATGCTGAGTTATACAAGGTTACCCTGATGTGTTCAAGTTGAACTCATGCATGCATTCTCACATTAGCTTCACATACCCACTGGTTTAAAAATGAGACAAACATGAATTTCATAATATCTTTAATAATAGTTATTTATTAACACTGACAAGGCAAAGTCAAACAATTGTTTTTACCTAGTAACATAAAATGCCCAAAAAATCTATTATAGGAGAAAGTAACTTTAAACAAAGAAAATGGATCCTTTCAGCTGTTTTAAACTACAGCTCCCAGCATCCTTAGTAAGCAGCTGAAGGACAGATCTTCTATGAGGAAAAACGAAAATACTACATGGGGGGGGGTTCACAAAAGTGGTGTTTGTGAACATCAGATACTCAAAAAGTAAATTTATAGACATATGAACACCAATTTTTTCTCTTTAAACCACCCTACACCAAAAAAATTTAATTCAATTCTGCCAGTTTTGAAATGGCTTTTGTGAATTTGATGTTCTTTTAACGCCAGTTTTATGTCTTAATTTAGTTTCAGTCTATTCCAATTGTGTGAATTCCCCCCTAGATTAATATGTGTAAGGGTACCAAACAGGTGCTTTATAGGGAAAACCTGCAGAAGAATTTGATAGTGAGACATTCTCTTAGAACTGGTCATACAGATTTGACTGAAATTTATGACAAATATGGTAGGATTAAATACAAAAAAGTACTCAAAGATCAGAAATCCCTTCAGATTTATGTACAGTGTCTACTGTCTGATTTTTATCCTAAATAGACTAAGAAGAATCGCATTTTATATTGTACACTTGGAACATACAATGCATTAAAAAAAACCTATCTCTGTATTTTACTATATTTCACATAAATATGATATCTGGCGTAGTGCTGGTCTGAAAACTATCCAAAAACGACATCCACTTAAGATTAGCAATTTATTGGTATTGTATATGAAGAATATTCAGATTTATATACAGTAAGCCATGATATGTAATACAGTAGCTTCCAATCTTATATAAAAGCACGAAAAACTATTTTCCCAGCACAACAATTTGTAAGGGAAAATAGTCCTGTTTTATAAACAGTTTGTATTTTTTACTTAATTAAAGGGGTTGTGCACATTCCAAACACATTTTTCTGGTCAGTTTTTTTCAGATTGTTCCCCAGAAATAAAGACTTTTTTCAACTACTAATTTTTTTTTTACTGTTTTCCAAACATATGGGGACAACTACGACAGGTCTTCCCGATCGATATCTAGCCACGATATCGATTGGGAAGGTTTGATTTTCTCCAGACCGACCCGTCGGAGCCCATTGCGCTAGTTGTAATCTAATCGTATATAGCCCTGCCAATAGTGGCATATCGGGGAAAGATCTGCTTGTTTTTAGCGATGTCGCCATATAAGCGGATAATTGCGTCTATAGTAAGCTTAATTCAGGTGCAGACTCTAAACTGTTATAATTTTGCAACATTTAGTGGATACATTTCTCAGCAGCATCTGTTGTATAAGCACAGATATTGTACTAAACGAATTTTCGTACGATATTCGGTGCGTGTATGGTCGGCTAGTTGATTGAGCTGGATGGAAAATTTTGATCGCCCATTGTTAGTGCTGAATCGTCAGATATAGGTAGAATTCTATTGTTTCTACCTGTATATCTGACAATTCAGTTCTACACGTGTGTGTTGAAACGAACAATCATTCTTGGAAAGATCTTTTCCAAGAAAGATCATAATTGGACCGTCTATGGCCGCCTTTACAGCTGCCTGTACACGAACCCCAGAGATTCTGCTCAGCAGGGACAAAGATAAGAAATGTATTAACTAAATGTATCAGTTTAGAACAGTTTATAGGGTCGGCGACCCCCTTCCCAGAGCTGCTTTACAAGGTGAAAAATTACACTTTACACTTCAGAATTAGAAAATCGGTAATGCATAGAAAATAGAAAGTAATTGGAAAAAGTCGTTATTTCTGGTGATCTATCTGAAACCAACTAGTTGTTTGACGGTGAACAACCCCTTTAAAGCAAGCTGAGCTCCCTATAACACTAAAAAATGAAATCTAAATCTTAGATACCATCTACAATACTGAATTTCTACTATTCTGCAAAGCATCCACAGATCTTGGAAACATAGTATTCTCAGTTTGTATTTTTATTGAATTACTCACTGAAGGAATACAAATTGCATGCATCCCTTTCTCATACTTATGGATGGCAGTTGCGTGCTGTGTTTCTTTACAATCAAACTTAAGCTGGCCATAGATGCAAAGATCCGCTTTTTTGGTGAAATCACCAAACAAGCAGATCTTTCCCCGATATGCCACTAACTGGAAGGGCTATATCGGATTACAATGAGCGCAATGGAAAATCCGACCTTCCCGACCAATATCGTGTCCAGATATCGACCTTCCCGACCAATATCGTGTCCAGATATCGGTCGGGAAGACCCTTCGGAAGCCCCACATACACGGGCAGATAAGCTGTCAAATCAGTCTAAACAACCAATATCGGCAGCTTTATCTGCCCGTGTATGGCCATCTTAAAAGACAACTACTGAAAGATTGAGCTATATTACTCAGATTAAGGTCAGCAGATGCTGAATGCATAAAAAAATAACTTTTGTCTTTGTTCAGCACATGTGACCATCTATAGTTTGTAAGACATAGAGCTCAATGACAAAATAGATGTACTTTCAACTTTCCATGAATGTTTAGCAGGCACAAATTCAGAAAACAACTAAGTTTGCAAAATATTCCCATGCTACAAACTGTTTCTGCTTTTGTCAGCAGAGATGTCAGTATACCTTTAAATAAATATTTTAGAAAGACATAGCTAAATTCACAAGACAAAATGCTGAAAGCTTAAAACCATTACATTTCTGCTGGATTATTACAGGTATCTGTATCTTGGCTTTCTGGAACCTTCCAAAACAAGCACTCAGGGGTTCCCCCAACTTATTCTCAGATCTGGCTGAATACTTAGACCTCTTACCTACCAAACTAAATCCAGATTCAGAGGGGGGTGGGAGTTATAACTTTTGCTCCCCCCCCAAAAAAAGCTTATAAGGCAAGTCTTGGGTCAGGATATCAGCTAATGCAAGCCATACAGTTAATAATAATGAATGCAGAAATAAAAGGAACCCCATGCCAGTGTTTACAAAACCTGTAGCACATAATAATCCCTGTCATTATTGCACTTTTTTTTACAAATCGATATAACAACTCAAACAAAATATTAGATTTCAAACCGACAGTTACAGCAAAATAAATATTCTGCCATAAACTGAGAAAAGATAACACTTAAAAACATACAAAAAATGTGTGTGTGTGTGTGTGGGGGGGTGTTAAACAAAACATTTACCAATGTGAAATAAAATAACCTGTGTTCATAGACTATGTACAGATTATTGATAATACATGGTATAGCATGCTGGAAAGCTTGTTTAAACAAGAATCCAAATAAATGGAGATTCTGAAACATGGTGCCAAATCAAACTAATATGATCCTGCATAAAGCATTTATTTGCCACTGAGTGAAATTACTTTTACTTTGTTTTGTGAGTGGAGGAGGCTGAGGTCAGATACATTATACTGTAGGGATGTTAAATTAATCTATTTCACATGTAGTTTTCATTTATTCCTAAGGGCTCTAACAGACAAGCGTTTTTACCTGCGCTCTCCTGCGTTCCGTTTTGCTGCGTTCAGCCGCAGGGGAGCACAGGTATAGACGCACTCAATGCTTTTCAATGGGGCTGTACTCACACGAATGCATGTAGGCGGCGAACGCAGGTTCAGACGTAACATACTTCATTTTTCCTGCGTTCGGCGCCTACATGCATTCATGTGAGTACAGCCCCGTTGAAAAGCATTGAGTGCGTCTATACCTGCGCTCCCCTGCGGCTGAAAGCTGCAAAACGGAACGCAGGTAAAAAAGCTTGTGTGTAAGAGCCTTTACAGATGTTTACATATGTAACTAGTTGTGATCTCCTTCACACTGACAGATTTCCTCTGCTCTAATTGGCGGATTCCTGCATGCAATTTACTATGCAAATTTCACTTTTCTGTATCCGAAGCAACAGGGATTCGGTGAGTGGGAGATTTCAACAACTATCTAATCTCCTGTGCATCCTCAGTGCTGATTTTGCATTAGTATTGCTACAAATTGCAACGCCTTAACCACCCAGTCCTAGCACATTATACAAAAATCTGTAAGCTTCCACACAAATGGTGTGGTAACAAACACTAAGTAGACACAATTAGGTTCATTCATTTATGCTGCAGTAAGATTTCAAAATAAGTGTTCCTGGGTTATGAATCAGCCTTGTAAAACATATAAGGTTAATCATAAGAGCATTGCATGTTTGCCTTATTGTGATCAGAGCTATCATAACGCTCTCAAATTCAAGACTAATGTTTTGACTAATGTACAGTTCATTATTGGACAATAGTCTTGACAATGCAAAATAATCATTGGCCGGGTAAGCCAAACAAGTAGGTTTGATTCAATGCTCTAGGAAATATACTGTATATAGTTTAGAAAGTATCTACAAATTAGTATATTGAAGGGGTTTGGGTCTTGATAAAGAGGGGAAACCAACCATAAACCCCCATACGTAATAAAAGGCACTAAGTTTTCCCAGGAACAGTAGCCCACTACAACCAATAAGATGTTTGCTTTTAAACAGGTGACGTGTAAATCAGACTTGCTAATTGGTTGCTCTGGTTACTGCTCCTGGGCAAACTTAGTGTCTTTTATTACATAACCCACAAGGAGTTAATTGTGTGTAGGTGTTGAAGCTTGAGAAGAATTTAAAACAAGTAGATGTATCCTGCTAAAAAAGGCACATTCTCCTTTCCCAAGTAATGTATGCACGATATTAGGCCTCTTTCACTTACTAGGGGCTATAGAAAAAACATGTTGTGAATATGGTACAGCTTTAGAAATCATATCTAGTCATAAATCTATTTTTTGTAAACATTGCAACTAAAAAGAGGTGCTGGGTAAGAAGTTATCAATCAAACCCACTCTATAGTTTTTAACCATGTAAAGAAAACAGTATGTACCTATTAATTTGTAAACAAATTAAATAGCTTGTCATGGAAGGCAACAATACACGATTCCAAACATAAACTAGACATTTTCTGTTAATGTTTTGAGTGAAACCTTGAAACGATAGATTATCAATACAAACACAAGTACCTCTTCTCTGAAATACATTGTTTAACAAAGTCAGAGATCATCGTTTTCCCTGGTGACACTTTTAAAACGAGCAATTGTTTGTAGTTTGTACTGATATTAGATTACGGGGTCTTCAGTTATATAAAGAGTAAGATCTCAGAGCAGAGAGAATATCTAATATGTGCACTGAAATCCTGTAACGTTTTCAATATGCAACCGTCATAGGAGGATGAGGCAAAGTGTTTTAAAAACTGATTATATGAAGAAGATAAACATGTTTTTCCTACAGTCTGAAGACCAGTAGAGTGTCTTGTATATTAGTTTTATCAAATAAAATGTGTGCTTCCTGAATTCATAATTCTAATCAAAAAGCCTACTGTTTATCTTTTGTATGTAGAATGGTATTAAGACAAACAATACAGGAGACAAGGCAGGATTTCCAGCACAGTGAGCTTCCACTAGGCATTCTGGATGCTGCATAATTCAATAGTAACCATGGAGCTGATGTGTATAGATACCAGAAATATTATATTAATGTTCTTGCTGCTGTGCAAATCCAAATGGTCATAACAAGATAGGCTTTGGTGGCAACTACCTGCAAGCCAGCATTATTTAAAAGGATGACAGGGAATGTTTAAGCTTCTTAATTCAAACTTGGAAGCTTACAAGACAATCGCTGCAGGTTCAGCCATAAACGTTTTTCTCTTCAGGTCCTAGGCCATGCATGAAATGCTTCCTATTGATTAAGGAGGCAGCTTATATATTTAAAGTGTGATCAAGCAGCTTCACAATAGATCTTATTTCCCTAAAGCAAACTCTTACGAAGTTAGTATTTCCATGAAATTATAGTGTTGTCTCCTACAGTGCAGTTGCTGAAAATATTCTTAGTTCCCCATGGGGAAGCCTCAATATTGCCTTCATTTTTTTAAGTTGCCTCTTCAGTGGGAATTATTCTCTGTCGTGTTGACTTAGGCTTCTGTTTTTGAGGAGTGGGTGGTGCATCTGAGTCGCTGGGTGTTTCAGATGACTCATTTTCTCCCTGGAGTGAACCACTATCACAAACTAGCTCCCTTAAAAACTTGAATTTGGACAAGAAGAGGTGCCAGACCACATACCAGCCTAAGAAAAGAAATAAAAAGTGAAACATACCCTTAAATTGGTTAGGTAGAGAAGGTACATAACAAGCTGTTTGTTTGTTCTGTAAATGAAGCAGACAAGGAAAAGGTAACTGATAGCAGTAAACAAAACACAGATCCCTGATTCATTGGGCCAGAAAACTAATGTATCTAGACAACTTCAGAGCAGGGAGAAGCAGTTGATAAAAGCAAATAAATAATAAGAGAAGTTCCTAAAACAGTAATATGTATAACAGGTATGACATATATTCTTTATAACATTCTGCTATTTATGAAACATCCCAATTAAGGTTCAAGCCAGACTCGGGGAGATTCGTCGCCTGCTGATTAATTGCCTGGCGACTTCGGAAAAGCCAGTGCCGCGTGTGAATAGGCGCAGGGATTATTCATTAAAGCCGCTGGAAAGCAGGGGGAAGTGGTTCGGGGAGATTTGTCGCCCCAAAGAAGAGGCGATTAGTCGCCAGGTGACAAATCTCCCCGAATCTTCCTGTCTGGCCTTACCCTAAAAGTGCCAAGATTTTATATTAACCAAATGTGATCATGTTGCTGATACAGGTGTGGCATGTTTATGATACAGGTGTAAAAATAACAATTGTGTGCTATAATTATGAATTCCCAGACTGAAGAAAACAAGATTAAAATAATTTATATAGTGTAATTAATGTTCATTTTGCTTGACTAATGTGATATAATATGGTTTTGAATATTTTTTTGGGGTGACGGGTCCACTTTAATGAAGCTGTGAATTTTGATACATGTATCCCAATTTTCTTCCCTTTAATTAAAGTGGATATCCACCCAAAGACTGCATTTTGCATTACAAAAGAAAATATATGTCTAAGCAATCATCCAACTGAACTGCAACTGAAAATAGTATTTACGTATCCCTGTCTGTTCTTCTGTTTCTTACTCTTGAATCAGTATAAAAGAAGTCAGTTCTCCTCTAGGTTTGTTAAAGGAAAACATTAGCCCAAAACAATAAACCATTTTCATGATAATATAGTTTTTTAGTAGTATGTGACATTGGGTAATCATACATAGAAAATTGACATTTTAAAAAATAAGGGCCGCCCCTTGGGATCCTACGATTCACGGTGCACACAAACAAAGTAAACAAACCATACATGTTAGGTCACATGAGTCAGTTAAAAGAGTTCTGTCTTTTTGCTTCCACACTTCTTCCTGTTACAGTTAGAGTTGAAATATTTCTGGTCAGGTGATCTCTGAGGCAGCACACAGAACGTCACTAAATGGTGGCTCAAGGCAAGAGATGTAAAAGGCCAATATTTACTTAAAGGGAAACTATCGTGAAAATGATAATTTAATATAAGCTTTAGCATACTGAAATAAGAAGAACATCAGTTAAATATTCTGCATTGTTTCTGAAATAATCAAGTTTATGTTCACCATCCCTCGCTCAGCATCTGTTTTTCTTCATTCTGTCTTCATGCAGCAGTTGGGTGTCAGATGTAAGAGGGGCTTCCTTTCCTAGCAGATGTATTAGGGCTCACTCAAATAACTGATTCCAGTACAAACAAAATCTAAAAAAATTACTGCCTTTTGTACAAATTCTGCATGTAGAGAAACAGGATTCCTGGTGATTTTAATAGAGTGAGCTCTTCTAGGCAAAAGGAGCCCCACTATAAGATATATTGGATCTAACTGTCAATGATTATCCGACACACAAATGCTGCATGAAGAGAGAACGAAGAGAAACAGATGCTGAGTGAGGAATAGTGAAAATGAACTTGATTTCAGAAATGGTACAGAATTTTTAATTGATCATATTTAGAAAGTTTCTTATTTCAGTATACTGAAGCTTATATTAAATTGTCATGATAGTTACACACACACCAGTTTGGTAAAAATTATTTTAAACTGTTGGCTCCCCTGTACAGCTGGGAATTCGGGGAGCAGTACTTGGAAACTACTTTTTTAAGCACAATTCTTCTATATCTAAATGAGTATAATGCACTGTTACGTTCTTTTTTTTTCTTTACACAATATGTCTACTTTTTTAATTTAATATACCTTCCCTTTTAGGTATTAATAGGAAAACAGACAAATAATGTACTTACCACATAACATAAAAAGCAGGACGCAAATTAATGTCGCCACAAACACCAGAAATGTTAAACCGACGTTCTGCCACATTTTTACTTTTCTGTAAAAGAGAACAATGCGGTTACTAAAAATGTAATCGATTCATATAATGTGAAGCACAACTTATTTGTTTAAAAAAAGTATCTCCTATTTTTAGAAACCTTTCAATTGGTCTTCATTTTATTTTTTATAGTTCTTTTTATTATGTGTCCTCTCCTCTTTTTAGGCTTTAAATGGGACTCACTAACCCTGGCAGCAGAACAACTATTGCTCTTTTAGGCTATTATTATTTATTCCATATCTTTCAGTTCAGGTTCATGCCTATTTATCTTCCAGCCTCTCATTCCAGCTACTACTACCAGGAGGTTTAGAAAAATGATACAAAAAAATAAGACAATTGCAAATGGTCTCAGGTTTTCACTGAATATTTCAGTTACAAAGTTGTTTAGACTTCTTTATTTAGGTAATTTCCCATTTAAAGGACAAGGAAAGTCTAAAATAGAATAAGGCTAGAAAGTCTGTGTTTTGTATATTAACATAAACTTACTTCACCACAAGCCTAATCAAACTGATTTATGCTTTCAAAGTTGGTCAAACATCTTTGCCTGACCCTGCATGTGCACAGTGTGGTCTGGGCTGCTTAGGGATTGTCATAAATGATCAAAACAGCACAGATCAAATAATATCTGCCAGAACCTGATACAGCAAGACTGATTAATAATCAGAATATACAGACTGCACTGGGTCCTGTGTTGTCATGTAATCTAATGTGGATTTTATAGTTTTTGTATTGTTTAATATAAACTTTCTCCAACTCTGCAGAACCAGCAGCTGCAGCAAAATAATCACCAGAATCCCAGTTTATCTGTTTAACTCTGGCTCCATGATCTTTGTCCCTGCAGCTGGAGTTGGAGACAGTAAAGGGGATGTAAAGGAAAAAATAAAATCCAATACAACTCTCTACACAGTCGCCGAATGCAAGCTGCTGGAGTTCTGCATGACTGGGAAGTAAGGCAAGGCTCCCCCTGCTGTTCATAAGTATGATTGTTTCTGCCCATCAGTTAGGGACCGTCTGACAATTCCTATAAGCAGCAGTAAATGAAGGGAGAATTTCCCTGAATACAGTCAGGTTTCTTATAAAAACGTTACACATTTTTAAATTGAAGTATATTGGAGATAGATTTAATTTTCATTAAAGAAAGTAAAAATGGAATTTTTTTTTTGCCTTTCCTTGTCCTTTGAGACTCAAGAAAAAAACCATCTATTACGTAAGTTTCCTTATGACTCTCTCAGCTGCAGAATTCAAGACTACCATAACATGGAAGTATTGCAAAAACATATTTTTACAATGTGTGAAATGCCTTTGCTTCAAGCCCATGTCTCCCACTCTTGGCCTGCCCTGCTGCAGCAGTCGGTGCCTGCTCCGATAATAAACTCTGAAAACTTAAAGAGGAATTTCACTTTTATATTAACTTATAGTATGTTACTGACTATTCTAAGCAATGTTCCAACTTGCCTACATTGTAATCATTCACCTTCCTCATCCACCTTTTCCAGGCTTCAGCTGAAAATAATATCTGGTTGCCAGGAACAACCGATCCCAGCAACCAAAGAAAACAGGACTGACTTTTTTTTGTGTGGCTGTTCTTACTTTTGTAATACTTATTTTTCTTTCCAGACCCTCTGCTATTTATGTTCCATTTGTTATTTAACTAAATACTCTCTGGTTGCTAGAGTGATTACCCCCTAGCAACTATATACAATTTTGCATTTCATTTCTGAGATCAGCAGAAAAAGAACATGCAAATAGATTTAAAACCACAAAGGACCAAGCCCAACAGCTATTTGTCCCCTACTACATAATAACTGTTAATTTTAAGGTGAAATACTCCTTTACACCTTATTTTGTTATTTTTTTTAGAATTAGCTGAATAAATATAAGCAAAATACAACATGCAGCTGGGAACAGCCCATATAATGTAGTGGCTATGGAGTGCCTGCTGCTGCCATTGCTACACACCACACAGAATGAAGGAAGTGAGAGCATAATGTTGTAGCCTAGGATGACTAACAAAACAGCAGCACCCTGGCTTGTGCTCATTGGGCACTGCAGTTATGTGATCTCTATGCTCTGTACGTTTCAGCAGTTTTAACTAATGACAAAACCAGGCAGCATAAAAGAAACCCTACATCCAGTCTCTGTGCGGGAATTAATCAGAGATATTAATAGATATACATCATAGATAAAGAATCATAATGATTACATTTAATGTTACATTCTATATGATCTGAACTTGCCCCAATGCATATGTTAGCTTTCATAACTAGCAATGACTGTATGCAATAGAGCACGACAGTGTGGCAAAGAGCACATCATTCTCCTCAAGCTACTGGTCCCTGCAGTCGTGGGTGACATATGTTGGCAGGTATGTGATAGCCCCCAGTATAATGGCACTATGCACACCGGTGCCAATCCATGTGGATCAATAAGGTGCCTAGTTATGTTACTTAAAGAATTACGAGGCCACCATGCGAGCGCGACCCTCACACTGTACAAGGAGTGTGTGTATATGTGTACGTGCCCATAATGAGTGTTTCCCTGTAGGTGCCCTGCGATGTATAGGTGACCTTGGAAAACTGCCCTTCACACTCACAGAAAGGAAGCCTGGATGAGAGCAGAGGCTCCGGCAGTGACTAGTCTCCCTACTTCCCCTGGTCCGGGAGCCGCAAACAATGAAACGGAACCTTGTCCCAGGGCCGCTCATCGCACGGTCATCGCGCCGCTCCTCCCCACTCCTGTGCCTATTGGTCCTTCAGCGATTGACGGCCAATCAGAACCATAATGTTGTCAAGCCGGCAGATCCAAAAAGCCACGCCCTGTTGTCCCTTTCTTGAGAGGAATGAAAGGCTGTCACTGCGGCAGCCGCACTGGATCGGCAGGGAGGCGGAGCTCTGCAGGGAAATGGGCAGGACTAAAGAGCAGCTTTACCTCGCAACAGGAAGCGGGTTAAGGCTTACTAGCATTGCCGGCTGGGCCGACCGGCCACGTCGTGCCCCGAACCCCCCTGCACGTACGTGCGCAACCGAGGACGCTCAAATAGGCTGCACGAACGCGAGGACACATTTGTGTCTGCACACTTTGAATCTGAGAGCAGCATCCGCTTAACCTTTTCCATTGGTGGACTAGGGTTGGGCTGCTCTTTTGCCTACCCCTAGTTCCGGCCCTCTTACTAGCGCATGTGTGAGTGAAAAGTAAATGGCAAGTATGCTTCATAACCTGGCTGTAGTGTCCAACGTTCTTGAAGTGGAAATTGGGACAAAAAGAATTGGTGGCGAATTTTTTGTCCTTTATTACCATGCCTGTTTTACAAAATTTGGCGCGTTGTGAAAGTTTGAACACATTTTTATAGTTTTTATGTTTTATTACAGTTTTACTAATGAATGTGAGTTGGAACTAGGGGTAGGCAGAGTAGGCACGTGCCTAGGGCGCAAAGTGTGGGGGGCGCCAGGCACGTACCTTTATATTTTGCCTACCCCTAGTCCTCCTAGATTCTGCTCCTCTGCTTCTGCCGGGTGCCCACTTGTGTAAGTTTACATGCGCGCACACATGAGGGGAGTGATGCGGGCGGTCTTATTTGTTCGTGTGTGCATGCGCGCGCAGATGAGGGGAGGGGGGAAGAGTGAAAGAAGACTATGATGTAGCCAGTCAGCACGCATGCGTGCGCACTTCCTGCGTGCTGTGGATGGGGCGGCATGGCTGGCTGCGTTGCGTGGGGCGCCCTGCTTTAAAGGAGACATATGGGATACATGAAAAAACTCTGATTTTGTAGGCAATAATCAGTAATATATAGTGTTGCTTTTATATGGTGCTAAAATTAATATTATCTTTAAAAATAGCCCCTTTATTAGAGCTCCCTGGTCCCTATCTGTGTTTCAAATGAGGGGTGGGTGTGTCCTAACTGTCCCTGCCAGAAGCACAGTAGGAGGGGGACAGCCAATCACAGCCCTGCAGTCACACAAGCACAGACAGGCTTCAGTTCCCTATCAGGTCCTGCTAGCTGCTGATTGGTTCCTGTCCTACAGTGCAGTGAGCTGAGAGCCGCTGGCTTCCCTGCACAGCCTGGGAATTCAGGGAGCAGGAAGTGGAAGAGAAGGGAGGGATTATAAGGGGTTTTGCAGAAATATTCAATAAATCAGCCTGAAACACTAATTTTTTAAGCACAATTCTATGGACTAAATACAACTATGGACTAAATACAAAGCCATTCTTTCTGCAGCCTTACAAAGTCACAGCTACTAGCTATACAATATTTGGGGTGCTGTCTGTGTGCTCAAAAACAGGGCTGGACTGGAAGGAAAAAGCAGCCCTGGCAAAAGAATTGAGGCAGCCCATGTATTCACACACATGCAAACCATGATATAAATTTCCAACCCCATGGTTAACTAGAACTAGTGCTTCTTCATAGATAGAGTCCATTACCATATAACCCCCAGCAATATTATACACCCTATGTGCTGGAACTGACCCTTGCAACAAATATCTCACCCTAGTTTCTATCACAACTATTTTATCTGATGGATTAGTGACCCTTCGGGTTGCCACCTGGCCAGTATCGATATCAGTGTTATTAATAGGGAAAAAAGATAAATATTTAGGAAAGCCGGTATTTTTTTGCAGAAAAAGTGGCAAACCTAGTGACCCTATACTTAAAGTATATTCAAAATTTTCCCCAGCTAGAACATGCACCCTTATTATTATTATGGACAGCTCATTTACATTTCTAAAGTGATTGTCTCATTTACATATTAAATACATTCCTTGCATTTTTTAGGTGAGCAGCCCTTTTACATTTTAAATTAAGTCCTCCTCCTAATTCTGGGTAATGGTAACAGTTTCACGAGTCAGATTTTTTATTCTCAAATTTTTTTTATCACTCAAATGCATTAATCATTGGGTGTTTTTGCCTCACTCCAAGTTTTTTCGTATGACAAACATTGAGAACATTGTGAATATTAGTGTCACAGTTACCACCCTAAATTCAAAACCGATGCTAAGCACCCTGTTTTCGGCTCTTGCTTCCGCCTATAACAACCACCTTTCACCTCGGGAGGAGCCCTCAGCTAATCGGATGCCGCCAGATCTTATTAAGAGAGGTGTAAAGCAAGGGGTTCTGAACAAGCACAGGGGCTCAACGGTAAATGCAAAGTCTTTAGGGCGGATGGTCACGGAACAAGGCATAGACAGAATTCGTAATCAGATCAGGCCAGGTGGGGGCAGGCAGAGTACAAACAAAGTCAGGCAGGCAAGGGTAAAGGTGGCCATACACGGGCAGATAAAAGTTGCCGACAGACTGTGTCGGCAGCTTATCTGCCGGTGTGGGGGGCCCTCCGACGGGCTTTCCCGATCGATATCTGGCTGAAAGTCGGCCAGATGTCGATCGGGCAGGATTAAAAATCCAGTCGGATCACGGCCGCATCTGTTCGTTGATGCGGTCCCGCGATCCGACCGCCCATACTGATCCGAACGTTGGGCCCTAGGGCCCACGATCGGATCAGCCCGATATCGCCCACCTCAAGGTGGGCATATCGGGGAGAGATCCGCTCGTTTGGCAACATCGCCAAACGAGCGGATCTCTTCGTGTATGGCCACCTTTAAACCAGGAGATCAATCAGGAGGGACACGGATATAGAAGAGTCGTTTTGCCAGGCAGGGTCAGGTTCACAGAAGTCAGGATAGTCAATACACAGGCAGAGGTCTAAACCGGAATCAGAATCAAGAAAAAGCTTAACAGCACAAGGCACCAGGAAACTCACAAGGAGTAAAACCTGTTTTGCGCCAATGAGTGCTGACGTAGTCACATCAGCGCGCCTTTAAATGTACCGGAAGCGCGCTGCGCGCCCCTGAGACAGACGTGGCGGGGGTCCCTGCCGTCCCCTCACTAGACTAACGGGTAAAGTTTTTATTACAATTAGAGTCAAAATATCTGGGGAATATCAGGGTATATATTACATTCACACTAGGGTTAGGGTCATCAAGAGCCATTTGACCTGCCTGTATGTTTTTGAAGTGTGGATGGATGTATTTCTCCTTCTGGCACGAGTCCAGGTATGTACCAATGTGTACAATAAAGTCATACTTGGAATCTACAAGACTGAGAAATGGAAATATGTAGTGAACAAACCTCCAAGAAGGAAATGTTCTTACAGTAACTGCTAAACATAAAATACTATAAGTAATATATATCCTAACCCTTCTGCTCAATTTAGTAAGGTGTATAATGAGCTGACTGAGGACATCTTTTTTGGAATTTCACTAGTTGTTCCTGTAAGAAAACATTTGAGATAAGGGCTCTAAAGGTCATGCATATATGCAAAGATCCAGATTATAGAGATGCTACAATTAAAAGGCGTTATCAGAGAACAAACTGCACACAGAGACAAATTGCAGAAGGTGGGGGGTGGGGAGGGAGCATTTGTTTATGTAGTCTGACTGCGACCAATCTTTGTAAATCAAACGGCAGTGTTCATAATTAATACTGGCCCACACTCCACTAGCCTAATACTTAGGTTTTTTCAACTTTTTATTTAGTAATTTTATACATAACAGAAAAAAAAAGGAAAGTGTGAGTTGTCTTACATCGAGGCAAAAGCTATAATGTTGCAGAAAAGCAAAACAGGCACTATGGGCAGTACCATATGCCAATGTTATATTCAGAAAGGAAAACACAGAAAGATTCCCCTCCCATACTATAAATAAAAGATGATCATCAGTTGCATGAGTCAGGTGTGGTGGTGCAGGCCCAGATGGCATAGTTGCAACAGGAGAGTCTCCTGTTCCCCTGTCCAGCAGTCTTCCCAGTGAGTGATAATGTTACTTCCTGCTTGTGCTATGTGTAGCGCATTCCATTTTTTCCAGGCTGTAAAGGTGGCAGAAGGGGATTGGCGGAGCTGCACTCTAGGAACTGACGCTGTACCAGGAAGTGTTCAATTTGCAGGTGTGCTTTCAGCGTCTTTTGATTTGACCGCCATGCCTGTGCTGATCCTACTATCTCCTGAGTGAGTAAGTGACCTGTGGTTATGTGTCTTTAGGCAGGGCGTTATATATATATATTTTGTGGTTACATTTTTTTAGGCTCCTTTTTTGGGGTCACCAGCTGCCACTCAAAAGTCTATTCTCAGGTTTAGGTAAAAAAAATAACTAAAAAAACCTACTGACCTCCTACTTTGTTCTATTACAGTGATGAAGTCTTTCAAGGCAAAATTGAAAGACAAGGACTCATCGCCAAGGTCCACTGCACCTACTGAAGTGTCAGGTTCTTGCATGGCATGTGGGGAGGCACCTCTTCCTAAAAAGAGATTATGTCAAGCCTGTTTGTATTTAGCAGCAGGAACTTCCTCTTCAAAATCAGGTAATATTGTGGAATAAGCAGGCGGTCTCCCAGAAGGTCAGTTGCATGTAGGTGTCTCCAGTCTGATCTTGAAATGGAGGGAGAAGAAGCAGGGCAGCCTACTGATTCTTCTTCTGAAGCTTCTGAGTTGGAAGAAGGGGATAACCCTTCCTTTGTCTACTATATGGTCCCACCATTAATTAAAGCTGCAAGATGGTCTCTTGATTTGGCTGAGGATGACTAAGCACCTTCCACTTCATTTCTTCTGCGAACAAAAAAGAAAAGCCAAACTTCCCCCTTTCATCAGGAAGTTTGTGTTTGTCAAAAGTGAATGGCAGGTAATCTCCAGGAATCTTAAAGCTCAGACAAAATTTGACTGGCTATATCCTTTTAAGCAAGACACCTTGAAGGATTTATGGACAATACTGTTTTGTTAGATGCCCCAGTTATCAAACTCTCTGTGGAAGATATAGCTACTCTGAAAAATCCCATGGATAGGACAGTTGAATCTGAATTGAAAAGATCCTTCATTTTGGCAGGTGTCAGGTTCTTGATCAGTGGGTTTCATAAGAAAGCATCTATTGGCATTTCAAGATCGTCTTCCTCCTTCAAGATTTACGGTATCCCCACTGCCAAAGCAGGGGGAAAAAAGAGAGGGTCTACTAGTTTGTCTCTATTGACTGTTGGCTCAGAAAGTCATAGTTCCAGTACCTTTTCAGGTGAAGGGGGTTTATTCTCACTTTTACGCAAACACTCAGGAACTTGGCATCAGATATTAAATCTACGGGGGGGGGGGGGACGAAGGGAACCAGCTTCTAGGTGTTCAAAGATTCTGAATGGAATCATTTGAATCAGTGAGAGCAGAAGTATGTTCAGAGGATTGGATGTGTACACTGGACATACAGGTTGCCTATCACTACATCCAAGTTGCAGGGGCCCACCAAAGGTTCCTCAGGTTCTGCAGGCACAAACAGCACTCAGTCTATCTGTCTCCCCTTGAGATCTCCACAGCTCCAAGAGTGGTCTCCAAGATTTTAGTGTATGTGGTGGCCTTTCTGAGATGGCAAGGTGTGTGAGTATTTCACTACTTGGATGACATCATCCTTCTGGCATAGTCAAGATCCCAAGCAATGGATCACAGGGACAAGGTGATTGAAGTCCTGCTAGACCATGGTTGGTTTCTAACCTGGTCAAAGAGTCATTTGGAACTGGCTCAAGAGGTTATCTTCTTGGGTGAAGTTCTGAATAGCCTAACATGAGTGGTGTTCAGTTGCTGGGGTCATGGATCCTTTCTGCATCTTGGGTCCCAGTGGCACTTTTGTTATGACTCCTGGGCATGATGGCATCTTCCATTTGGTTTGTGGCCTAGGCACATTGGCAAATAAGGTTTCTTATTGCTGACCCAGAAATACAAATTCAAATATATCAATCCTTGAGAGAAGCCATACAGTGGTGGCTCCAGCTGAACAGCCTGTCTACAGGGGTTCCTCTATTTCCAAGAAAGTGGGTAACCTTAAACACTGGCGCATCTGGATCAGGTTGTGGCATAGTCCTCCAAGGCAGAGCAGCTCAACGATGGTGGCAACAGCCATTATCAGACGTGCTCTGCTCTGTCCGCCCCCCTCCCCTGTCAGCGCATACTTTATTCAATGCATGTTATTTATTTGTGCATGGGGGGGGGGCAGAAGGAGTGATGGTTCTATCAGCTGCAGTGAGTAGATCAGTCTGACCCTGTTCTGGTGATGTAATTTTTAACATTATAAGTGAAAGAAAGAGAAGGAAAGAAACCCCCCACAATTAGATGATTCAATGTATAATACCTAATTGGATCCTACTCAGTAGGTCTCATTAAACATACAAATATGATAGAATAAAAAACAATAGGCTATTTTCTATGTATCTACAATCTACAAATCTTCAAAGAACAAGACCTAAAAGACAGATTGAAATTTAGAGGTTATTCTGGCAAATGTGTGAAAAAAGCATACAACAGAGAACTTCACACAGACAGATCACAACTATTGGAAAAACAGACAAGACATTCAAATGATGACATCATCAAATGTATTACAACATATAGTAGCAATAGTGCACAAATCCAGAAGATTATGAATAGACACTGGCCTATTCTACTAGAAGATACAACGCTAAGAACAGTTTTGCAGGACAGAGTCCTAATCCAAGAAGTCCAAATCTAAAAGATATATTGTCAAAAAGCCATTTTCAAACACAAAAAACAAGAGTAAAAAAAAAATCCAGGCTGTTATCCCTGTGGGGAATGCAAGGTGTGTAAAAAAATTGTATGATAAAATTTGTGACTATATCAACTGAAAAACACAAAATGTGTTAAACTGATGTATAATGATACCGTATTAAAAGCGACTAATGTTGAACAACAAATCCAAAAAGCAATGACATTGATATGTTTAATATGTCATAACAAATACAAAATCTGTGATTTAACCATGTTAAAGTATTTTATTAAAATTGAAATGCAATAAAAAAGTTTATACAAAACTGCAAAACACAAGGTGTTGTCTATTGTGTGGAATGTCCTTGCCAAATGCAATACATAGAAATGACTACGCAAAAACTTAAAAATAGAATCCAGCAACATTGTAGCTCCATCAGAACAGCTGGTTCTACAAAAAAATTGGAACAGACATTATCTACAGTAGCTTATCATTTCAAAAAGTTTCATGCTATGGACCCATCTAAGCTTATGGCATGGGCAATAGAGAAAATTAACCTGGGTATTAGGAAAGGAAATATAGAACAAGTTCTTCTCAAAAGAGAAAGCTATTGGATTTATAAAATGAATTCAGTTTCTCCCAACGGTATCAACGAAAATATTTTATTTACAGGGTTTTTGTAATAGTTTACTATTAATAGATCCAATATATATTAGACTAACTCAGAATTCTGTATGATTTTATATTAAAAGCAGTAAGAACCCTCAAATAAATAATTTTTAATCTATTTTTAACTGTGCTTTAGCTTCTAAAAATTACATTTGATTAGGGCTATTATAATCAAAGTTTTTAACATAATTTATTTAAATAAAGTCAACATGTTTTTATTTACAGAAATTATTATTATCAATTCATATATATACATACTAATTAACATACAATTGATGGTGTACAATTCATAGATTAAGACTTAAAACTATGAATATATTCCATTGGGATAATGCAGGACCTCAACAAGCAGGCTCTATGCCCTAAGTATTGATAGTATGAGCCATTAGAGCTAAAAAAAAAACAAGTTCTTGAATCTCATGATAAGTCCCTAGTTAAGCGAGATTTGTAAATTGGGGAAGAGCGATGCGGTTCAATGACCTCAGTACGTCGAGAAAGGGCATGCGCCTATGTGCAAACGTGACCCATACGTACTACGCATGACGCCACTTGAAGAGGTTATAAATACTCGGCGTCTGTAACAGCACATACTCTTACTGCCTTTGAAAAAGCGAGACGCGCGTCTGCATAACTAAACTTTAGAATGAGCAGGGTATAAACAGTGCTTTATTAACAGGTTCATGCAGCCATTTCACAACTGCAGTACTTCCTACTTTCAGTTTCAAGCTGTACAGAAAGTCCTGTGTATACACAGTACAAGTCCTGTGCAAAGTGACACCCGCAGGCCATTTGTATAAACACCACATATTACCCCTATAGTAGGAAAGCATTTGGGCAAATGTACTAAACAACAACAATGCATCTTAAAGCAATAATATACATTATTGACATTACATAGTCCTGGGTCCATGTAGGTAGTTTTCTCATTCTCTCACTACGCCTTATAGGTTAATTTTCTTCAGACCTATTGCAGTTGGCATTAGGGGTAGGAAAATGTCCTTCATCAAATGGAACGTCTGCAAAGTCATATCTAGCAGGAGCAAGACGACTTGCATTCCATATGTGTCCATCAGACAGTTCATATGTGTATGGTCCTCGCTGGCGTCTCACTTCAAGGGGTGTATTAAATTTTTGTCCTTGTTTCAGTATTCCTAGTTTCTTAATTCTGACTAAAGATCCAGGCTGAAAGTATCAGTATCAGTATATCTTGCATTTGGCTTGGTGACGTTTGACAATGTCAGCAGTAGATGAGTTTGTAGGAACAGTATTTTGTGGAATTTTGATATCTGCAACATGTAACTTAGTGCACATATGTCTGCCATGTAATAATTCAGCTGGAGATGCTTGGGTTGTTGCATGGCATGTTGCTCTGTAGTTATGTAGGAACTCTGTTGTAAATACTTTCCAAGATTTGCTGTCTGTAGTGCTTCTTTCAGACTTCTGTTGAATCGCTCGATTTCTCCTTTAGCTTGTGGGTAATACACTGACGATTTCCTATGCACAATTCCTCTTTCTCAGAAAGGATTCGAACTCATATGAGACAAACTGTGGTCCGTTGTCTGATATTAACTCCTTTGGATTTTTTTTTGCTGAAGACTGTAGGCAGAAATGTTATTACTGCAGCTGATGTTACATGAGAAACAAAGGCAATTTCTGGCCATTTACTGTAATAGTCTATCAGAGTTATAGCAAATCTGTAGTCTATAGGAGCATCTGCAAAAGGACCCACAATATCAACAGCAAGTTTTTCACATGCTGAATCAGGAAATGATACTGGCTGAAGTGGTGGTGTATGTGTAGCTGTTTTGTCGTGATTCTGACAAGTAACACAAGAATGAATGGCAGTTACCACATCGGCATCCATTGCTGGCCACCAGTATAGTTCTCGCAGTCTTTGTTTTGTACGTATAATTCCTTGATGACTCTCATGTGCAAGTTGTATGAGTTTTTCTCACAAGGTCTCTGGTACCAATAGACCAAAATCAGCAGCTGTAACTGTAGATGATAGTAAATCAGTCAATGCTAGAACTTCTATGTCCTCATCCAGTGTATCAGAAGCTGCAGGTAAAGGTAAACGTGACAAACAATCGGCAGTAAAACTTTTCAAACCTGGTTTGTATTGCATTTTGAAGTTGAAATTCAGTAGCCTTGCTGACCATCTAGCTATACGCATTCCAGCCAGTGGCATAACTAGATCGTACTGGGCCCCACAGCAAATTATTTTTCAGGCCCCCAAAATGTCCAGTGGTTGACCTGTTTTACCAATATTTATTGTAATTGTATATGAATTAGGGCCTCATAGGGTCCCCTGTACCTCCTGGGCCCCCCTGCAGCCGCAGGGTCTGCTTCCTCTGTAGCTACGCCCCTGATTCCAGCTCTTCCTAGTCCCTTTGTGGTAAGTAGTGTAGTTAAAGGGCTATGATCAGTGCATAAGGTAAATTCTCTCCCCCATAGATAGATTCTCCATTTTACTGTTGCCCAAACACATGCTAGAGCTTCTTTTTCAACTGTTGAATACTTTTGCTCTGTCTCTGTAAGTGTTCTGGATGCAAATGCAACAGTTTTCTCTGTACGATCAGCATGGATCTGTGTGACAACTGCACCAACACCATAGTCTGAAGCATCTGTAGTAACTATTGTGGGTAGTGCAGGATCAAATAAAGCTAGCGCTGGACTGTTCACAATTAACTGTTTCACTATTTCAAAGCTATGTTGAGCAGTATCTGACCAAACCAGACTTGAAGTTCCACATAGTAGTGCGCTAAGTGGCTCCACAACTGAAGCATAGTTGGCAATAAACTTAGAATACCAAGAAGTAAGACCTTAAAAAGCTTGTAAGGTCTGGAAATCAGATGGAGTAGGTGCTTGTGTAACCGCGTTGACATGGTCAGGGCCAGGCTGTAATCCATCTTGTGAAATTATATGACCCAGAAATGGCAGCTGAGTTTGTCTGAAGTGGCATTTGGAAAGGTTCAGTTTGAGTCCTGCAGAATCAAAGTATTTCAGAACCTTTTCCAGGTACTTGTCATGGAGATCCATAGTTGGAGTGTAGACAACTATATCATCCAAGTAGCATTGTACACCAGGTATGCCATGGAGTATATAAGAAATCAGTCTTTGAAAACAACTCGGTGCTGAAGCCAGTCCATAAGGTACACGCTTGAACCGAAACAAACCATCATGGGTGATAAATGCAGTGAGGTCTCTGCTTTCCTCTTGCAGTAATACTTGATGATAAGCACTCTGAAGATCCAGAGTAGAAAAGAATTTTGCTCCTCGGAGTTCAGAAAATATTTCCTCTGTGTGACAAGGTATTATTATCCATAACAACTGCTTTATTAGGTTCATGGAGTTCAACACACAATCAAACACCTCCAGTTTTCTTCTTTGTTACAATTGGTGAAACCCATTCAGAGGATTCTGATTTTTCAATCACATCTTGCTCTACCGGTTTCTTTAGTTCCTGTGAGACAGTCTCCCTTATAGAGTAGTGCAAGCGCCTCAATTTCTGGCGTACTGGTTTTACATCTGGTCTCAACTTTACTTTGTGTACAAAGTTCTTTGCACAGCCCAGTGATGTGTTGCTTTGTGGTGAAATTTTAGACGCTGGCTGTGTGGCAGGCACTGGTGCTGTAGTAATGAGACCATCCACTAATTGTAGGTTTAATGCAGCAAAGAGATCCCTTCCAAGTATAGCAGTACCTTTATTCACAATGTAAAAGTCACATTTTGCAGTATTTGATTCAAATTGTACAGTCACTGGCAAGCAACCAAGCACAGGGATTGGATCCTTTAAGTAACTGACCATTTTCAGGGCAGGTGCAACAAGCGGATCTTTTGCAAAGTATTTCAAGAAAATATCCTATGGTAGTATAGAAACAGTTGAACCTGTATCAAGCATCAGGTTAATGGAGTGTCCCTTGTCAGCAGAAGCAGTACTGACACTGACAGTGCATATAAACTTGTCTGGAATAAATGTACCAGCGGCCATTTCTATAAACACCACGCCTGTATATCTGACGATTCAGCTCTACACGTGTGTGTTGAAACAAATGATCTTTCTTGGAAATCTTTTCCGAGAAAGATCGTAATTGTTACGTCTATGGCCAGCTTTATATGAGTACAATGCACTATGTATTATTTTCCTTCTAGATGTGCAATTTGCATTGCAGTCACACTCCTGCCCACTAGGGGCCGCTAGAATCTTGTGAATAAACTACATATGTTTCAGATAAATGTCTTAGGCTGCCTATTTAGTATGTATTTTTTTTACTACCATAACTGCTATTATTTGTGCAGGAGAAAGAAGCTAACTTAATATACTATTTATAAATGAACAAAGAACATTGTCATGGCAACATTTTACCACAATATGTTTTAATATAAGAAAGTTCCAGCTTTGCTTTGCTTAGATCTAAAGTGTGCTAATGGCAACTACACAGGGCAGGCATAAACAATGACCAGCTACTAAATGGACCCTTAATATTATTGATATAGAACAGATACATTTTTTAAAAAACTTATGAAAATTATAAAAAGCATTTAGGTGGTTATTTCTCAAAGGTCAGGTTTTAGGGCTTTGAAATGGTGTTTGTTATCCACTATTTAACCTGTGCCATTTTTTCAATTTCCACCATTGCTACACAGCAGCTTGTTTATATGAACTATAGTAGTGTTTCTGAAGGCAACAGATCAGTTTTACCAGTGCAGGGCAACAGTACAAGATATTTTCATTACTTAAAAACACTTTCATTTGTTGGTGTTACTGTTCCTTACCTCGAATGAACTTGAATACCTCGAATATTTCCTGATCTTGAATGGAAAAAAATTGAATCAGAGGAAATACACAAAAACTTGAATTAATTGTGTTTTCAGCTAAACAAACTCAACTTGCTCCAATTAATGGAGTTTTTGAGCGAAAACCACTGAAAACAACTTGAACATCATGAAGGCTACAAACATCTTCAAATGATTCAAGGGACCTCCGCCATTGACGTCTACGTGACCTCCACAGGTTTCAGCTGGAGTATTTTTTATTCAAGCTATTTCCAGATAGATATTAAAGTGGACCTGTCACCCAGACACAAAAATCTGTATAATAAAAGTCCTTTTGAAATTAAACATGAAATCCAATTTCAAATTTTTATTAAAGCATTCACAGCTTGTTTAAGCTAATTAAAAAATCTCAGCTGTCAATCAAATATTGTCTGCCACTCCTCTATGCCTTAGGCATAGAGGCGGGGCAGATAATTACTTTCACTTTCCATTCAGCACTTCCTAGATGTCACTGCTCCCCACACATTCCCCCAGTTCTCTTAACCATTTAATTGTGTAGCCAGGACATGGGGATAGACATCGGGTCCCCCATTCTGGCGCACAAACAAGATTTTGAGATGATGCAAGACTTGCCTTAATAACAGCGTCCACAACATGGCTCCTGCCTGCTTGTTATAATTATGAATTCCCAGACTGAAGAAAACAAGATTAAAATAATTTATATAGTATACTTAATGTTCATTTTGCTTGACTAATATGATAAAATAGGATTTTGAATATTTTTTTGGGGTGACGGGTCCACTTTAACCAGTGCAAGGCAACTTTTTTAACCCAAAAATTTGAGTTTTGACTGAAAAATACCCTTTAAAACTTGAATTTTTCAGGTAAAAACAACTCAATCTTATAATAACCCTCTAAGTATTCATTTTTGTTTGAGAATTGTGACGAGAAATAAAATATGTATACACTGATGAACTGTTTTTCCTTATGTATCCTCAGAAGAGAGGATGAGAGTGAAAGAGAAAATGCTGAAAACCCTTGTGGTTTATAATGGAAGAAACATCTGCACATACTTCCTGAATATACCAACTGGAATCTACGAGGTCACGTCATTTATATTTGTATTTTTGCAAAAGAAGCAGCTTTAGATTTGCCAAGAAATACATGTCTGTGATATACAGGAAGACCTGTCATAAAATGTTCTAGTAAGTCATTCAGTTTTCTAAAATGTTGAAATAGAAAAAAAAAAAATTGGGGTGATTTAATCTTTATTTTTAATTCAATTTAAGTTACATGAGATCACATAGCAAAATCCACCCTGAGGGAAACTCTAAGAGATAAACTTTATATATTGCCACCTACTCCTCTTCACTTTGAGTTTCACTTGTCAGCTGAAATGAGAAACCTGGAACAAAGCCAGAGGGTATTCAATTCAGCATAAATAAGCATTTATAAATATATATATATGTGTGAAAGGAATCTGGATTTACTTTTAATGGCATTTATGCTTCTCGTTTATCAGATTCTGAAATCTCCAGCTAATAAAACCAGTTAAGTTTTGTAAAATTCTGTTCTAACTTTTAGATTTATTGTAACACTTTGTGTTATCCAGAGCAGAAGAAATGTATTTGCATTCTGCATGAAAGGGACTAATATGTTCTTATACACAGTATCTAGAGATATAGGTGTTATGCAGGATGAAGATCAGAGAGAGCTGGCTTTTGAACTTCCGTGGCAAATCTGAGTGGTTTTCTGCCTGCATTTCCAATTCAGTTTCAAAATGCTCAAATTTGCCTCTTCATATGGCAATAGAATCTAACGTTATAGTAATGGATATTGTACAAGATAGCTCAATTGAGCACAAAGGTTGGTTGGCTCTACCACTCATCAACAAGTGTAAGAAATGCCGACATTGGGACTAGATTATATAAAAGTACAATACATACAGTAGCTGCAAGGCTGAGTCATATAATTATCCGACAATGGATCTCTGCTGCACCCAGGACTGGACTGAGAATTAAAATAGGCCCTGGCATTTCAGATACACAAGAGGCCCATCAGCCCACATAGAGGCCCAAACAGCTCCCACCAGCCCACTAAACACTGACTTTCTATGGGACCTTATAGCAGCCCCTCTGGCATTTCCCACAAATGGCCAGTCCGGGCCTGGCTGCACCTAGCAACCAAACCACTGATCAGGGCTGCTATAAGCAAGGCTGACACTATGGGGGGAATTCACAAAAGTGTCGGGAAGGAAAAAATGTCTTTAAAATGTCTTTAAAATGTCGTAGCAACAGACAACAAATTCACAGAGCATTTCCCCGCCAATTTTCCGACATATACGACACTTTTGAAAAAGTGTAGTGAAAAGTGGGCGTGGTTTTTTCTGCACCACTTTCCCCGACATTTTTATGAATTACTCGTAAACTAATTTTTTTTGCAGACAATTTTTCAGACACATTAGGCTCTCCAAAATGAAAATGTCTTTTAAAATGTCTTTAAAATGTCTTTAAAATGTCTTTAAAAAGTCGTGTAAAATGTCGTCTGTACGATGAAAAGATATACGACATTTTAGAAAATTGTCGGACTTACGAGACATTCAGAGATGGTAACATCTGCCTTTGTGAATTTGCCGTTTGTAACACATTTTACAAATTTGTCGACCGCCACTTCTGGGTTATTTATTTTACCGACACTTTTGTGAATTCCCCCCTATTTGTTCCATAATCATAACATTGTGCAGTAACTTGGTTTTGCAGCTGCTACGTAACTGAGCCCCAATGACCATGAAAACAAATTAAAACTTTGTTTATGTAACACTGTCTTTCCCTACAGTGTGATCCATTCTGTATTCCAGCAGGCTGGACACCTGGCTTAAGCACAGTTTTGACATTAAGAACGCTTTCCCATAAGGGTACCCATCACAGAGGTATGTTCGTCCATAGTATGTTGATATATAGAGGTTTCAACAAAATGCTTAGAATTTAATTAGGTCTACCACTTAAAGGGGAAGTAAAGTCTAAAATAGAATAAGGCTAGAAATGCTGTATTTTGAATAGCAAACATAAACATGAACTTACTGCACCACAAGCCTAATCAAAAGCTGGCCACAGGGGGTCACGATCTTGTAACTTTGTTATACATCTTTGCAAGACCAAGACTGTGCATGTGCTCAGTGTGGTCTGGGCTACTTAAATGATCAAAACAGCACAAGTCAAATAAAATCTGCCAGAAGCCGATACAGCAAGACTTGTTAATAATCAGACTATACAGACTGCACTGGTCCTGTGTTATCATGTAATCTAATGTGGAATTGTTTAATACATACTTCTCCAACTCTGCAGAGAAAGTGGCTGCAGCAAAATAATCCTTCAATGAGAATCCCAGTTTATCTGTTTAAATCTGGCTCCTTAGTCTTTGTCCCTGCAGCTGGAGTTGGAAACAGTAAAGGGGATGTAAAGGCAAAAATAAAACCCAATACAAATCTATGCACAGTCTCAACTACTCTGCAGGGAAACAAACAAAGCTGGTTAAGTTCTGCATGGCTGCGAAGTAAGGCGGGGCTCCCCCTGCTGTTCATATCTATGATTGTTTCCCTGCAGAGCAGTTAGGGACAATTGTGACAATTCCTATCAATAGCAGTAAATGAAGGGAGAATTTCACTGCATACAGCCAAGTTTCTTATAAAAACAGTACACTTTTTCTAATCAAAGTATATTGGAGATAGGTTTCTTTTTCATTACAGAAAGTAAAAATTGTATTTAATTGTTTTGTCTTTTAGATGCACCCTTAAAAAGTTTGCACATCTATGGTCTAGTGCAGGGTTCCTCAACCTTTTTAACCCCTGAGCCACATTCAAATGTAAAAAGAGTTGGGGAGTGTGCTGGGCCACATTGGATGTGGTGTTGTTTACTGTAATGTTAAGGACATTAAGACAGAACAAGGAGAAAGTACCAACTGTACAAAGTATTGTTCGTAAGATGCATTGAGCAGTATCATTTTTTCACTGCATAATAGTAATGGCTTTGAAGGGAAATATACCCCCCCCCCCACAAAAATGTATTTAACTGATGCAAGAAGCATCTGCTGAAGCTTCTCTGCTTTGTTTTATTGCTTGAACTGAATAGCAATGGTGGCTCCTATTATACATTCATATTAGCAGTGTAAAAACTGCTAAAATCAAATCTATGCTTTCACCTTTCAGATAATTGGCAGGTTAGGGTTCAAGTTCATTGCCACAGTTAATCAATTGCTTGATGGTATATTTGGAGTGAGTTCTCTGAAAGTGTTCATCCTAATTGATTACTCCCTTTCCCTACAGGTTTCCCAGTCCTGCTGTGTTTGTATATCAGTATTTTTTCTGTTTTCTTTGCATTTTCAGCAAGAAGCATCTGTTTTGTATCCATGCTAGGTACGTTAATTGCAAATGTACTTAGAAGAGCATTTGCAGCAATGTCACAGTAAGTTGTATTGATGGGTATGTGTATCAACTGTACCTGGGATATGCGAGTGCTTTTTGCTTTTTTAAAATATTGTATGTGTCACTATTAAAGAAGAAGGTATGGGTTAATCACAGGGGGATGCCGAAATGTTAGATACCCCCAGTGATAATTTAATTACCTGATACCATGGGAAGGTGCTCCTTTTAGAGCTGGAGTGGGCCAGGGTATTCCTGGAGCAGCACCACAGAGCAATCTTCTACCTGCTCCTTATTTCTTCACAAATGGGCAATGAAAAGTCGATCTTTAACACAACCCCCTACAGCTTTCTCTACTACACAAGTGCAAGGCCACACGTGGAAGAAAGAAGACAGAAGAGAAGGAACGTTGTAACAATCAGCTTCTACAGAAGTACCCCGGAGTATAAGATAAGTGATTACAATCACTGGGTAAGTGATTACAATCACTGGGTGAGTGACCACTTTCCTTCTTTTTTCATCTTTATTTTGTTGCACCTTATAGCTGGATGATCTGCATATTTTGAGCTCATCACTGTTAATGCAATAAACTCTACAATAAGGGGTTTTAGGCTTTTCAGATTAAGCACAACTTTGAGATCCAACATTTCTTAGGTTCTGCTTATTAATTAGGTTATATATATATATGTAACAAACAGCACCACAGCAGTAATATCTACAACAGAAAAAAGATGTCAGCGCAGATCATGCCCTAATTGACTCAGGTTGGGCTTCCAAGTAATTTTAGGAGAGCAAAAGGGAATTCTACACATCCCCTAACCGGCTGCAGATCGCTTCCCTGTGTACTGCTGTAGGACCTTTATGTTTATTACATACGGTTATTAGTCCTAAGAGCTGAAATTTCACCAGTTTTAGGCTTCCATTTTAGCCTTTATTGCTATTTTACATTTGTAATATTATATTGAATGTGTATGTCATTACGGTAAATGACCACTAAGGCCTAAATCTTATTTTGCTGAATTATTTGTACAGGGAAATACCTATACCAGCTTACATATATTTGATCACTTCTTAAAGGTTATGAGAAAACATAGGGAGTTTATGTTTAATTCAGTAGAGGCACCAAATAGCACAACAGCTGCTTAGACATTGCTAAAATGTAAAACTTAGCCAGTAACATAAACAGGCAAGTAAAACAAAAGGAACATTATTTTACATTTAGCCCTTGAAGTGGGATTATATATTCAGAAAAGAAGTAAACCAACCGATCATTTAAATACTAATAAGTGACCTATTAAAACCTTTTCAGATAGGAATAAACAAAGAGCTGGTTCTATAACAGGAAGATGTGTGGGAGTAAAAGACACGCCTGTCCATTCATTACAACAAAGCAAGTATGCATACCCCTGATTATGAGTCAAAGGGCAGGACTTTACTACTTACAATGGTAGCATTTAATTTTGGGACAATGCAATAGTATATAATATTGTTTTCATGAAAATGGTTATATTTATATAAAAAAGTATTTTAAATATGGGCTGTATGTGATATATTTTTCTAGAGATCTGCAATCTTCAGTGGTATAGCTACATAGTATTTTTTGTGTTAAAAAAAAAATTAGCAGCATAGTGAGGTATGGAGGTATGCATCCACTATTCCCTATTAGAATTGTTTCTACTTTCAGCAACCTCCACTGTCAGTAAAAATACAAATAAAAATAGGAATCAATTCACAAATAAAAAGTTTAATCAACAAAAATACTCTGTACAATAAGAATGTATGCAGGAAGGTGAACATAATTTTCAGAGTTCCCTATATATATATCTATCATTGTTACCCATAGTTGACACAATCCAGGACTTCATATTGTAGTCAAGCACAGAAAGAATTTATTGTCAACGTTTCGGTCCTGTCTGGGACCTTTCTCACAAGCTCTTGGTGTAGTCATGTCTTGAGAGGTCCCAGCTAGGACCGAAAAAGTTGACAATAAGTTCTTTCTGTGTTTGACTACATTATGAAGTCCTGGAGTGCGTCAACTATGGGGTACAACTATCTATGATATATACATGACAGCACCCAGACATAAGCTGAATTCTTACTGAAGTGCACCACATATGGAACTGTATCGATAATGTGTATATATATTTATATATTTATTGAACTGAAAGAGGCATTGTTTTCAGAACACTTTCCTTCGCAGTGCATTTTAATTAATCTTTTTTGGTTTAAATACAGAGAGGAAATTACTGCTTGACAATCAACTGAAAAACCTTTGCCTAGGGTCACATTAATTGATCTGAAGTGGCTATTTAATTCTTATATGAGTGCCAATAGACAGGCTAACTGACACTTTAATCAGTGCTGATACTGGTGGTAAATGGGCGTACTGCAGTATATACATAATACATTCTGCCACGAGTAAAGTTAATAGTATTGTAGCTGGCATAATTTGGTCTGTGGGTGAGATAAGCAACTTCAACAAAACTATTCTCCTTTAGGAGCTTATGTTTGGTGGATGGATGAGACCTTATTACCAGGAAAATATATATATATATATATATATATATACAGGTATGGGATCCCTTAACCCGTTATGCAGAAAGTTCCAATTTACAGAATGGCCGTCTCCCATAGACCCCATTGTAAAGAAATAATCCAAAGTTTTAAAAATGATTTCCTTTTTCTCTGTAATAATAAAACAGTAACTTGTACTTGATCCCAACTAAGATATGCATAACGCTTATTGAAAGCAAAACCAGCTGGGTTTACATAATTTTCTAAAAGTCTTAAGGTATGAAGATCCAAAAATTGTCTCCAACATCTGGAACAATGCAAAATCCCACTGAAAGTGTATGTTTAGGGCTTCTCAATGTAGTCAGACACTTAGATGAACTGACTAATGTGTCAGTTGGTTACACGTTATTGAATATATTATGGCTAAAACTTTCCTGGAATACTTCTGGATTCCCCCGTTTGATCTTTAATAAATCGTCCCCTACATGTTCTTTGAGGGCTGCAACATGATAGAAATTATCTCTTCTTTACACAATGAAAAATTCATTGTCCTTGTGAACGGAACGGTTGCTGCATATATACTGTATATAAGATATAGTTACAGATACTGAAACACAACTGAAGAAAGAAATGATTGTTGCATGTGATGAAATGCAATGTTAACTATAAATGGAAGAATGTGATAACACACAACTGCTCGATGTTTCTAGCAGAGAGGACACGTGATGAATTTGGTAGGATGTCAACTAGTAAATGCACCTTTTTCAATGCAACATTACATATATCTAATATCTGGAACCCACCCATGTAAAGTCATTGGGATTCAAATATTTTTCCCATTACCGCATGCATTGCTGCATCTTATACAGTTATCAGTTCACGAGGTCCATAAATACTGATAGTAACACATGCAATAAGTATAAATTGTTTCTTTTTTTTTGCAGTTGTAGTGATATTTAATACATTTTTCTTCTGTTGATGAAGTGGTTCTGTGGCAGTGAAATGTACAATGTAGAAAAAAATGGACAATATAAAATATATAATGAATAAAGACGCGTCAAAGCATAGTTTTGTATAAATATGTTCATTTTCCTTTGTAAACATAACTATGGTATTTAAAATTGCAGTGCAACTCTCAACAAGACACACAGATTTCTAATCTTGTAATATCACTCTTGGAGCTGCCAACATGAACATTTTTAGGGCAAATTGGTGGCAAAATGGCGCGCTGCATATTGTATGAAAATAACCCCGACCCCCCCCCAGAAAAATGATATTTTGCAATTCATCTGCATATGAGTAAACCTTAAAACTTTTCACAAAACTTAAGGTGCTTTTTTGGGAAGTATATGAGGAATGTTTGCCATGTAACATACATGTTAGTTTAATATCCATAAAATAATCAAAATAGAATACTCTTCTGCTAAAGTAATTGCTTTTTTTGTCAATATAGAAAAATATCTACAAAAATATATTTATAAAGAATACACTGCATGAGTCTCTTTTTATGTTGGTCATTATATATACATGTAATATACATCAATCTTTTCATAAGGATGCCATCTGAGCCAAAGAAAGTTTAAAGAGTTGGGCTTGATTAGACAGCTCGGTTACTCTGTCCACCATTTCTTGCAAAGACGCGGAGCTTGGATAGTTTAGAGCAGCGACTTTAGTAGCCATTACAATCGTCTTAAGAAGCTCACAAAGATGGTTGCTGGAATTCATCAGTCTCTTACATATGTCCTGTGTGACCACCTGCCTGGCCAGTGTGTCCCCAATAAATACCAGTTTGTGGGCGCTCAAGATGACAAACTTGCTATGGGCAACAAATATCCGTGGAGGCTGTCCTGAGCTCATGCAGTTGAAAAAGGCATCGATTGCATTGAGGAGAGAGATGAAGAGCGACTCACACTGGTTCGAGTAAAAAGAAAGCAGTATTTTTTCTTGAGGCAGAAGAGAGCTGTTTTCAGCATGGATGCCATGGGGTGATTTCCACTTGGTCATATCATTTTCCACAGGTGCAGTTATCTCTTGCTCCAGCTGCTGGAACTGGTTCAGCTGAAACACACATCATAAACACTCAGTAACTGTTTATCCTCTTCTTCTACAAAGACTCAAAATCGCAAAGGTTTTGTCCTTACCTGATACTGTTCCAGTTGTGGTTTTCCCTGCTTCATGATATTTTCCTTTTCCAAAAGTTCCCTTTGCTGCCTTTCGAACTCCTCTTTCCCCTAAGAAATAAAATTAAATGGATCATTTGCTTTTTTACCTTTTAATCAATAAGAATCAATTAACATTAAGACACAGGTGCTCCAGGGAAATTCACCCTCAAGGTGCAAAGAGCACAATTGCACTCTCTGCACTAGAAAAGTCAAATTTCTATCTTTACATTACCAGAGGGGCTTTTTGCCACCCCTGATAAAATGCCTCATGCCTTATCTCATGGCTAAAAAAAAACCCTAACAATACACGTTTCGAAAATATATTAGGGTTTTACTTAACATAGCAACCAGACAGCGGACTGAATTTCAAACTGGAAGATAGACAGAAGAGAAATATATAGCTATAAATACACAATAATAATAACAAGCTAGTTTGAGGGTCAATCTGCCTTTTGGCTGGGGGTTTTTATGATGCAAGTTCAGGTGTCAAAGTTACAAGTGCTCCATTGAGTGCAAGTAACATTTGCTGCAGGCCGCGATTTATTAGCAGAAACATTCTCTAAGTACTTATGAATAACAACACCTCTACACTAGATATACAGCAGGGCTTCCTATTATAAGCAACAAACTTTGTTATCTGACTGTTGGGCTATGTATTTGTAAAATACTGCTTTCCACTGACAATAGCCACACCTAAAAATGGTGATATGTATCTATGGTCAGACACAGAAGGTTTGTTAACATAAAAGAAAGCAAAACTCTTCATTAAAGGACAACTAAACCTTAGAAATGATTATGGCTAAAAATGCTATATTTTCCATAATGAACTTATTGCACCAGCCTAAAGTTTCAGTTTCTCAGTAGCAGCAATGATCCAGGACTTCAAACTTGTCACAGGGCGTCACCATCTTGGAAAGTGTCTGGGACACTCACATGCTCAGTGGGCTCTGAGCAGCTGTTAAGAAGTTAAGCTTAGGGGTCGTTGCAAATTATCAAGCAGAAAATGAGGTTGTCCTGTAATATAAGTGGATGTTACAGGGCTTTTGATTAAATTCTGATGCTAATTGCACTGGTTTCTGTGCTGCCATGTAGTAATTATCTGTATTAATTACTAATCAGCCTATTGTGACATTTCTATTCTATATGTACTGTATATTGTGAGTCGGTCCTTAAAATGTATCAGTTAATAGTGCTGCTCCAGTAGACTTCTGCACTGAAATTCATTTCTCAAAAGAGCAAACATTTTTTATATTCAGTTTTGAAATCTGACATGGGGCTAGACATTTTGTCAATTTCCCAGCTGCCCCTGGTCTTGTGACTCAATGTAACTGAATAGAATGCAGTGGGACATGGGTTTTTACTATTGAGTGCTGTTCTTAGATCTACCAGGCAGCTATTATCTTGTGTTAAGGTGGCCATACACAGACAGATCCGCTCGTTTGGCGATGTTGCCAAACGAGCGGATCTCTTCCCGATATGCCCACGTTGAGCATGGGCGATACGGTCGGTCAGATCGCGGGACTGCATCAACGGACAGGCTTTCAGACAGATATCGATCGGTAAATCCAGTTGGAGGGCCACATAAACGGGCTAATAAGCTGCCGACTTGTTCTGTCGGCAGCTTTTATCGGCCCGTGTATGGCCACCTTTAGGGAGCTGTTATCTGGTTACCTTCCCGTTTCTCTGTTGTTAGGCTGCGGGGGGGGGGGGGGGGGGGGGGAAGGGGGTGATATCACTCCAACTTCCAGTACAGCAGTAAAGAGTGTTTGACCTTTATCAGAGCACAAGTCACAAGACTTGGGGCAGCTGGGAAATTGACAATATGTCTAGCCCCATGTCAGATTTCAAAATGAACTATAAAAAAATATGTTTGCTCTTTTGAGAAATGGATTTCAATGCAGAATTCTGCTGGAGCAGCACTATTAACTGATGCATTTTGAAAAAAAAAATGTTTTTCCCATGACAGAACCCATTTAAGCTCAGTAAGTGACAGTAGCACAGAGCATGCGCAGGGAATCAGCAAAAAAGAAGATGGGGAGCTACTGGGGCATCTTTGGAGACAAAGATCTTTACTGCTAAAGGGCTTTGGTTGCCTTGGGCTGGTATAGAACCCCAAAACTTAATTTCCAACAGTTTGACTTTAGTTCTCCTTTAAACATGTAAATAAACATACACATTTTATTATAGCCAAGCTAAACTAAATTTTAGTGCACACTGGCAATATAATATTTATTTCAGAATACCCAATGATAAAATAAACAGCGGTAATATACTGATCCCACAATGTTTGAATGCTGTTTAGGAGGCAGGAAGGATTTTGCTTTCTTGGTGCAAAATTCTTGGATATTGTTTCTCCTTTCAGTTTATTTATACTGTTCATAAGCAATGTACAGTAAATCTGCCATAAATCTACAAACTAATGTATAGCTTAATAGCTAACGCATACAGTACAACAATATATAAAATTAATTACCTGTAAATGCACATAGTCGTAGTCATCCATCCAGCTCCTTAAAGCTTTTGAAGATTGCTCTTTTAACATGTGAGGAAGCATCTTGCTTTGTATATCATCATGTATAAGCTGGGGCTGAGATGTGTTGCACATGTAGTCTGTGCTGAAACTGATGGAATCTGATGGTCTCTTTTTATGGCAAATGGTAGCTGACTGCTTAAATAAAAGCGCTGCATTGATAGTGATGGTGGTGGTAAGCTGCTTGGCGTCATCTGTGATGGTCTTTGCCACCATGACAAAACGTTCCAGACTGTCACATTTGTTGTTTGCTTTGTTGAAAGCGAGCACATTTATAGACCAACTGCAACTGTTCAGATCCCGACTTGTCTGCATGAGAATATGATGAGAATCATCCAACCGCTGGAACTCCCTCTTCATTTTATTATAAAGGCCAGTTTCCTGTAGGTAAGAAGCATTTGTTGTGGCCCCTTTGGCAAGCTGAAGGTACTCACCCAGAGACTGCTCAACATGGTCCACAGCGCTATGAATCTCATTCACATGCCTCTCCATGTGTTCATAAGAGCGCCATTCTGAATTAACAAAAGCTGTTAATTGAGATACAGATACTTCCACCATTTGTTGTAACCTTAAAAGTTTTTCTATGGCTGTGTCTGGATCTAAAAGTAACTTTGGTTCTTGTGAAGGAGATGAAGTCACAGATGACTCCTTGGATGTTGTGGAAGATGTTGACATGTTACTTCTCGTACTTCCAGTGCTAGAGAAAGACAACCGATTCACACCATCAGTTACATCTTGTACCACTTTACTACTCACTGGGGCCTGTGGGGGGAAGTCATATACCCCATCTTGGCCATCTGAAACTAAATTTTCACTTTGAATTCCTCGTGGAAAGTCATAATCATCTGTCTGAGATTGAGTCTGTTGGCTGCGTGGAAAGTCATAAACACTTGAATTCCTTGTAGCTTCTATCTGAGATGAAGTTACCATACTTAGTTTGCTTTTCTCCAGAGGAAAGGGTGTAGAACTTGGAGGAAGAATATCATAGGTAGGTTCTACTGTTTTTTTACTTGAAGATGGAAAGTCATACATCTTCCCATTGCTGGGTGGTAAGGTATTGTAGACCTAAAAATGAAAGCATTTCCATAATTAAAAAGCAAATCAGGACAATCGTGTTACATCTTGACTCAAAAGCCCAGCTTATGAATGCTTAAAGCTATCTGAAACGCAAAATCAGTTGTTTGCAAAACAACTCTACTTAATGTATAGCAAGTTTCTTTGATCCTTTGTCACCTACCGCTTGTGAAGAAGGAACATCATAGATTTCTTGATCTTTGGTGGGTGAGCTTGAATACTTTGAACCTTTAACAGTTGGTGGCACATCATACACCTAGAATAAAACAAATTAGCATTAGGTTTCTAAATGTTATTACAATTTGACTTTAAGGAGGATTTTTAAAAATTTGTTTTTTTGAAATGAAAATGTTTTTCACGATTGGTGCTTAAGAGTTTTAGTGATGTTTTTCTACTAAAGACTGATATGGCTTTCCTTTCTGAACAGATGATATACGAGTGACATGCCAACCTTATCTGATTAAAATATATTCAAAAACTGTTAGTTTATTGTTATTTTCCCTTTATTATTATTATGTCTCCCTGCATTTTACTAGCTTTTGCTTAATGAACAGATTATGTAAATTTAACATAGTGTAACATTAACATTATTTTTTAGAATGTTCACTGAAAAGGATTGAATAGACTCCTCATCATACATCTGTCCTTCAAATTATCATAAGACATCCTAGTAATTAATAGAAATAATCAGCCATATTATGTATTATGTACAAAGCAGTAATCAAGCTTCCTATCAGGTGTGCATACATTCTCTATACAATTCTGTTGTTCTTCATTTGATTTTTATTTCTTTCTTCAATGACTTCTCTTTGCCAATGAATGGCTGAGTTATCTTATTGATGGGGACCTGTTTACAATGTATGTACGTATTAAATTTATAGTTATTCTGGCTTTAGCTGTCAGGTCACATGAAATGCTCTAATATTCAACAAATAATTTATACACTTGCGTGCCTATAAATTATATTTTAGATTTGAGTTACAAAATTACAGTATTCTGCATTCACAACTGAAACTGTTGCTAATGGGCCACATGAAAAACCCCCATATATAATTTTGAGGCCCAGCAAATGAAAGGGTTTGAACTGCAACTCAACTTTAGGCTTTTGTGCTTTCTGGTGTGCAATAAAATATTTAGGGACAAATGCAATTAAAATTCAGTCACAATATATTCATTGTCTACATACCCCTTGAGGTCGAGTAGGAGGAATGTCATAGACGTTGTTCTGCCACCGTGAAGTACAATCAGGACTGTAACCCTGTGCCATCATCCTGGTCTGGCATTTGACCTAAAGATTGCAAATACATAAAACACAATTTATTTATAATCATTATTACACAACTGTTAGTAGCAGTAAGGATTGTGAAACCAGAAAACACAAAATTGCAACCATTCTCACAAGACTTTTTCTGAGATTGTGTTTTTTATTCTTGAGCACTAGAATATTTTTTTTTAAAAAGTTAGGACTGTTGCAAGTGTATTTGTTCACAAAAAAAGTTGCATGCAAGCGAAAATGACATTTTTCCATTAATTTCCAATAAAGCTGAGACGATCTAATCTTAACTAAATGAAGTTATTAAAAAAGTTAAGTTGTTTGAAATATTTAAAGACAATTCAAAATACAGTAATTCAGTAAATCCTACCATCTTAAGTAACTGTATAGGATGTTTTTGGGATGTAGATGTCAAATGATCTTTTGCATGTATGGGACCACTTATCTGGGAACCAGATATCCAGAAAGCTCCTAATTATGGGAAGGCAATCTCCTTTAGCGTCCATTTAAAGTTCCTTTTACTTTATGATAACTAAGCTGCATAAATCTACTACTGGTTGCAAAGTAATCCTATACAGTTTATTAAATATTCTTTTTACTAGGCAAAGTATGATGATCAGTAAAACCCCTTATCTGGAAAAGGTCCAAAATACTGCAGATCTTTGACATTTTAAATTCAACTGCTAATCTTGGCCCGTGAGGAGTTAAGAAACCTCGGCAGTCACACACAGAAGTCTGCATGTATTCAGCTGGGAAGCACTGACGCAGGCAGAAAGTCACAGCACTCAGCACTGTGTAATTATGGGTGTGAAACATTACAGGCTTAGCATTATTCATATGCCAAGTACCACTAACCATAAAAAGATAGTCAAGTAAGTATAGATGAGGTCAATGCAATTTATTCTTAACCAAAGTTCAGTCATACTTTCTGAAATGCAATATTGTTTTATAGCATAGCTATTAAGCTATTCAGCCATCTCTGTGTCTCCAAAAGGAAAAACATGCCAACCCTAAACTGATATGTAAGTGATTCTCAGTGCTGTGCATACAAATGGCCATCTATCCCTTTCTACAAGTATGATATGATAGTTTGTATGGAAGTGACTGAAAGAATCCAGTTAAAATGTAAATAAACGAAATGGCTTAGAGTTCATTAACATGTATGGAAAAACTTCAGAAATTACATCCAACTTCAATACAGCTTTTTTATTTTCCATTTAAGTGTAATTTTTTAATGCATAGACCCCCTGCTCACCAGTGGAATGTTCACATATTCTTCACAGTCACACAAAAGGACAACAATTTACAAGTCGATCCCAGCTCGAATTCCATTCTTCCTAGACGTACGTGCCACCTCCCTCTGTGTTTTGGACTGGACTTCCTGACTTCCATGTTAATGAACTCTAAGCCATTTCATTTATTTACATTTTAACTGGATTCTTTCAGTCACTTGGTTGCACAGAACACTGCATTCCAAGCTTGTAAACTCTCTTGTTTGTGCATTATAAGTAACAAATGGCAAAGCCACTGATAACATTGGCCTACATTCCTGCACGCTACACTGGCACTCAAACGTGCAGCCTATTGTCTGTTGTGACAGAAAATCTATAAACTGAGCAGGATTTGTATGCCATGAGAAGTAGAAAGTTGGACTGCCTATTGGCTGATGAATTTTACCCCCCACGACCCAAATAGACAAAGGAATTGAAGTTCATCAGTAGGGGTGTACAGGCTGGGCATGTCTGCTGTGACAGAAAATCTATAAACTGAGCAGGATTTGTAAGCCATAAGAAGTAGAAAGTTGGACTGCCTATTGGCTGATTAATTTGACCCCCCACGACCCAGATAGGCAAAGGAATTCAAGTTCAACAGAAGGGGTGTACAGGCTGGGCATAAAATTATAGAAATGGATTTAGTCTCAAAGTACAGCAGTTGAAGAACTACAATGTACAGCCTTTCCCATCAGAGGAAGTGGGGTGTTGAATGTTAGCCATTGCTGAATTACAATATATTGTATTTTTATTGTTTGACTTTTTAAAGCCTTAAGTACAAGCTTTCTATATCGGTTTTCTTTTGTTGTCACTTTATGATCTTTTGCCCCAGGCAAAAAAAAAAACCAAACCTCTAACTTTGGGAATATCAGTGTTTGCAGGTTCCTGTGTACTGAACTTAACTAGATAGGCTTTTATACATGAAAGGACAGATGTTAGGAGTGGCAAGACTAAAGTGGCATGGATCAAACACTTAAATGTAAAAACGGAAGAAATGCAGCCTAGTGCACCATTACCAGTCAATATTTTAATATAAAGAAAGTCCCTTCAGTTCCTATTGCTCACATTACCATTCCTTCAGCTTTTAGTGGGAGTTTGGTTTCCCATGGACACCCAGGGTGAGAACAAGAGAGGATCTTGTGTGAGAAAACAATAGTGAAACAAGTAATTTTCTCGGTAGCTTCTGTAACCGACTTTAGATAGCAGAGAGACAATGTGACTCTGCCTGTAAATGTAACCGAGATCAGAGGGAAAGACCTGACCTCTCACCCTGGCTCAGCTGTCACTTCTTACAGACCAGGGCAGGTGCTTTTTTCAAGTGACAGATAAACTTTTTGTACAGCCAAAAAAAAAAAAAAACAGCAGCTTGAAATCTGCCTTTCATTCTGGCACAACAGAACTGCTTCCAGCATATTTCCCATTTTTATCATTTCACAAAACATGTTTGTGGTTTACCATGCTATCTAATATCTATTTAGTCTGATTATGATTTTGTAGGGAGTTTCCAATGCAGGATTTATTTTTTGTCCATTGGATCTGGAGATCTTGCTGCGACTCCCAGCATCCTCAGCGTCACATGACTGATCTCCTCTTCTAAGAGAAAGCTGCTATGACTCTCTTGCCAAGGTAAACAAAAATACTCTGCTTGAATTAGGATGTTGGACGTTGTTAATTACAAAAGCAGATATTGTGAGGGTTTTATTTCTGTCATTGATACAATAGTGACTCTTAAATATTTAACACTGTGCGGATGGAATTCATAACATTTTAAAAGCCTTTTCATTTTTTTATTAAAAGCCTTTTCATTTTTTTATTAAAAGCCTTTAAACGCTACACCTGCAAAAGCAACAACAGGTGCTCAGCTTCTATAAGCCACATGGTCTGTCATGTTTTAAAAGTCATGTAGCCGCTTTAAGGCTTTGAAAGACAGTCTGGATGTGTTAAACCATTAAGCATATAAAATGCATTTTTAACATTTTCAACATTTTCTTCTCTTCTGAAAGTAAAATCTTCTGTTTCAAAAACTGAAGCTGGGACAATCAGTGCCACAGTCAAATTAATTAATCTAAACAATAAGCCATGCTCTCTAATATCATGAAATTGGGTATATATTAAATGATATTCCCAAGGAGCAACTGGACCTCCAAAATATTGTATTGCCATTAACTGCCCAAGGGCTCCAAAGAGTTCTTTGCTAGAAAGCCACAAATAACTGGGGCATGGCAATTTATTAGACACCCCAGTGATTAAAACGGCTTCATTCCCATTTCCCTGCAGAATATGCACCACCATCTTTAGTAATGGAATAATGTTTGGAGGTCTAATTTTTCCCCCCACATTAAAGCTGAACTAAATGGAAAGCTGAGGAAATAAGCTCAGCTTGCTCCTTCCTAGGAACATTCATTCTTCTCATATGACTGCAATAAAAGACTATTAGGATCTGTACACTACACTAACTGTGGATGTTTAAGTCTTTACATCTGAAACCAAAAGGGCAGAATTAAACATATGGTGTTTACTTCTTACTGGAATCTGCAGGCTCCTTTGGTTTGTTTGTTCTGAGGCTGAATATTTCTCTTGTGTGGCCAAAAACAACAGTGATTGGTGTTAAACTAGCCTTCCCTTCTCAGCCATACACATGCTAAAAAAAGCCTGCTCAGTCTGGACTCAATGTAGCACCGATATTTGTTTACTTAAAAAGTAATATCTCATGAAGAGAACTGGTGTTGGGGTAAATAATACACAAAAAAATCATTGTGTCAGACTGACTTTCAGTTATTACCTTAATTATTAACTCAGTTAACTTGAATTATGTCTGCCTACGACCATCATTCTACAGTGTTATCAAATGTACTTTTTATTGTCTTTCATCCAGAGTATACTGGGAACATGCCAAACGCCACATTTCCTGCCCAGCCTTACAGCAGATTTGGCAAAGTACTTACTTACACATTGGCTTAAAGGAACTTCAGTGTAAAAATAAATATGGTGTAAATAGGCTGTGCAAAATAAAAAAAAATGATTCTAATATAGTTAGTTAGCCATAAATGTAATGTATAAAGGCTGGAGTGACTGGTTGTCTAACAGAACAGAACACGACTTCCTGCTTTACAGCTCTCTAACTCTGAGTTAGTCAGCAACTTGAAGAGGGGCCACATGGGACATAACTGCTACTGCCTGGTCACCAATCAGAGGAAACCAAGAGAGCTGCAAAGCAGGAAGTAGTGTTCTGTTACACACATCCAGTCACTCCAGCCTCTATACATTACATTTTTGCCTAACTATATTAGAAACATTTTTTGTTTTGCACAGCCTATCTATTTACCCAGTTTATAATCATATAAAGCAGTGACAGAACATGCCAATTGTCACCACAGGAGTTTGTTATATTATCAGGACTGCAAACCACCCAACCTTTCTTGTGCTCCACTTCCACACTGGCATACTTTTACATGTAGAGAATATTTCATTTGTAACAGGAGAAAATAACCTTAACGTATTAGTGCCCCTTGAAGTTGGACCTATGACTTGTCACAGGTACAGAAGACACTAGAGAACAGTACTTAGTATTGTTAATCTTTACAGTATGGCATCTTGTAGCATTGAAGCATCTCTCTTTTTTTCGATATTGAGATAAATGGGTCTGCTACTATGGAATATATATATTTAGAGCTGTCAAGAAGATCACAGCATACTGTGTTATTACCCGCCACCAACACAGTGATGGTGGATATGTCTCTGAGCAGGTAGTCACACCTCATATATGGCAGTTTAAATGGGAATATATAAAATGAATAGGGTTGTTCTTGCACATCCTGGACATATACAGTTTTGAAGAAAGGAACAGGATTGTTCCCTTACACACTACTTTGTAGAAGATATAAAAGTACACGTCTCATTTAAATAATGAGTTTCAAATAATCATAATTATATTATTGTAATTATTAATAATAATAATATGAATCAAAATCCCACAGAGGGAAACATTTGTTTGTTACTTTGCTGTCTCAATCTGAATGCAATTCTGCCCATAACTAAATTTCCAGACATGCTTTAACCAAAACGTCATCTTGTTTGTATAAAAGAATGAAAAGCTATGTAGGCCAGTTATGAATAATTTCGGAAAATGGGTATGCTTTCTGAGCCAAAACATGCTGATGTAATGCTGTGGCTCAGAGTTGCCTAGTCATAATTGTTTTCATTTGTTTATTTATTGTTAGTCATGGCAGTTACCATTATGAACTTTAGCCTCTCTTTTCATACTTGCATAATGGTACCAAGTACAGCAATATTTCTGATAACAAATCTCGATAATCACTAGAATAACATCACAACCGTGCCATAAATACTAGTACAGCGCACGTAAGTCTTTAGTGTGTGTGAGACAATTTAGCAAAGGTATATCATTACAGTTAAATGGCCACAGGTAAACAGATTCCTGTATAATTGGATTGATTTAATCACAAACAGAATCAGTTAGCCTGTGGGACAAACAAACTGATAACCAATGTTATTGCTCTCACAGGAGGTACATCATGCATCATTCTTAATGATAACCTGAGCCTAGAGCTTAAAGCTGGCCATAGACGCAACGACTTGGTCGTACGAATCGAGGATTCGTACGACTATCGTACGACTTTCGGATCGTGTGTGGAGTGTTCCGACATTTGTCGTGCCATGCCGATCGGTCGTTTGGTCGATCGGCCAGGTTAGAAAATTTTTGTCGGCTGGCGATAATATCTTTGCGTCTATTGCAGATCGTACGATTTTCAGTGGGAGACCGTCACTAGGTTTTTAATCGTACAACTTTCGTACGATCCTTGTCAGGGGCAGAACGTCAGCTATCTGTGCTTTTTACTACTTATAGTTGATCTGAAGGTTAGTGACAGGTCGGGAGCAGGTCGGGAGATGCAAAGATCCGATCGTGGAATCATCTTACGATCGGATCTTTGCGTCTATGGCCAGCTTAAGGGTTGGGGCATATGGGGAGATTTAATTGCTTGGCGATTAATCGCCTCTTCTGCAAGTCGACAATCTCCCCGAACTGCCTGCTCGCCGCCTGTTTGAATGAAGAAACGCCAGCGCCAACTCACTCGCAGCATTTCGATTTCCGGTATTACCCTAAATTTCCTAACAAGGCAACATCAGGCGATTCCACAAATTGAAGCGCCGTGAGTGCGTTGGCACTGGCGTTTCTTCATTCAAGCTGACGTGCAACATTGTTTCAGGAGACAGAGACAGGCAGAGAGAGTAATAGACACTGATTTCAGATGGAAATACATTTACAAATAACTAAAACCACTGAGATGAATACGTATATAAAAGAATATTTTCTGTTACTAGGCAAATAAAAAAAAATGTTTTTGACTGAAAGACACCTAAGGGTAAAGGCACAATTCTGGGTGTTTCAATGGCAGTTGTTTGGGCCTAGGGTCACGCTCCATGTTTCTGAGAAACAAGTGCCTGTCCAGGTCATAGCTATTAGCACTGAAATTAATAGAGAGCAATTCCAGGCATATTGTTGCTCAAGAGAGAAGTAAACAATCGGCTGGCAAAAGGGTCCAATTCACACTGCCATTGCTCTAAGAAATTTCAACCTTGATTCCAGTCATTCAGAATAGACTGACATGAACTATGAGTAATAGTTGTCATCTCACATTAGCCAAATTGGTTGAGTGCCATTCTTTGTGGCGGCAACTGTCACAATTATCAGAACCTACTGCACCTTGCTTTTGCTTCTTGTTCGATCCATTTGTTTGGTTCAAGCTCTATCCAGCATGAGCAAAAAGATGACTTCACTTTGCTTATCTACATGTGTGTTCCAACTGCATATGAACCAATGCACACTATCAGAATACACAGGAATCTATTTCTTTGCCCATCCTGAAACTTAATGGTGCTATCCAGGAAAGCTTTACTTGATTCCACTCTATCAGACTCAGAAAAAAGATTTTTTCTGGTTGAGTTTTTAAAGGAGAAAATCTAATTTTTTACATGAAAGCTGCTAAAAACACAAGTCCGAAAATACTCCAGCCAAAACCTGTCAAGGACATGTAGAAGACAATGGCAAATTTCCTTTCATAAAATAATCAAAAAAAGAGTCAGGATTTTTGGGCGAAAGCTCAAGGGGTGCATTTGAATGCTTGACAGTGATATATATATATATATATATACTATTTTGTTACATAAAACTGGTGTCATCCCTTCCAACTCATAATGTTGAGCTACAAGCATCAGGTTATGCAACCCCTGCTTTACATACATTGTTCTGTCAAATATTTGCATCTTATATTGCTTAACTAAACACTGAGTGCACTGTATTTCTCACAGAGATTTAGCTGTGTCAGCGGCATTTGTTGTCACAAGGTGTACACTAGGCAGCCCATGCATTACTGGCACGCTAAGTAAGCCTTAGGTATAATAGGGAATTAGAATAGGGTCTTTTGCAAGCTATAAATGTACCATTGGAACACACCTACTTTCAAATGATGTCAAATAACTCATTATACTGAAAAAAATAGGTATACGTATCTAACATGTGATGCTCCAGCTGTTTTAGAACTACAAGACCTTTACTTAAAAAGGCAAACAGGTGGCATTATGGGGAAATTTGGTGTTTTAGAATTTTTTTTATCAGTTTAGGTTTTGTTTCAACTTCAAGAGGTTTAACCTGAAGTTGCCCTACCTTCTATCCACAAAATATCACTGATCCCCCTTCTGCCATCCTCTTTTGTTGTAAAGATTACAGCTTGTTTCTAGTTTTAAACATTATAACTGCTACTGGGACTTATAAATCAGAAGTACTCTCAGGGTTGCTGGGCCAGCAGTCGGATAACTAATTAAATATGCATACAGTATCTTAAAGTAGATGTCCCTTGTATCTTATTCCTATCACAAGGACGTCAGCGTTTTACAGACAGCCTGAGGGAATGAATTTCTTTCCTTCAACTGAAAACATCCATCCACTATTCTTTTATATTGATACCATTAATAATGTCATTGATAAGACATGGACCTGGTACTCATATCTACCTCAGGAAAACATGTTTCTAACGAGCATTCTTTTACTTTTCATACTTTTTTGCCTTTATATCCCCTTTAATACTGACACTATGCTAAATCACCTGAACGTTTTACTCTAGCTTAGTGGTCCTCAAACTTGGCCCTCCAGCTGTTAAGGAACTACAAGTCCCACAATGCATTTGCCTGACTGTGGCTGTCAGACTCCATCATTGCATTGTGGGACTTGTAGTTCCTTAACAGCTGGAGGGCCAAGTTTGAGGACCACTGCTCTAGCTCATGCTATTTTCTTACTGGATGTTTTTACAAAAGAATTATTTTAATATTTCTAAGACTACTGCTGTTCTTTTTGGATTAACACCAATTCTTTAATGGCAGCAGCTGTACCACCTACGATAAACCCTTAACTGAAGAATTGCCCTACGGTTTGGGGCTTTGTGTACAATTTATTCATATGTAATAGAGCCAGCTGTATTTGAAATCATTAACAAAGGGATATGCAGGAAAAAAGGTGTATCTAGATAAAAGTACTAGAGAAAAGCAGAGATCTTAATAGTTAATCATTCTGTGGGTAATGTATATTGTCCAATTAGTATGAGCTGCTGCTCAGAAAAGGAGAGGATGCTATAATGACAGGAAAACACTACAGTCTTGGTTTTCCAAAAATGCATTTAAACTGCTCAAGAATATGTAGGCAGGCAGTCAAGTCCCACAAGAAATAGTAATTAGGTCTGCAAGCGACAGCCTAAGTCAAGATGGAAAAATGTCTGACCTCCTTGCCAATATCAGCTGGCATCAGAATACTCAATTTGCAATAACTTTTATTCAGGTAAATTCGCATTGAAAATTACAGTTCGGAAAAACTTCGGAAGGTGTGTCATATTTAAATAGGCATATTTTTTTGGCAAATATTTCAAACAGAAAATGAATACTTACGTTGTTACCAGGAGAACTATCCATACTTTCATGTAAAGCTGTCATAGTTTTTTTATTTTCTGAAGCGTATCCTCTGGACACCTTATAGACTACTGGATTGTGTTGGGATGGTGGGACTTGATAAACAGAGTCTTGGTGAGAGGCCTGTGGCACTTGGTAGTTTTGCTGAGGTGCAACATTTTGAGGATGCACCTCTTGTTTCATGTTTTCATATTTGTAGCTCTCTGAAACAGGGCCAATGAGAAGCTTTAACCGATTTCCGGGAGCGATGCCTTGCCGGCCATGTAATGAACAAAGCCACCATCCTTCCAGTCCTCCGGTGTTCTGCTCGATCACTGTCAAAATATCACCTTTCCGGAAAGACAGTTCTTCTGCACATTCTGGCACATTATCATACAATGCCCTCGCCATGAGATTCTAAATAGGAATAGAAAAAAATGGAATTATAGAAGAGGTAACTTGTTTAAATGTACAGTTTTCATTTCTGAATATTTAGCATACTGTATGTACAGAGAATGGATGTAATATTATCATCTACTCTAGAAAGGGAATTTTGGAACTTGTATTTAGTCCCAGGTTCATTTACATAGTCTCAAGAAGCTGTCCCAAAAAAATTAATCAAAACACACTTTTTTACTTACATATTAAACTAGCCATAATAGATAAACACTAGATTTCCCACGAGAAACTTTCACTTGGCAGTTATTATCTCTTCCACAGTTGTGTTTGACCATCTATCTGGGAGTTTGCTAACACAACCTAGAATGCTATCTCATTATGAATATTCCCCACAGCTCCATTGTTGCTATCAGCTCACTTGTAAGCAAGCAAATAAAGCTGGTTGTCAATGGCTTGTTTTTCTATGTCTAAATTAGCATTTTGTATAGAACAACACAGAATGTAAGGGCCAAGCAAATACACTGCCTACAGTACATACACTGTGAGATGCCGAAAGACAATTTCTGCAGTTAGAAATTCTCATATCACAAAAACCACTGGCATACCACCTCTATATGTTACACTACATTTGATGATGCCAAGCACTTTAATTTCTCTTAAATGGGCTTGTCACCTTCCAAACACTTTTCAGTTCAGTTGTTTTTCCAAAATCTAAGTATAAAGTTGAATGTCCCTGTCTTTGGTGTTTGAGTCTGACAGCTCAGTAATTCAGGTGCAGGCTCTACACTGTTACAATTTTGCAACATTTAGTTGATACATTTCTCAGCAGCATCTCTGGAGTATTAGCAACTATTGTATCGGTTCTAACAGCTGCCTGTAATGAGACACAGGGATTCTGCTTAGCAGGGATAACAATGACAAATCTATCAACTAAATGTATCAATTTAAAAAAGGGTCAGCGACTCCCCCCCCCTTTTCCTCCTTTAGAAGGGGAAAAATTACAATCTACACTTCAATATTAGAAAAACCGTGACAGAAAATAGAAAGTAATTGAAGAAATATTTATTTCTAATGATCTATCTGAGAACAACTAGTTGTTTGAAGGTGAACAACCCCTTTAAAAAAATAAAGGTGTGGTTATTTGCCATAGGTGGAGTGGCCACTACAGAACGCCAGGCAATGATGCAATACAATTCTCAGACTAACAAGAATTCACATGCAAGAAAACAATATTTTGCATATACAGTAACTGACATTTCTTGGTAAATTTAATGATAATGAAAGGTGCAGTATGCTTCCCAAATATTTATGGCTGTCAAAGGCTGAAACATTTACAAATAATATTGTTTTAATTCTTGGCTGAGCTTCCCTAACACAGAACTGTGATGAGGTAATGGGAACAATCCACAACTTTGTTTCCATTATATTAAACATTGCCATCCTTTCTTTACAATAAACATTGACACATCTTAATATGTCTTGTAATTCTTTGGATAAAATCTCAAACACCCAAAAAGATCTAATACAGTAAAGCAAGCATTTGTTATCAAGGATGGGCTCCAGGGGGTGCAATCATAAATCAGGGATGTCAAACTGTTTCCAACCTTTTGTTTCTTTTTATTTATGTTTGGAAGGTAGTGTTGTGGTTATGCAAATAACAGTGAACAGTGAAGTGCTCTACTACATACATTTAGAGTAAATATATTGTGTATATTAGGCAATACACTGATCAGATCTGGAGATCTGGACATGATCTGAGTAAAACAAACCACACCAAAGTGCAAAAACACTAAGGCTTGTGGGAAACTGTAGGTTGATTTCTCCAGGCGATGACAAGGTGAGGTGTGTAATTATGTACTTAGTGAAAGCAGAACACAGGGTGTTTTGCTAAAGGCTACCTTAAATAGCACAGAACAGAAGTAGTTATTAATCATATGAGATTAAAACTTTTATAAGATGCCTGTCAATTCTGATCTAAATTAATATCAACTAATCAAATCCTTCTGTCTTTAAATTAATTGAAAATGTTGAAGTCTGTGTACAACTTTTACCAAAAGGAAGAATGATTAATTTGAATCAATGCAGAGTGTTTTATGAAAGACTGAGGCATGGCCAGTATTTGCTTATGTTCATAATCAGAGAAGGTGGGCACATTCATATGCTTTACCTGTAAGTAGGGTTGCCACCTTTTCCTGAAAAAAATACCGGCCTTTCTATATATTTATCCTTTTTTCCTATTAATAACATTGGGATCAACCATCAAAAATACCGGCCAGGCCAGTAAAATACCGGCCAGGTGGCAACCCTACCTGTAAGGGTAAGAGATCTTAGTAGACACACTGGATTGTCTTCTAATTAGCACTGAGAAGCCCAAGTGGAAATTTCCAAATACCTCTGCATTTTCAACAGTTATACACAGAAAAAAAGGCATCTCATTAAGTAGGGCAGAAATGAATAAGTCTAGATTTGTGCACAAAATAAGAACGCTTCAGATTTGAGTAGCTAAACATTTGCGTAATAATAATAATAAAATGGGACGATTTTGCTTTTATGTCCCATGGTTTAGCCCTTCCTGTAGCCCTAGGTTTTCAAATGTCACCGGAATACAGTGACATTCATTGAAAAGAAGCTGATGTTCCAAGGCTCACTTGCATTTTTTCTGTGGCCTTTGTTTGTGTATCATTCATGGGCCCATTCTTGTAACATTCCAATCTAGTAATTGAATAGGGCAGATTTCCTACAGGCATCTAATGTTATCTTTGTGTTCCCATAGCCAGTTCATTCTCTCTTTACTCCAACCCACAGAAAAAATTGCATACGTTTACTAAATCAGTGTTGAACACCATCTCCCACAAAAGTGATGTAAAATGAGCCAATAATATCCCTTTTTACAGGTTTCAACATCACTCAATTATTGTATATTTTAAACTCTGACAGCATTTTGTATTATCACTTGGGAAGAACTGGTAACAGTTAATTTCACTTTATAAATGCCATAGATAAGAATATGCCTAAAGCCAGCAACATTCCTTTTTTACCCATTTTGCTTTTTATTTTATTGCGCACCGCCAAAACAAACTGAATGTATGATGTTAATTTATTTTATGGTTCACTGTTAAATTCACAGTAATGCTCAGCTATAAGTTACCCAAACATTCCAGCACTAACATTTCAGCATGTTCTAACATATCATGGTGAAGGCACAGTCGAGAAACATAAGAGAACACAGTCCAAGAAAAAACTTTTCTCCAGCTCTGTGTGCCACGTCTCTACCAAAAGAAAACAGCAGGGGAGAAACACCAGTGACAACAATTCTGCAACTCACAATGACTTTATCTAGTACTTTTCCAACTTAGCAGACACCAGAGCATTTTCAAAAAGGAAAGCACTAAAAATGCACTACTGGGCAGATATCATTGAAGTCAATAGGAGATGACTGGAGCCTGTAAGGGCTGTTGCTCCATTAGCTGAAAAATTGCAGTAGAGAATAGACTACATCTAAAGCTGGCCATACACGTGCCAATAAAAGCAGCTGACAGACCATGTTGGCAGCTTATTGGCCAGCGTGTGGGGTCCTCTGATGGGCTTCCCCAATCGATATCTCGCCAAAAGTCGGCCAGATGTGAGTTGGGTAGGGTTAAAAACCCCGTTGGATCGTGGATGCATCTGGTCATGGATGAACTGACCACCCGTAGTACATACATTATGATCTGATCGTTGGGACCTAGGGCCCACAATCTGATCAGCCGATATTGCCCATCTCAATGTGGGAATATAGTAGAGAAACCTTAACATTAATCTAGGGTTAATAGTAGAAAAATGTTTTACTTCCTTTTTTTGTGATAATTAGTTACGTGATTTCCCTTCCTGTCCCTAATTTGGATATGTAAATTAGGATTTGAACTTGATTCGCCAGGCAGGAATCCTACTGAAAAAAGCTGAAGCCCAAACTGAATCCTGGTCTCGGTGCATCCCTACCTAAAATATAAGCTTATGAACATCCATCATTTACATAACCTACTTAATATGGCTAGCATAAAAGTGGCCCCAGGGCATTTAGTGGCCAACCTTTTTGTATGCCTAGAATAAAAGTGGCCTCAGGGCATTGAGTGGTTCCACATCAGCCAAGTATGACCTACACAGAGATTTGTGTAACAAGATCCAAGCCTTCAGACCTGCTCCGTTGTATAGACACCCACATTTGTTTGCACTTCAACTTACTCTGAATGAGATCTGAAACATATACAAAGCACAAAGAAATGCATGAGAACATAACTTTTTGTGAGTGGTTATTCAGAAACCATAACACATTCCTGGTTAAAAAGGGAAACAGCAACATCTAAGCAGCTAGAAGGTTCAGTTGAACTTGAAATAATGATTTTTCATTGGAACAAATCCTGTTTGATATTTAGATTCTAGGTTTTGAAGCAAGTGTCCACTATCATAGACCATTACACCTTTAAGTCACAGCTAACACTGTTGTGGTTCATTTAGTCCTGGCAGCAGAGGGTTGAGATAAATAATGATAACATCTATACTTTACAGGCCCTCATACATAGGCAGATATAAGCTGCCAGCAGATTATGGCTTATTGGGCGGTGTATGGGGCCCACCAGTGGTCTTCCACTAAACAATATCATGACGATCTGGCAGGTTTAAAAATTCTATTGGATTGAGGACTGCATCAATGTGCGGCCCTCGATCTCATCGCCAGTATTATTCCTGTTGTGACCCTAGGGCCCAGCCTATCGTCCACTTCAAGGAGGGCATATTGGGGAGAGTTCTGCTTGTTTGGCAAACTTGCCAAATTAGCAGATCTCCCTATGTATGGCTAGCTTTTAGTCAGAATAATCATTACATAGTACAGATACAGGCTTTACAGTCTGGAAGTTATGTATGGATAATTTTTCAACAATTTACTTAATTCTGCCAAATTAACAATGCATCATGGGCTAGAGAAGTTTAAAGGGATACAGTCATGGAAAAACAAGTTTTTGTTTTTTTTTAAAAACACACCAGTTGATAGTGCTGCTCCAGTAGACTTCTGCACTGAAATCCATTTTTCAAAAGAGAAAACAGATTTTTTTATATTCAGTTTTGAAATCTGACATGGGGCTAGACATTTTGTCAATTTCCCAGCTGCCCCTGGTCATGTGACTTGTGCCAGCACTTTAGGAGGGAACTGCTTTCTGGCAGACTGTTGTTTTTCCTTCTCAATGTAACTGAATGCAACACAGTGGGACATGGGTTTTTTACTATTGAGTGCTGTTCTTAGATCTACCAGGCAGCTGTTATCTTGTGTTAGGGAGCTGTTATCTGGTTACCTTCCCATCGTTCTGTTGTTAGGCTGCTGTGGGGGGGGGGTTGAAAGGGAGGGGGTGATATCACTCCACCTTGCAGTACAGCAGTAAAGAGTGATTGAAGTTTATCAGAGCACAAGTCACATGACTTGGGGCAGCTGGGAAATTGACAATATGTCTAGCCCCATGTCAGATTTCAAAATGCTGTTTGATGTTTTGAGAAATAGATTTCAATGCAGAATTCTGCTGGAGTAGCACCATCAACTGATGCATTTTGAAAAAAAAATTGTTCCCATGACAGTATCCCTTTAATGAATCCCTTTTTATTCTGAGCAGACTCTTTTGTGTCATAAAATAAAACAAAAATTAAACAGAGACAGAAGCATGGAATAAACTAAATGCATATAATTGTATATCACCCCATTCAAAAACAGAAACATCTTGGTGACTTCTAATATTCATATATTTTCCCATCTGTATATTTATTATACAATGGCTTGAATATAGATTGGTGATGACACCCCATCCCCTAAGTTACCAAACGTTTATCATTCAAGAATCTCAGTAGTAACACAAGTAACAATACAAAGTGCATACTGTTCTTTTTCTCATGTGCATGGGAAATTAATCGAGCCACCCGTTCCCTAGGTTACAAGTCTTTTGTATGGCAGCGTTTCTATTTCCTTGGCACTTCACTTTCCTTGTGCACGTTGTCAGCAGCTGACACTCTGATGTTCACCACAAAAGCAACATTTGTTTGTGCCACCTCTTATTTGTAGAAAGGAATGGTAAAGAAAATATGTTTTAAAATGGTAACAATGTACCTGTGGAGAATATTGTAGGGTCTATTATAAGAAATCTTTTATTCAGATTCAGCGCCACAATGCAGAACTTCATTTTCCCAAAGTGTCCTTTATAAACAAATCCTTTTTGACTAATTTGCTTTTCAGCGATAATAATGGCACAATATATTCTTGATGTGAACTAAGCTAGCATAAACCACACCGGTTTCCCTTAAAGGCTAATTATTTTCCAAGAAGGGTTTCTGCACTTTAGTTAAAAAGTCACCATTTAACTGACCCATGAGTGCAACTCTCCCTAACTCAATGAACCAATTGTTTGAGACCAAAGAGTTTATAACATTTATTGTAACTAAATTGAGAGCACTGATTTTGTATAAAATCCCACAGACCTAGGAGTGTGGTTTTTTCTCTCTCTACATATACACAATATTCGCACACATCCCAGAAGCAATTGGAATTTACAGGAACTGGTTACATTATAACAATTTGGAGAACCCCAAGTCTGCCTCACAGCTTCACCAGATGTTCCGAGATGAGTTTGTTTTACTGAGTTGCACTTTCTGGGGTGAAATCTAACTATTCAAGCTAAACCAAAATTGTGCCGACTTCAGAGCAACAACATGGTGGGTTCCTATGCGTGTTTAGTTTGCTGCTGACTGGCAGTCATTAGGATTACACAAAGGGACTACACTGTTCAAGAAAGGCACATTTATCAGGGCAGCATCTATCGGGACCCAAAAGTGTAGGGGGTTACAGCAGAAGCCTGACATTTCTTTAATATATGAATGTACAACTGGTAAGTTTCCTTCAAGGTCTGTGGTGGAGGGAATGCAAACATTTTGCAGTAAAGAAGATGTAAACCCTCTGTAATAGTGTTATACTGCACCTCTTATGTTGCCAAAAAAAACATGTGCAGCATTATTTAAACCAGCCCTTTAGGCCTAATGTATACACATTAGAATGCTGGTTTAGTTCAGCTGATTTACTTTGCCAGAGAGTGCTAACAACACCCCACGCCCACCAGAAACACTGTAAGGCTAAGGCCAGACGGGGAGATTCGGGGGCATTTTGTCGCCTGGCGACTTCTCGCCGCGACTTGTAGCCCCCAAACCTCCCCGAATAGCCACTTACCCAAGCGCAGCGGCGTTGCTTGAAAACGCCGGCGCGTATCCACACGGAGCGGCGCGCTTTTTGAAATTGCTCCAAATTGCCTCGCGAGGCAATTTCAAAAAACGCGCCGCTCCGTGTGGATACGCGCCGGCGTTTTCAAGCATTTATGTATGCTACATGAAAAAGTCAGATTCCTTTTCTGCAGCCTATTGCTACATGTGAATTCTGACCTAGCAAAGTCCATAAGTCTAGGCAATATCAGCACACTTACTAATAATCAAAAATGTTCAGCTGAGAGTGAAGTAATGTTTTCTCATGGTCCGTGGTACATTTGGATTGTCATTGATTTTCCACTCCCTTTCTAGTGAAAAAAAAACTGACGTTGGACATGAGGAGACTTCTGGTCAATAACAATAGGCTGAACCCTCCAAACTATATTGTAAAATCTATATTGGGGATGGCCAACCTGGGAGGAGCCCCCACACACTTGTTGAACTACAACTCTGGCAGGTTGTTGTAGCTCAACGGATGGGGGAAAGAAGTTCAAATCAATTGTTAATACTACAAATATCAAAAAGAATTTCTACAATGCATTATGTATGCAATTAGTATTTTCACTAGTCATTTTCTGATCAAGGGGTCAGAGGTTACCCTCTTTACCAAGCCCTGGGTGATGAATAGGAAGTGACAGCTAATTGCTATTATATTTTAAAGCAGCTTTCACTGTGTAATAGACTGTTTCCACTAAATCACAAGTTTAAGGGCTACATTATAATATTTTACACAGAGAATGTAACCCTGAAGGACTATAAATGTCACTTTAAGGGCCACATTCAGCTTATGGGCCTCCAGGAGGACAGTGCTATTCTACGGCATTTTAGATATGAAGAATCCCTGAGACAGGGTATGGAAAGGAAAAAGAGCAACTGCTGTGCACTGCATAAGCATGTCAGAAGTGACTTCTGATCCAAGCCAAAAATGAATATGGGTAATACAAGCTTCCTCAGGTACTGCTGGACTACAACTCCCATAATGCTGACAGTTACTCTCAGGCCCGGACTGGCAATATGTGGGTTCTGGCAAATGCCAGAGGGGCAGCTGTAAGTTGCCATAGAAAGTGACTATTAAGTGGGCTGGTGGGGGCTGTTTGGGCTTCTGTGTAGTAGGAATGGCAGGGCCTATTTTGAATCCCAGTCCCGTCCTGGTTACTCTTGAAGAATGGTGTGAGCTTTGGCTCAGCAACAGCTGGCTGCTACAATTTCAACATTCAGAAGTACCATGTTTTAAAAGAAGGAATCATCAAGTATAAAAAAAGAAAAAAAAGAAATCCTACATCCCACGCACTAAGTGCAATTTTACTGGGAGGAAAAATAATCAAAAGCAGAAAGGGAAAAACCACAAAACAGTGTCATAGGATTACAGCTACAAGAGGTCACCCAGACACAATCACAGCACTAAAAATAACATTTCCACAAGAAAAAATGGATGGGATACAATGCGCTGAAGCATCAGCCTATTTATAATGATGTGCCACTTTCTGTATGAAAAAGTTCTAACCCTTGGTCTTGTCAGCCTTCACATGGATGGCTTCTGCAGCGACCCTCTCTGCTGCTAGAGGAGCTGTGGCACACAATGAGGGGTTAACCTTTGCCATTATGCCTCATTAAAAAGTCAGACTGCAATCCCTCATTCCCCAAAACGGTGCTGGGAGGCATGCAGAGCCTCTGCTTCAATAATGGAGACCAATAACCACGGCTTGGAGCCTCTCAAATGAGACACTACTGTCTGCTCTGGATTAGTGTGTCCTGGTGGAAGAGAATATAAAGCTGGCAGACTCCAGCAGCAGTTAAGCACCCTCCCTGTAAAATATGCTCTAGTCTGGGAGAAAGATTCTTTTTTTCCTTTATGTCACCAAGCAATTAGTCTAGTAGTGTAACTCTAAGGAATCATTTACATTAAAGCCCACTAATGAAGAATGCTTAGGTCACAGCACTGTCGACTACTATACTATACTATTCTATTCACATATAATACACGTTGCAGCTGGCAAACGTCAAAGCAAAAGAGCGACATACAGTAGGAATATATGACCTCACCTTGTACTTCATGCTTGCTGGATCTCCTCTGGGTCCCCTCAATAGTTACACAACCCACATTGGAGAGTTCAGAGCCCAGCGCTAACTCCCGATCAAGGTGTTAGAGTTATCAGCGGATTCGAGCAAACGAAACAGCAGCAGCAGCAACACTACACTCTAGGACCATACAGATCAGTCTGAAAGCTATTTGGGTCTGCCGAGCGCAAGCTGGGACAGCTATTTGCATACACCGCCTCCGACTGGCCAGAAAGGCTGAAATGAGAACGTGTCAACACATTCCTGTCCCCGCCCACTTTAGTCCACTCAGAGCCCAGCACGCTGCTGCAGTGTTTTATGTGCGCTCAAACATCTATATCAGGGTGGGCCTTGATTTGCAAAGAAATGCGGCGTAAAAAAAAGAAACCGTTTCACATCACGTAGCTGTGTTGCTTTGACCTGGCAGGAGTCTTAACTTTACGTTTTTTATTTTAAACCTGAGCATAAAGCATCTCAGCAGAAATACTTTGGTTGGGGACAAAGGTTGGGCACAAAGGGGTGTTTCTTCTGACAGAGAGCTGCTTTCTCACTGAATAGTTGTTTGCGCTTCAGAAACATCAGCTACCACTATCCTAGAAACCAATTATTTTGCAAGGGGGATTTATATCTGATCAGGGTCGGACTGGGCTGCAGGGACCAGTGGCATAACCACTTGCTGGTGGGCCCTGATGCAGGATTGGCACCCGGGCCCCCCCTATCTGGCGCTCCCCCTATGAATTGCACATTGGAGATTTCGTAGTCTCACTGGCGGGCCTAGGGTTGCCACCTTTTCTTGAGAAAAATACCAGCCTTCCTATATATTTATCTTTTTTTCCTATTAATAACATTGGGATCAACCAACAAAAATACCGGCCAGTCCGGTAAAATACCGGCCAGGTGGCAACCCTAGTTGGTAAAAATGGTCCTTGATCCCAATGTTATTGGGGAAAAGAGGTAAATATATAGGAGGGCCGGTATTTTTTCCCAGAAAAGGTGGCAACACTAGCCCCAAGAGGGAGCGGACCCTGGTGCAATTGCTCCCCTGGTAGTTACGCCACTGGGCAGGACACTGGGAAAAAACCCGGTGGGCCCCAGCCCTAATGACCCCCACCCAGGGGCGATTCATCTCATACCGCTGGTCATAAATACTGGTCATATGGCAACCCTATTTGCAGTTTAATAAGCCATGATCACAAATGTCACTGTGTACAAGATTACAAAGGTACACAAGGGGAGGACAAGCATTATAATAAAATAAATATAAATATAAAATAAATATATATATATATATTTATACATACAAATATTCAAAGAATAAATGGTAACAGACATAGTAGGTAGGTCTCTGCCCAAGGGCCGCCATTAGGAATCACAGGCCCCTTACAACAACATTTTTGGACCCCCCACCCCAGGTCCCGCCCACCCAAAGTTGAAATATCACACAGACTCAGCACTAAAAACGGTAAAACCCCCCACACACGTTATAAAAAAACATTGATGCCACGGCCCCCCATAAAAAATTGGCACCAGGGACCCCCATAAAAGGTTTTTTTAAATCATTGGTAGTCAGGGCCACCATACCTTAAAATAAAAAGTTGCTGCCAGGGCCCCTATTACAAGTTAAACAAAATTCGGGCCTTTTGTGACTTGTGTTCTTTCCACAGCTTCATATTTTCGCGCAGTTGGAACTTCCGCAGTTCGGCTGTTTTCAGGACTTTGGTTCAGGACTTTCGAAGAGGCGGCACATTTTCAGTGCTGCCGAGGGGGGCCCAGCTATTTAAAATACTGCAGCACAGCCAAGTCCCCCCTTTAGGCCTGGGCCTGGTCCACTCGTGCCTCCCTGATGCAGCCCGGCCCTATAGAGTTTAGGGCTCTATAGGGAGTAGATAACCAGTCAATGGTGTAACTACATGTTACTGGGCCCCACAGCAAATTCATTTTAGGGCCCCCCAACATATCAAGAGGTTGTCCTGTTTACCAATATATGTTGAAATTGCTCTTAATTCTGGGCCTCATGGGGCCTCCTTGCAGCCACAGGGTCTGCATCCTCTGTAGTTATGCCCCTGACAAAAGTGAGCAAAATGTAAGCATTTGTGTTATGGCCTGTTATAGCCAGCTACATGGGATATTACACAAGGTTAACTGCTAAAGCCACCTGAGGCAAAGTTCTCACTTTTCCTAACTTCAGCAATGGTGGTGTATGGTTGTGAAAGGTTGTCTGGTCAGTCAACCAGCACAAGCCTCCTAATAGAATGCTATCATAAATGTATTCATATATAAAGGGCAGTAAAATAACATGAGATGCATAGCAAATTATACTGTGGTTAATGATACTCATGCACAGTAGTATGAGATAAAAAGATTTTCTGCTAATGGAGAGACTTTACGAAAGATAGACACAGAGAGATTATATCCTCTTGTGTTTTCTATTTTTTCTGTATTCTGAACAGTAATAGTATTTGCTAAACCCATTTGAGTGCTAAAACCCTGTACTTTGCTAGTCCGATATGTATCTTACCTTCCTGATCAAAGTAATGTGGGTGTAACAAGTGAATAACCATTGTTATGTGTTACTGTAAGCAAGTGTTGTGATTGCGAGAAACAGGACCAAAGAGTACCTACACATTATTCCCCTAGAGAAAAGGGATAGTGATGCTATCAGATAACTCCCCATAACACTGGGTGCTGTAGTTACTTTTATATCAATCCTGATTTTGTATTTAGTCAGTTCTGCCTCATGAAGAATCATGTGAGGTATGATTGTACTTAAACAATATGTAATCCAATCAAATGTATTTACAAATACAAATTATTTTTTGCCATGCAAAATGTATTTTAAAAAATTCAAAGGCACAAAACAAAGCATAACATATTCTGTAAAGCTCACAGTATGTTTATAAATGCATCTTTGCTGAATACGGTTGGTAAATTATCGAACTATTCTATTTTGCATATTTTGTTTTTCCCTTTAATTCAGTTGGCCATCCTTATAAATAAGTTCCTGTGCTTCACAAATTTGCATATCGTCTTGCTGCCAGTAATGAACATGGTTCCCATTATTTTCACTGACAAAGTTCCCCCGTCGTACATACATAAATACATTTTATACAGAAACACAGTTTGTAGATTGCATATTGTTCAGTTTGCAGCACAGAGCTTTGGATATTCAGTGATGTTATTTTTGCCTTCCTGCTTTGCCCCACTTATTATGTACTTTATGTTCATCTTGCCTTTAGTATAGACTTGCTCTTTTTATTAAGGACTCAAAAAGTGTCAGTGATCAGCACAAGCCTCTATCACAACCTAAGTTTATGTGCACATTTACTGTATACCTGATGCTGTTCATTTTTCCACAAAATGAACCCCTGGGCTACAAGTTTTAAACAATACAGTATGTATTCACTGTGTAAGTGCCCACAACAAGGCTTTAACTAAAGTCAATATGTAAATTCCCCAAATCCACAGTAGTCTAATCATTCTAGCTTTACATTCCATTCATGGAACCTGCAGTATTTGGAGTGATAGAAGCAGGCGTCTTAAAGGGCAAATCCACTAACATATTGAATGACAATTGCCTTTACCATTGCAAATGACCTGTCTGACTTGAACTCCACCCTTTTTAAATGGCTGGAATTTAGAGTGATAAAAATGTACCTGCAGGGGAAAGTAAAAAGCCTGATTTATATGTATTATAAGTTCCTATTATACGTTCCTAAAACATTGTTTTTCTTGACAATGGGGTCACAGCAGTTTTTCAATGAAAAAGAAATACTTTTTTTCTTGACACCAGGAATTGCTTAGGTATTACTCTACATGGTGCAGTTTTTTGGAATAATTATGAGCTAATGCAGGTATTGCTGTTTTCCTTTAGAGTCACTGGGTAGGGACCCCTGACAAATCTGGAATTCTGATTTTCTGAGTTTCTACTCTGTAACAACAATCAAAACATTCTATCTATTGTAGCCTTTAAAATCCACATATTGGGCATTGGCCCCTCAGTACATTTGCTTTATAATCAGCTGAGCTATATAGACCTCTGTATTTAACAGTAATTAGAACATCATATTCTACAAATGATACTTGGACCCTGTGTATATGGCTATTTTAAGTTTGAGATCATAATATTCACCACCACAGTTCAACACCATCCAGCCTAAGTACTAATGCGTGAAATGCCTCTTTGCATAATAATCTGGCTTCACTGAATAAATCACAATGAGGTGTCTCTTTTAGGGTGGAGAAAATCTTTAATGATTAAGCTCTCTCATGCAATTCTGTGCATATGGTCAATGGTAATATGGATGGTTATGCAAGTAGGCAATCATTTACATAATGACACAAACACTGCAGAGAAATATAAAATAAAGTAAGGGGTATAAAACCGATATACATTATAAACAGTGTAGTCCTTGTGGAAAAAGGTTGCAAGGACCAAAAATGGACACAACTTTATATTATGGTGTGCAGGAAAGGGAATCACCATGTTATTTTGCATTAGAGTTACTCTCCCATACAATGCATAAAGTCAAATCTGTTATTGTCAGTATTGTGGCAGGTACATCTGATTTGGCATTTGTTTATGTGAAAAGCTACACAATTTGGTTACCAATAAAAAGAAGCAATTTTTAAGAGCATCTGGTATTCATCTTGTGAGTATAAACACTGACATGCACACCTGTCACACATTCCATACAACTGGATCAGCATACAGAGGGTTCTCCTTCAGTCAGCCTATGCTCAGAAAAACTTGTGAAAATATCAGCCTGGGAAAGTGATGTAAGTATTATTGCATATATTATTATTATTTTGTATATATAACCTGACACTATATTCCTCAGGGCTGTACATGAAACATACAAATTAAATACAAAAACGGATTGATAATGACAGTAGAGATTATTTTCTCCCATCATCTAAGGCAGGGGTCCCCAAAAAAACCCCCAAAAAAATTTAATATAGGTTACCCAATACGGCTGTAATTTGCTGTTTGCTAGCTACTTATGTGGACTGGCAGACTACAGGTGGATCTGTTTGGCAACACTTGCCTACAAGTCAGAAATCCAATTGCTTTGAGGACACTGGGAGTAATATCAAAGTGCTTGATGAGCGACATGCTGCTTGTGAGCCATTGGTTGGGGATCCCAGGTCTAAATGATAAAACAATAAAAATTAAATAGATACTTGCACTTGTCCAGTCATATGAATGGAAACATATTTGCCTGATAGTTGTCCCTGCACAGCCCTTGGAGCTCACCTGCAGCAATATAGAACTCTGCATATTCCATTGTAATTTACTGTACTCATTACAGCTTATTACTGCTTAACTGCCCCACAGTTTTCATAAATCACATTCTTATTATATGTGATTGACAACATTTAAATATTAAGTTACATCCTTGGAAATACAGTACCAATCTTCTTCTATTTACTGTATGCAGATATTGCACTTCTTCTGCTATATTCATTAATGTCCATGGTACGTTTTTATATATGAACCTGTTGCTGATCAGAAATAGCAACTGTATCTACACCAGCACAGTGCAGTCTCTATAGAAAAAAAGGAACTCTGATAGAGGCTGAAAGAAAAAGTACCAGTGCACGTGGAATCAAACCATGAAGCACTGCCAAAAAAAGAAAGTCGGACTTTGGTTGGCTTCCATAGAAATCTAACAGACAGTGAGCTCAAGCATAAGGTATGGCTGCTTTGCAGATCATGTCTGGTCTGCTTGGACTCTGCTAGAGTCTGCTTGGCACGCTCAGTCTCACTTTGGAGAAAGAAGTAAAGCAATCAGGAATCTTAGTTATGCGTGGGCCAGAGATGAGGAATGCAAACATGCTGAAAACAATCACAGTAGGAAAAAAGCTTGAAATCTTATTTAGTAAAAGAAATAAGTTCCTTTAGATAAGGGATTTTTTCATGTTGCATTTTCATTTTAATATGCATTTTTCTTTCTGTGCAGATACTAGAGAGGTAAGGAGAGATAAAAATGAAAGAAAGGAAGGAAGTCTTAACAGGAAATCAATCCCCTTATCTGGCCAAAAGCTTGAATGCATGCAAAGTGATTAGTGATTCGGTCATTTTAAACGAGTCACCTCTAATTATAAAGGTACACATAATACTGTGTTAGGTCCCCTAAGGCAGGGAATTTAACAGCTCTGTGTAGTAAAATACTTTGCTTCCAATTGCATCTGTCTTTTTATCCTTTGAATGCCTGGTCAAAATTGTTAGACAGCGTTATTTTTGCATTTTCTACCATGTTGTGTTTGAAAAGACAGCTAGAATCCTTAATAAATATGGCACAATTTCACAAGTCATCAGGTATAAAGCTGCATTATGTTGCTCAGGGTGATCTGATTTCCCTGGACAAGGGCTGTGCCAGAGGAACACAGAAGGGTAGGACTACATTCATTTACTAATTCACTCAACTACCTCATGCACTTCCCTCAGGACTTTGCTGATTTCTTCAGAAATAAAGTAGTGTCCATTTGCAATAATATCCCCACTTCATGTCTTTCCCACTCACAACTTTTTCACACCAAGTGACTTCTGGAACTTTCCCCTCTCAGTTCAAAAAGGCATATTCAAGCCTATTCTTAAAAAGTGACACTTGACCCATTCTGTCTCTCTCATTACCATCAACTGCACCTCAAACTGAACCTAACAAAAAATAAATTCATCCCTCTCCCCTTTTACTCTTTATACTGTATCAACCCTGTAAAATTGGCAATATTGTCTGGGGGTAATCTTTGACTTCTCTTTCTCTCTTTTTTTGACCATATTAATACTGCTGTCAAAACCTTTTTAATATTCAGTGCTGCTCTCTATAAATACGTGTTAATAACATTGCCAAAATCCATCCCTTTTTTGACACAAGCTACTGCTAAGATGTTAATACATGCTCTCATCCTGCTCAAACTTGCCTCTCAAACTCCAAAGCAGGCCCCTCCACTGCCAAAATCCTTATCATGGATTCTCATAAAACAAATACTAATTTATAAACCCCTTCTCATAATCTACAAAGCCCTTGATTTCTCTGCACCTCACTACATCTCTTCTCTTGTGTCTTTATACATTCCTGGTTGACTCCTTTGCTCCTCTCAAAGCAATGGCTTGATCACATTACCCAATACCACTGTTGTTTCCCACCTTAAACCTTTTTAGCCTTGCTGCCCATTACATTTGGAATGCAATCCCTGATTTTATCTGGAAAGAATCTTCCTCAATCTCTTTACTCTGTTTTATCTGAAAGGCAGTCAGATCTGAATGTGAATATAAATATAGTGTCTTATGATGTTGTACACTGATGACATAAATAATTAATGTATAGGGTTCATTCATTCTTTATATACTTCTGTTTCTCAGTGCATTATATCAGCCCTGTGGTTACACCAGTTCAAGACAGTTAAATGGCTTTAGTCTTGCAAGCCTTTTTTCTTGCATTGGAATGTTTTTACTAAAGCCAGTTACCCTGCACATGCATAGTGACCCTGGGTTTTTGTAATTGCTACCTGCTTAGGGACTATGAGAGGAAAAGGATATAAGTCTAGCTAGTCTAACTTTCCCTTTTAGCACAATCCTCTGTTGAAAGAGTTCTTGTTTTGCATGAAAACACATGTAGCACATTGGGAGAATGGTTATTTTCTTTTATTATATTTTCTTTTGACTATCTTATCTCTTCTTTTGCATGTGTAATTTGAGTTGTCTCACTTTGGCCCATCCTGTAGCAGGCCCAGTATCAGGATTAGTTTTTCACTGTAATAATTTGGTCTTTCAGCCAAGTAACATTCATGCTGGAAGTAGTTATGCTATGCTACAACCTCAGATTTCTGAACATTTTTGCTTCAAATTATTATTAAGGTGGGAGGGAGAGAAGCAGTATTACCATAATTGGATCAACTTAATATACTTATTATTATTATTATTATTATTATTATTAATAATAAATTTTTACTTATAATCTGAATGTAACTTTATTATGATGTCATGCATTTTATGGTATAAAAAATGAATGTACATGGTTCATTCATTCTTCATAAACCTCTGTTTCACAGTGCATGCTGTCAGCCCTGGGGTACACCAGCCCTATACATTTAAGATCTATGGTTTTAGTCTTGCAACCTTTTTTTCTTGCTTTCAAACATGATTTTACTGAAGCCAGTTACCCTGCACATGTGGAGTGACCCTGGTTTTGTATAATTGCTACCTGCTTAGGATCTTGTGAAAGGAGTAGGTTATAATTTAGTCTAACTTTCCCTTTCAGCACAATCCTTTGTTGAAAGAGCTCCTGTTTTGCATGAGAACACATGTAGCACATTGGGAGAGGGGTTATTGTATTGTGCACCTCAGAGCTCATGATCCCTCCTTTCACTGGAAAGGAAGAATAGGTTTAATCAAACCCATCCTCTCTGCAAAGCAACGCTTCAGATTTAATGAGATAATAATTGTGAAGAGTTCAAGAATACTGTTTTGTTGTAATGTTTACATTGCCATGGCATATACTGTAGCAACTGTGCAACTACTAATCTATATGAAACCAATAAAGTCTGAGTTTATTTTGATTAAGATAACACCAATGGAATTAATAATACATAATGAGAGACGAGTCGAAGATCAACAAAAGCATGAAAAACCAATAGATCTAAGGCTGGGGACAGACAGGGAGATTCGGTGCGATTTCCGGAATCGCCCGAAGATACTTCGTGAGGAAACTTCGGGCGATTCCGGAAAT
>CM044441.1:89247226-89259747 GCA_024363595.1 Xenopus borealis
CTCCTCCCGGGCCCCCCCGCAGCTGCGGGGTCTGCTTCCTCGCTAGTTACGCCACTGTCTGTCCCTACCCTAAGGGTTGGGGCAGACAGGGAGATTCGGGGAGATTTAGTCACTTGCCGATTAATCACCTCTTCTGCGATCACCTCCCCGAACTGCCTGCTTGTTTGTAATGAAAAAACACCAGCGCCAATGCACTCGATTTCCGGAATCACATGAAGTTTCCTCGCTAGGCAACTTCGTGTGGCGGGAAGGGAGCCGGCAGTTCGGGGAGATTGTCGCGTCACAGAAAAGTCGATTAAACGCCAAGCGACCTTATCTCCCCGTGTGCCCCAACCCTCTAATTGAAGCCAACTGGCAGCTGGTTGTTGATAGACTTAATGTGAGGAGGTCAGCTGACCAATCACTGACAAAATCAAGGCTCATCTGATCCTCTGGCTCTGAGCTAATGATCACATTAAACATTTTGTCAATTTCACAGCTGCCCCAAGTCATGTGACTTGTGCTCTGATAAACTACAATCACTCTTAACTATTGTACTGCAAGTTGGAGTGATATCACCCCCTCCCTTTCCCCCAACCAGCAGCCTAACAAAATAACAATGAGAAGGTAAACGGATAACAGCTCCCTAACACAAGATAACAGCTGCCTGGTAGATCTAAGAACAGCACTCAATAGTAAAATCCATGTCCCATTGAGTACTATTCAGTTATATTGAGAAGGAAAAACAACAGCCTGCCAGAAAGCAGTTCCCTCCTAAAGTGCTGGCACAAGTCACATGACCAGGGGCAGCTAGGAAATTGACATAATGGCTAGCACTATGTCAGATTTCAAAACTGAATATAAAAAAATCTGTTTGCTCTTTTGAGAAATGGATTTCAATGCAGAAGTCTACTGGAGCAGCACTATTAACTGATGCGTTTAAAAAAACATGTTTTCCCATGACAGTTTCCCTTTAAGGGCCTGAGCTGACTCATCTGGAGGAACCATATCATTAGTTTGAGAATGGCCAAATTTATTGTTGTGCTAATGATAAAATCACTTATGCTAACAAGTAAAATTCTACATTTTAGGCAATAGGATAATTTTCATCCTAAGAAAAAAATGACTCCATTGTCTCCAGCACCATATTTGAGTATTTTGTTCCTAGCTTTATTTGCCTCCTTTGAATAACCATTTTCTTAAACTCTATAATGGCAAAATAGGTGTTTTCAACCTGGATAAGAAATGCCTTAAAATGCACCCATACGTATCAGTATAAAAATCATATCATTTATAAGGCTCATAAGATTTGTAAGGACAGAGATCTTTTTCCTAGTGATGGGCGAATCTACCCCGTTTCGCTTCGCCGAAAGATTCGCGAATTTCCAGCAAAATTCGTGAATTGGCGAAAACATTGCGTCGTTTTAGAAACGTCGTTTTTTCAGCGAATTTTCGCTGGCGTTTCGCGAATCGCGGGAATTCGCCGCAAATTCGCCCATCACTACATTTTCCTCTTCTGCTGATTGGTTGCTATGGGTTACTGCTCCTGGACAAACTTAGTGCCTTATATTGCATAAATATTTAATGTAACTCTGTATTTATTATTGTAATGTTCCCCATGTTTGTTCTATTACTTTATACAGATTCCAGATTATTTGAGATTCCTATTGCATCATATTTTTTCAGTGGTTTAAATTCTATACAGAGGTATCTGATATACAGTACATCAAAGTCAGCATCCTGCCAGTACAGTCAAAGAATTGAAATTATCTAAGAACAGGGCCTTGCATATATATAGATTATGAGTTGGTTGGTGTGTACTTTTAAAGGATAATTTCTGTGGAAGTGAACAAAGGTGGACATAACAAAGATAAGAGCTTCATGCTCAGTTGGCAAGTACCACACTGGCAAAGGGAGCATCTGTCTTGGTTTCTTGAGTGGGTGCAAGGGTGTGTGTATGTACGTCTGTGTGTCTGGGAATCCAGAGTGTCTACATATGTTATTACTTCCCACTTATACAACCCTAATAACAGTTCAAATATGAATCACAAAGCTATGGGAGATAAAGTTAAGTAATATTTTCTTAGCAGCTCCATGTTTTGATAGAACTACTAAAGTCTACCAGGCAAGCTAATCCAGGGATATGGCAAATCAATGAAGCATGTGTATCTCATTAAATGGTAAAGCACTGAAACAACTTATTGGCCATCCATTTATTGTAATTTCTACAATACTGAAGACATCCCAGAACCATTACTAGAAAATTACTTGGAAGATAAGTTGCAAAATCATACTTTGTAGAGAATTAATGAGCACATCCATGGCTTTACTAGAAGATACAGTCCAGGACTGGACTTGGATTCAAAACAGGCCCTGGCATTCCTAGAACACAGAGGCCCAAACAGCCTCCCACCAGCCCACTTAGCAGTCACTTTCTATGGCATCTTACAGCAGACCCTCTGGCATTTGCCAGAACCCACAGATTGCCAGTCCGGGCCTGATACAGTCCCTAAACAACACCCTTAAAACCACGGGGAAGAAAATCTGACGTACACATGTATTACACTGCACTGCTCAGTAAATCCACTGGGTCGCCAATAATTCTAACCCTCAAATCCATCCAATTCTTGCCTCTGTTCTCAAAAACAACACCCACATGCAAAACAGTTACTTTGCTAAGTATGTGGAATACTTAATTCAGCCATTACTAACTACCAAATTAGATTTTTTTTGGTAGTTAATTGATAATCTGCAATAGAACCCACATTTTATGTTTTTCATAGTATAAGAAAAAAGGTGTAAAATCTGGAAAAATGCTACATCAGGTAAATGTTATATTAATAATATACGTGGGACCACCAAAAATTAAGGGAAACGTAAAATCAGAGTAGGTATAATTGAGGTTTCACTGAAATTGTTTCACATCTGGAGGGAAGGATATTCTTAAAGTCAAGAAAGAATCGGGGGCTGGGTTGGGAAAATATTAACAATGAGTCAGAGGTTAATCAAATACATAACAATAGACATAGACAGTACTATAACAGCAATAGATGCTGTGTTTCCACTTTGTTGATTGTACAGAAATAGCATTCAAATCCAGCACTAGCCTCAGACTCAACAACTAATGTAAGTGGGTGTATAAAAACTACTCTTTTGGCATTCATGAATATCCCTTTCCAACAATTCCTTCTGTCTCTACTGGAACTGGGCTGACCAGCTGCTCTTGGTGAGTCAGAAAGGGAGTCTGACAAGTGCTGGTAGGAGTTAGAAATGTGGTTGGTTTTATTATCATGTTTTAAGGATAGTAGGTTTCATAAAGAATAAATATCTATTTTTTTCTAACAAAAGTATTTATTTATGCTGGAATATATTTCATACACGTATGAACACGTATGAATTACAATGCTTCTTATGTATAGATTATGGATGACCCCAACTACATGCCTTGTTTTATTGCCAACACTGGTGATCTAACAAGGATTATTCCAAAAGCTAATATGCAGACCTATATATGAACTCATTAGTATATTATTGAATTATATAGTTTGGCATATGCATGGCTATCTTAAAGACCCCAAGCTACTGTTTGGAGAGAATCTGTATTTCACTGGGAGTATACAGTATACTTCCCTTTGAAACGCTGATTAAAATGTCTTAGTCTCTTTTTGGTTTAGTGATTTTTATGACTTATAAAATCCCTCGCCAAACCTACAGCAATAAAAACATTAACCAGTTGACAGGGAAGGTCAGACATTCGCAAACAGGTCAAAAGCTTGCACAAACAACAGCTGTAGCACTAACTTGTGCACAAAACACTCATGGCGGTGCTTTGGTTTGTGAGTTTGCTATATTACCTCTTGAAAGCTTATGAGATACCATAGGGAGAGTGGCAGAATATAGGTAATTTTTGGTTTCTCAAAATGCCTAAAGCCAGGTTCACTATGTATAGCAAATTCTGAACAGTATTATTTGAAACTAGCATGCAATATTAGTGTCAATTTGGTTGGGAATCAAAAGTAGGCCTAGAACCATTGCTTAAAACTCAGACTAATTAGAACTTTGAAAAAAAGTCTTTATAATTATGTTCTTTACTAAGTTAGGACTAGTGTTCAGACATGACCTATGTGACAAATGACTACTTGCTATTGTATGGACTATATTTCAACAGTAGTGGTTCCCTTTTATCTGCCCTCTTTGTGTGGTAAGCTCAAGCGGTAAACTGAATTCATTGCTGTGACCTATTTACTTAAAAATATAGTCAGCCTTAATCGGTCACAGCTGAATTTTCCTCGGTCAGTCTGTGAAAATATGTTAGTCCCTAGTGGCTACCAAAATGAATGACAGATGAGACAATTGCTTGTGAATCTATCTGCACATCAACACTGTCCTTTAGCTGCACTAAAACTGACACTTACTTATATTGATGGCCATGTTCCAGAGATTCAGACTCAACCTATGAAACCTAGGAACACTGTAAACATGGGGTAAATAAATAACACTGGTGCGAATCTTACAAAGGTTCATTAACCTAGTGCATTCATATCAATGACAACAAACATATTAATGAAAGTTTGCTGCTATAGTTTACTGCACCCAAGACTGTATCTTTTTCCTGGGATCCAGGGCCACCATTAGAAATCACAAGGCCCTGTACAACACAATTTTTCCGCCACTTCAGGACTTGAGTTTTGGCTGTTTTTGTGACTTTGGGTCTTTTAGCCGCTTCGGGACTTTGTCTGTTCAGGACTTCAGGAGAGGCGACGCGATGCAGCTTGGCTTCGGCGCTGTCAAGCAGGGCCCGGCTATTTCAAAAAGTGCAGCACAGCCGGGCCCCCCTTCAGACCCAGGCCTGGTAAAGCAGTACAGCAGTTGCATCAACAGTATTTTCAAAAGGTAACTTCCCATTGTCCTGTTCTGAATTATGAACAAGTGCTTGTATTGATGCAGGGGAACCCTGGTGCCACTGGCACCTTCAAGTTGGCTGTAGTTACAGGCATCCACAGTAGATGTGCTCCTGTATACAGACAGAGTGCAGGAAATTAAAGGGATTGTTCACCTTTGAGATAACTTTTAGTATGATGTAGAGAGTGATTTTCTGAGGCAATTTGAAATTGGTTTTCATTTCTTATTATTTGGGATTTTTTAGTTATTCAGCTTTTTAGTCTGCAAATTGGTTGCTAGGGTCCAAATTACCCTAGCAAACATGCATTGATTTGAATAAGAAACTGGAATATGAACAGGAAAGGACCTTAATAGAAAGTCGAGTAATAAAAAGTATCAAAAGCTTTAGAGATTATTTGTTTTTAGATGGGGTTAGTGACCCCCATTTGAAAGTTGGAAAGAGTCAGAAGAAAAAGGCAAATAAAAAAAGTATAGAAATAAATAATGAAGACCAAAAACGTGCTTAGAGTTGGCTATTCTAAAACATACTAAAAGTTAACCTAAAGATGAACTGCCCCTTTCATGCATCTTTATGCAAGGTACGTTTTGATGCACTGGCTGCAAATACTAAGAATAGCCTCTTTTCTCTGTGATGTCCCCACTTGCCTGTCCACGTTCCCTCACTTCACTGTGAGCCTTTGAACAAATGTTATTGCAAAAAGCGAGGGACATGCAGTCAAGAGTAGAGCAAAGTTTTTCTAAATATATTTTAGCCTTTATTTAGTATATTTTTTCATATTATAATACCTTTTTTTTCTAAATTTTAGGGTGTGTTCATTTTTCTTCTTCACTAAATCCCTCTCTTTGTTTACAGGCAGTATACTGCTGTGTAGGGACTTCTTTACTGTTGTCTACTTTGATCCTTGACCGATGTATGTGATCATACAAAGGTATCTAGTTAATTTCTACTTCTATGTCACTGGTTAAGTTTTTATTGCTCTTTGATGGCAGACATAGCACACAGCTGTGTTGGCACTAAGCTTGGCATCACACAGAAGTTAAATTATCACTTTTTTCATTTAGATTTTTTTGAAGCAGACTTTGTTTTCAGTGGAATGAGTAGGTTAACCAAACTTTTAATATATAGTATGGAATATTTATTTTGGCCAGGATTTCTGTTCTTTTGGAGGAAAGTCTTCAAGGACACACGTCATTTCCCTGTTACTATTGTCCACATGCCAATTGTTTTCTTTAAATGTTACACAAAGCAGCTATTATGTTTTGTGTGGCTGTTGAGATCCAACTCACGCTGTACCACCCAATACTGGCACAGCACTCAGATTGCTTTATTCTTCCTATTGATATATTGTTGCCAGTGTTTGTAGCTATATAAATTGATAATGATGAAAGCGATTGCTTTTAGGTTCTGCTCATAAAACTGGAGGCAAGGACAGATCATCACTTTTCTTCCAAGTTGCCTTTGGCATCTGGCATCTTCAAATGGGTGTTATAGAGTGTGGTAAGATACCAGGTTTAAAGGAGTTGTTCACCTTTGAGTTAGCTTTCAGTATGATGTATATATATATGATGTAGAGAGATATTCTGAGGCAATTTGCAATTGGTTTGCATTTTTTATTATTTGAAGTTTTTGAATTATTTAGCTTTTTATTGGGCACCTTTCCAGTTTTCAATTTCAGCAATCTGGTTGTTAGGGTCCAAATTACCCTAGCAATCAGGCAGTGATTTGAATAAGAGACTGGAATATGAACAGGAGAGGGACTGAATAGAAGGATGAGTAATTAAAAGTAGCAATAACAATACATTTGCAGCCTTACAGAGCATTTTTTTTAGACAGGGTCAGTGTCCCCCATTTGAAAGCTGGAAAGAGTCAGAAGCAGAAGATAAATAATTAAGAAGCTATTAAAAAAAATGAAAACCAATTAAAAAGTTGCTTAGAATTGGCCATTCTATAACATACTAAAAGTTAACTTAACAGTGAACCATTCCTTTAAAGGGTATTGTCATGGGAAAACGTTTTTTTTTCTAAACACACCAGTTAATAGTGCTGCTCCAGTAGACTTCTGCACTGAAATCTGTTTTTCAAAAGAGCAAACAGATTTTTTTATACTCAGTTTTGAAATCTGATATGGGGCTAGACATTTTGTCAATTTCCCAGCTGCCCCATGTCATGTGACTTGTGCCAGCACTTTAGGAGGGAACTGCTTTCTGGCAGGCTGTTGTTTTTCCTTCTCAATGTAACTGAATAGTATGAAGTGGGACATGGGTTTTTACTATTGAGTGCTATTCTTAGATCTACCAGGCAGCTGTTATCTTGTTTTATGGAGCTGCTATCTGGTTACCATTCCATTGTTCTGTTGTTAGGCTGCTGGGGGGGGAAAAGGGTGGGGGTGATATAACTCCAACTTGCAGTACAGCAGTAAAGAGTGATTGAAGTTTATCAAAGCACAAGTCACATGACTTGGGGCAGCTGGGAAATTGACAATATGTCTAGCCCCATGTCAGATTTCAAAATTAAATATAAAAAAAATCTGTTTTTGCTCTTTTGAGAAATCGATTTCAGTGCAGAATTCTGCTGGCGCAGCACTATTAACTGATGCATTAAAAAAAAAAAAAAAAAAATTTTCACATGACAGTATCCCTTTAAGTAGGAGTTTGGAATAAGATGGTCACTACTTCATGGAACTAGGTCCATAGTTACCGCAGTGGTGTTAATACCATATAGCAGAGTAGTAGTCAAGGGGGTATGGCTTGGGGTATAAGAGAGCCTGGATCATAGTAGTAGTTCCCCATTTCCAGCTGCTTTAGACTTTGGGCTGATCATTTTGGGGAGGGTGCAGCTGACAGTATGCTACTATTTGTTGCAATCCCATCTATAAAAACAGCGATTATACTATAAGGTAAACTGAAAACATTTTTACAATGAGGTGGGCAGAAGGGAGTATTGGTGGCACAAATGCATGAATCACATCTTTCATAAGCAATGCCAAGGCAGTTCTGAACTTAGCGACAACTATAACGTAGGATAGTACAGGCCCTTGCTAATGTCATATGGCAGTGACATCATCAGAACCCGCCAACGATACAGAATAGGGCAGGGGTGTCCAACCTTTTGGCTTCCCTGGGCCTCATTGGAAAAAGAAACATTGTCTGGGGCCACACATGAAATAGACAGACACTTTTTATTTGTAAAAGTAAAGTAAATGCACAGAAAAAAACTACAATACAAGTTGGATAACCAGATGGAGCTATACACTGGAATATGGGACACCTGGGTATTAAATAGACTTTTTATTATATTATTATTACTACTAACCGGGCAATGGGCATAATCCCCCCTACTGCCTACTCCTATATTCTTTGCAACATGACGTTTCCTCGGGAACCAAGCTTCTCAAGCTGGGCCACATTCATATCCATCCTGGGCTGCATGCAACCCTCGGGCCACAGCTTGGACACCCCTGGAATAGGAGCACACTGGTAGAGCACAATTTGTGGTTGGAGTAACGGCTTTCTCAGTTTGATCTATGACTGTGTTTTGCAATTACTTGGAAGCTGGACAAGAATGAACATGAAGGAGATGCTAACCACCAACATTTTTTTTTCTGTATAATAGCTTTTTTTTTTTACTGCTCACACCAGTTTATATGGGTTTGTCAAAATTGTTAGTGTACTACCTAAAAAGATAAATACAGGGATGAAGTAAGCTGTGTACGTCTCTTATGATCTCACTTTCTTAAAATAGACTCCATAGTCATATGAGGCACTTCTATTCTTTTGTTTTAGATTATTCATTTCTTTAAGGGAAAAAGGGTTTGCTGACTCCAACAATTATGGGCATGGAAACTTCCCAACAAAGGAGTTTTGTTTCTTTTAACCTCTAATGCTTTGAATGTTGCCGTAGCGGCAAGATCGAGGTATGGGACATAAAATAAATTCTATGCTAAAAGATCTTGGGAAAAAGATGTAATCACTCTGCTATGTAAGGGCAGAGAAAGTTCAACATTTTCCACTGAATATAAAATTGGATTTAAAAATAGTTACCATAGGTATAGAGAAATAATATATTTATACATTGACATTAAAATTTATTTTGAAAAAGGTCCCTGTTTGCTTGAAAAAAGGAAAAAAAGTATAACAGGCTATCGCCACAACAGGAAATATGTGACTTTTGTTGTGAATCGATTGCATGATTTACAAAATACTGGATACTCCCTTCCACACAGTTTAGGCACAAGGGAATTCTTAGGGCTCTGCTACAGGGGCGTTATCATGAGCTAGCCACTGTGAAATCATGTATTAGGTAATGAATAATATCTCCATGTTAAAGGGATACTGTCAAAATTAATCAGTTAATAGTGCTGCTCCAGCAGAATTCTGCATTGAAATCCATTTCTCAAAAGAGCAAACAGATTTTTTTATATTTAATTTTGAAATCTGACATGGAACTAGACATACTGTCAATTTCCCAGCTGCCACAAGTCATGTGACTTGTGCTCTGATAAACTTCAATCACTCATTTTACAGCTGTACTGCAAGTTGGAGTGATATCACCCCTCCCCCCCCCCAAACAGAACAATGGGAAGGTTACCAGATAACAACTCCCTAACACAAGATAACAACTGCCTGGCAGATCTAAGAAGGAAAAAGGAAAAACAACAGCCTGCCAGAAGATAGTTCCCTCCTAAAGTGCTGACACAAGACACATCACCAGGGGCAGCTGGGAAATTGACAAAATATTTAACCTCATGTCAGATTTCAAAATGAAATATAAAAAAAAATCTGTTTGCTCTTTTGAGAAATATATTTCAATGTAGAATTCTGCAGCACTATTAACTGATGCATTTTGAAAAAACTTTTTGTCCCATGACATAATCCCTTTAAGAACTTTAGAAAGCTCTAAAAGAGACTTGGGGGCAAATTCACTAAAGCGCGAAGCCTCTAATGCTAGCACTAATTCGCCAGTGTGACGTCAATTCATAACTTCGCATATTCACTAACACTGACTCTGGCGAATTTTCGCTAGCGAAGTAGACAGACTAGCGCAATTTTGCACCCTAACGCCAGGCGAAGTTGCGCACTGATGAAGTATCGTAATTACGCAAATGCACTAAGATGACCATTTTACTGAACGTTACCACTTATGCTAGACGTTACTTCGCCAGATCAGACATGGCAAAGTTCAATACATTAGATAGGAGTTTGGAAAAAAAATGGAAATTTTTTCTAAGTTCCAAAAAAACGCTGGCGTTTTACCTTTTGTAGGGTGATAGTCTGAAAAATAGCGAAATTTTTTGGGGGGTTACCCTCCTTCCCCCCTACATTTCCTAACATATGGCAACTCAACTATACAGCACACATGTTTAGGGCAATAGGACATTTTTATTTTATTTATTTATTAAAGGTTTCCTGGGCTTGTGTAGTGTAATGTAGTGGCTGTAACATATACTTCTATTACACTTTGAAATTTGCGCGGTATGCAAATTAGGCATCGCTAGCGTAAATGCGCTTTGCCTGGTGAAGTAACACTAGCGCAAATACGCTACCATTCGCCGACCTGAGCTTAACTTCGCAATTTATTGAATTAGTGTAGCGCTGGTGAAAATTTGCCTGGTGAAGTGCGGCGAACGTTAGCGAAGGCAACCCTAGCGTTTTTTCGCCGCTTAGTGAATTTGCCCCTTGGTTTCTGTGAACCACTACAGGGAAAGTGATACACAGCAGGCCACTTGCTTGGTATAGCATGAAGTGCTTGCTTAATCCCCACTGCCAAGGATAAAGCATTCTCTTCTGTCAAATACATTATAGCAGCACACTGAAGTTGTTGAAATAAGTGATTTATTGTGCTAACTGTGTTAAACAGTTTTCAGATAGATCATCAGAATTAACAACCTTTTCCAATGACTTTCTATTTTCTGTTTGTGATAGTTTTTCTGATATTGAAGTGTAAAGTGTCATTTTTCACCTCCTGAAACAGCTCGGGGGGAGGGGGGTCCCTATAACGACCCTATAAACTGTTCTGAATGGATACATTTAGTTTATACATTTCTTATCTTTGTCCCTGCTGAGCAGAATCTCTGGGTTTCATTACAGGCAGCTGTTAGATAGTTTCTAATAATCCAGAGATGATGCTGAGAAATGTATCAACTCAATGTTGCTAAATTTTAACAGTTTAGAATCTGCACCTGAATCACTGAGCTGTCAGACTCAAACACCAGAGACTTTAAAGGAACAGTCCAGGGTAAAAATTAAAAAATGGGTAAATAGATAGGCTGTGCAAAATAAAAAATGTTTCTAATATAGTTAGTTAGCTAAAAATGTAATGTATGAAGGCTGCAGTGAGTGGATGTCTAACATAACAGAATACAACACAACATCCTGCTTTTCAGCTCTCTAAATCTGAGTTAGTCAGCGACTTGAAGGGGGGGCACATGGGACTAGGGTTGCCACCTAGCTGGTATTTTACCGGCCTGGCCGGTATTTTTGATGGTTGATCCCAATGTTATTAATAGGAAAAAAAGATAAATATATAGGAAGGCCGGTATTTTTTTCAAGAAAAGGTGGCAACCCTACATGGGACATAACTGTTCAGTGAGTTTGCCATTGATCCTAAGCATTCAGCTCAGATTCAAAAGCAACAGTTACTGTATGTCCTATGTGGCCCTCCCTAAAGTCACTGATTGGTTACTGCCTGGTAACCAGGGTAACCAGTCAGTGTAAACAAAAGAGAGCTGAAAAGCAAAAAGTAGTGTTCTGTTTTGTTAGGTTAGACTTACAGTCACTCCAGCCTTTATACATTACATTTTACAACTAACTATATTGAAAACATGTTTTATTTTGCACAGCCTATCTATTTACTTTTATACTGAACAATTCTTTTAAACTTAGACTTTGGAAAAACAGTAAAAAATAGAAAGTAATTGAAAAAAGTCTTTATTTCTGGAGAACAATATGAAAACTGAATTGAGAAAAGTGTTTGGAAGGTGAACAACCCCTTTAAGGGGGAAATTCACTAAAGTGCGAAGCGTCTAACGCTAATTCACCATTGTGACATCAATTCGTAACTTTGCAAATTTACTAACACCGACTCTGGCGAATTTTCACTAGGGAAGTAGATAGACTAGCGCAACTTCGCACCCTTACGCCAGGCGAAGTTGTGCACTGACGAAGGATTGTAATTACTCAAATTCACTAAGATGACCATTTTCCTAAACGTTACCACTCCCGTTAGACTTAACTTCGCCAGGTCAGACCTGTCGAAGTTCAATACAATAGATAGGAGTTTTTTAAAAAATGCTGGCGTGTTTTACAATTCTAGGGTGATAGTCTGAGAAAGATCTAATTTTTTTGGGGGGTTACCCTCCTTCCCCCCTACATTTCCTAACATATGGCAACACAACTATACAGGGGGCACATGTAGGGCAATAAGACAACTTTATTTAATTTATTAAAGGTTTCCTGGGCTTGTGTAGTGTAATGTAGTGGCTGTAACATATACTTCTATTAGACTTTGCACCGTATGAAAATTAGGCATCGGTAGCGTAAATGTGATTTGTCTGGCGAAGTAATCGTCGGTACTACCCGATTTTAAGCTGCAATCGCCGTGAGGGGCTACGGTACGGGAGTATTATAACTGATAAGGGGGC
>CM044441.1:89263546-89302083 GCA_024363595.1 Xenopus borealis
AAACATGCAAAAGAATAAGAAATCAGGAAAGGGGCAAATAGTTTTTCACACCACTGTATACAAGAAGTGGGCATTAACTTAAAGTTTGTCGGGGTGGAACTGTGCATGGATAGGATGCAATAACTCTCTTATTGGCAGTATTAGTGAACCTACATACATACATACAGGTATTTGGTGCACGATTTTAAATTGTTTAGCAGGATCAACATAGCAGGAACTGCAATTGGTTGTTTCATCACTGAGCACAAAGAAAGCCTAGTGAGCCACAGACTGCATAATATGCTTCATAATATATATTTGTGCAATGGCAATATATGTTGGGGGTGTTATGCTTGCCATGTTTAAACACAGAAAGCTAAACTATCCTAAACTGACTTTCACTGGCTCTTTGTGAATCTTATAAAAGTAATCTGATCTATGCTTTTATCTACCCAACACTGGTGGCTAATTTGACGTGTTAAGTGCAGGGATGCACCAAATCCAGGATTCTATTTGGGATTTGGCCAAGATTCGTCTTTCTTCAGCAGGATTCAGTCGAATCCAAGTGCCTGGCCAAACGGAATCCATAAAATCACGTTACTTTTCATCACACAAACAACATATGCAAATTAGGGTTGGATTCGGTTCAGTATTCAGCCAAATCCCGAATCCTTTGGTAAAGATTCAACCAAACACCAAAATGAATCTAAAAGCCTTATTTGCATGTGTTAATTAGGGGGGGAAGTAAAGTGATTGCTTGGATTCAGGGTTCAGCCAAGTTCCTAAAATTTGGTGCATCCCCAGTTAAGTGTATATGTGTGTGTTTGCTCCATCAATGGGTACATGATGTTTTTTAAATGTATTATTTGATTCGTATTTTTCCACTGTATTTATCTAGATCACTGGCTGAATGCATGCAATGTGAGTTCTATTATATGGGACATACCATGCTATATTTCATATTGCTTTTCAATTTGCTTCGGGCTGGTTTTTAATTTTGCTCTCTATATATGTCTTAGTGTGTGAAGGTACATTTTTATTCATACATCTACCAACCACAAAAAGTAAAAGGCTTGATGAAGATTTGTAGCAGAACAGCATAAATTCACAATAGAGAATTCTCAATAAGCACTCACATAGCACTTCCTGTTTCCTGTGTGATATGTACCTTTATATTCAATGATGAATAGAGTTGTGGTCTACATGTTAAAATATAAGAAACCTTCTCTTTTCTGCTTCATCTTTTGTGCATGAAACACATTATACAATGAGTGTATTACAATCCATTGTAATGATTATTAGTTAGAAAATACAAAATAGATATACAGGAAAGGAACAGTTGCGCTTCTGTTGGGCTAATTAAAAGAGTTTAGTTTTATTTTGAAACAGTTTCCCAAAATTGTTGAAACCTGGTTGATATAATGTATTTATACATTTGCCATGTCTGCCCAATGCTTTGCCTAATATATAGGCAAAAGCAGTAAAAAAACAAATAAAAGATTATACAATGGAAAAAAAGAGAACTCAGTTTTGTTTTTTAACTATGATTTTCTTGCTCCATAAACACAATAATTAAAAATTCTTCCTATACACACACACACGCTCGCACATACACACCCACACACAAAAGAAAGAGGTATAACCAACACAAAGCCCATGACTCAAGAGCTATGTGTACTGCATTCTGCTTATTGACACAAATAGCTACATATTTAAGTTGGATTTTTAAAAAAGACAGTAGTCCATCAAGATCAACCCTCCAACTGACCCCCACACATAGCACTTGTGCCCAGCATTCAGTTTTGCTCAGTTTTTTGTTCTGACAGTCGTTTCTAAAAATAGACTTTTGCTTTGTTATATATATTGCTTATGGACAGTGTTCAGAGTATGTGTTACATACAGGGTTAACATAATACACAATAGGCAAATATATTGCAGTGAAATTATCCAGGAACACGTTTACCAGAAAGCTCCAAATAATGGGAAGCCTCCATTTTAAACAAATAATTAAAAATTTTTTTAAATGATTTCCTTTTTCTCTGTCATAATAAAACAGTGCTATGTACTTGATCCAAGCTAAGATATAACTAATCTTTATAGGTTAGAAACAATCCTTCTGCGTTTAATTGATGTTTTTTTGTAGATTTAAGGTATGCAGGTACAAATTACAGAAAGATCCCTTAACCAGAAAGCCCCAGGTACGAGCATTCTGGGTAACAGGTCCCCCAACTGCATACCTAAAATGATGAAGTTAAAATTTTTACTGCCTAAATTACATGCTTTTTAAAGATGAAATAAAACAGTAAATAAAATTATGGAAGAAAAGTACTGGTATAGCTATACTGTCAAATGTTAGAAAACAAATAGCGCTTGTTGGCAAAGTAGCTGTTGGTGAGAAAATAGCGGGAATTGACACAGCTTACTTCCTGTGATAGATTGTGTTAAATGCAATAGATCTGAGTACATTTTGCATGAACATATGATCCTTTGCTTAGTTATTATTATTACAATGGGTGTCTATGAAAGTTCATTTCAAATTATGTTAAAATGCTACACTGATCTCTGTGTTTGTAGATTACTCATATTAGGACCTGAGCAACATGTAGGGTTGTTGTATATACTTTGGACAATGAGCAAGTATTACTTAGTTTTACCTACAGTACTTATCTAGTCTACATTTTAGTTGCATTCCAACAACCTTGCAGACAGAGTCATTAGAATGCTTTCAGACCAGATTTAAATAGGTAAGTGTGGCTTTTAGCCACCACAGACGCATACACTAAGGAGTACAAAAGAATAGGATCTGGGATTTAGGAATGTAAATTCAAAAAAAGGTTCCTTTTACAGCAGAAAAGGGCTTAATTTGGTCTGGGGTACGCATGGTCTTTTGTTATCTGTAAACAGAATTGTTATATAGGTGCTACTGGTGTACTGTAAGGTAATAGTTTATCCCCTTACTACTACTACTACTACTATATAAATGCTGCTGAAAATAAGAAATATTACAATTGTGTTACAGGGCAGTGCATCTTAAAGTTAACTTAATATGGTGTGGACTGTGATTTTATGAAATCATTTAAAAGCACGTATCTGCCTCTCTCCAGTGAAAAAGTTTGAAAGGCTGCTGTGGCTCACTGAAACTGGAAACCAGTAAGCTAATCTCAAGACTACATTTTAGCTGTTAATATTTTTATCACTTACTTCTCTGTTCAGATCCTCTTCAATTTAGCTTCCATTCTGCTAAATTAAACCACTGCCTTAGGTTGCTGCTTAGCAACCACCTTAAAGCGGCACTGCCTGCATGATTTTACAACAAACATTCAAGATTCAACAGCTCCATACTCCAGCAATTGTATATTTTGTCATTATCATCTATAGCTATATTCAGTGATTCTGTAAAACCAAAAAGTTAACAGGATGCCTCAACTTAGTTCTTGCATGAAACAGGATGCTCTCTGTAATGCATTATTGTCTGGATCAGGGACAGCCTTTCCAGCTATCCAGAGGTAAAGGCCGAGTTGTTGTAGTTTAGGAAACAGCTGTAAGATGTCAGAAATCCTTGCTATATATGAGCAACAATACTGTTGGTTTTCTTTTTCTGTTGCAGACACAACAATATTGCCATTGGCAAAGTTAAGTTATCTAGCCATACACAAAGAGTCCTGGGTAATTGATCCGATTTCAGAGGCCTGTACAATCCAGTTGGGAAAGAACCACATGAATGCCCCCTCAACCAAATGGATTTTGCAATCTACCTATCAGGCATCTGACAGATCATCAGGTATACCAGATATTGGTTAGTTATGCAGTTGTTTTGGCCCCAATGGCTTTAAATAAATAATGGTTAATAAAAAAAATTAAGGAAAATGTCTTGTAAAGTCTCTGACCATATTAGTTTTACCACATTTTATTGATGTCATTGTACAATATGAGTTTTCTAACTGACTTTACAAAGGCTTCTCAGTGAAAGAATTAACAATGTAGAATTAGAGCAGAGCCCCCACCACCACCATCATTTCCCCCACGCACACACATTCACATACAGAGGAACTAATGAAGAGGAATTATTGGCTCAAGACACAGACTAAGATCAATGAAAAGACGTAAGAGCAAACTCAGGAAGTCATTTGATTACAAATCTCCGGAGAGTGCTGAGTCTGAATAGGAAGGGAGTAACTTGGATAGTTCCTTCAGAATAAACATAGAAGAGTCCTTTGTATTGTGTAGCTTGAAGATTATTTGCAGAATTTCATAAAATTGTCTCTGATCAGAATATTGCACAGAGGGTCAAACATATCATGCAATGACCGTAGGCATAGCCATTGCCTTAGTTACTTAAATCTTATTTCTATATGATTTGTTCATACAATGTATTCTTATGTGTATTTTTTTTTCTTATTCCTATTCTTTTTAAACACCCTGGAAAAAAAAAATCACCTAACACCACACTAATATGACTGAGAATTATTGTAAGGCAAAAATATACACCATGTGGCATCTTACATGTTTTTCTTTAATAGACAGTGGGGCAGATTTCATAATGGGCGAATTGTCACCAGTGACTGCTTTATACACTTCCACCACTTCACAAGACTCAAATTTGGTACCACTACGCTAATTTAATAAAATGCACAGTTACTTCCTGAGCGCCGAACGCTGGCAACTTTTTGCTAGCAATCCTTCTTCAGTGTGAGCATTTCATAGTGAAGATTCGCTAGCATACATTTATGCCTTGTGAAAAGTCTCTAATGATCTTATGCTTAGATCAATTTGAATAGGGTGGGTACATTAAAGTTGTATGAACGTCTTTATTAGAGATGCTGGTGCAAATGCTTGAAGTGACTATTTTTTTATTACAAATGTCCAAGGAACCTGAATAAAGACAAAAGAGATCCTCTAATGCCCTACACATAAGCCCACTTTAAATTGAATGTTCCATGGCACTCAAACGTCTGGTCAAAAATGTTAACCCAAAAAAAATGGTCAGGATTTTTGCAGGCAATGCCGCTAAGAAAAGTCAAGTCGCCAGCGTTTTTACAACTTTAATGCATTTCCAGCAGACTGGGTATGATGTAACTGGCATAAGATTGAGGAAGATTTTGCTCTATTTTAGCAGTTCGCCTGGTCTGAGGTGGTGAAGTCAACTCTGGCAAAAGAGGTAACGTTCAGTAAAACTCACACTTTACTGTATTTGCTGATTAACGACTATTCGCCAGAGAGAAAAGTCGCCTGGTGATAGATTGTGAACGAACGCTAGCGACGGTCCCAACACTAGCAAATTGTTGCCTACACCTGATAGTAAATTGGCAATGTCCCTGTAGATTATTATTATTTATTCTTGAATTTCTCCAATATTTATTCTTATCACAACCTGGCTTAAATATGTGCATGCACGGGATCAGCCTGTTCACATAGGATGGATTTTGACATAAGATGGATTTTGACAATAAAATGCAGATATTCATTTTATAGCTGAAATCTGCACAGTGAGATATGGATCCCATCCAGGCCTGACTACATGCAGGGTGGCAACTGAGTTTTTTCACTGACAGTGAAAACACATGATGTGATATTATCTTTATAGCATCCTGTTGTTTGTAGAAATTGTCAAAATATAAAGGGAATATTCAGTGTAATTTATAAGCCATGCTCTCATGCTTGGCAGCTTTAAGAAAAGTAAATGAAAGATAACTCCTATGTAAATAGAGTAATACAATATAGTTTCCCTTTAAGGTCAGTTATGTTGAGTTGCAAGACATTTTCCTTACAATATTTATTTTTTGAAGTGTGTCTGAAGGGAAAGGGGGCAAAGGAAAATTCCTTTGATAAAACGTAATAGTATTGAAAGTGGCAGATGGATCTCTGCAGATTCCCACTGGGAACATTGTGGTGATCCAACAGGGGAAACTGCTGTCACTCATTTCCCATTCCTAAGTGGGAAGTTCCAAGTTCATGCCTCACAGGAGTCAAAATAGTGAGGCAATGGACCTATGGTCTTCTGAAGGATATTTAAATATTATAAATAGCTACTTCATACAAAGATTGCTGCTACATGTGGGACGTTTTAAGTAACGATGTGTAATACAAACTACTTAGAAAGATCAATTTGTTTCCCTTTATAGAAATGGTACTGCTGATGACTTCTCTGTTTCCTGTTTCTGATTATCATAAACTGCTGAAGGTCACAGCAAAGTAAGCCACAGCAGCATATAATGAATTCTATGATTTTATGAAACGCTAGGCATCAGCAATAAATGATACAGATAGGAAGACTTGCAGAAGTTTTCTCTGATGTACAGTTATTTTCTCTTTCAGAAGAATTTAAGCATGGAGACTAGTATAGTCAATAGTTGGATGTGCTTCATCTTATGGACCTGATGAGATTCTCCAAGAAATAGCAACCCTATCTGTATAGAACATTAAGGAGGATAGACATGACTACTGTAGCTGAACAAATAAGGCAGATAACCTGTTTCAGGTAATTTCAGAGATATCATTACTACTTGATACTTACAAGGGTTATCAACCATTTTATTACTGACAGTTCTGATAAAATGTACAAAAAGCCAATATTTTCATTCATACAGTGCAATACTAAATATAATAAATAGTTACAATTGGTAAAGGGAAGTCAGGAATTAGAAGCAAGAATTACCCATCTATACACAGTCCAAGAACTGTTTCTGGGCTTTTTAGTGTTGTTAACTGTAGTTGGGCCACCACAATGCATTCTAGCTCTTTTACCCACCAATAAAAGTAACAATGCATTAATTTTTAATATTGTTGGTTAATTTACTAGGGCGAAATAGGGGGCGAGAATGAGATTTAATAATAAATGAAGTGAAAAGTCAGGGCATCTTACTGTACATGTAGTTGTGTTCAAATCTAACTAATTTTAAAAGAATGAGTGCATAGAAAATATTTTGAACAAGTGCAACAACATAAAATACTTTTGCAACAATGCAAATGTAAAAGTTTCCAAATATGATGTATGTGATTTCAGTATCAACAAAAAGGCAGTTAATTGGTCCAAATGTTCACTGAAAAAATGGTTAATATAAGCACGCAGTTTGAGAAGAACTTTTTCTGAGTTACATATCATACATGAGCATTGATAATCTTGCTAGCAGGTCAGTTTATAGAGAAAACCAAGAATAGATGAAAGGGATACATCTAAAGAGATATGAGGCCATATGGAAAGCTAAACCCCCTAGAATTAAGAGATCAACTCTTTTCCATCCAAAGAGAAGGGGAGGATTAATCCTTCCTCATCTGGCCCTGATATTACCCTTCACAAACTGGATGGCCCTTACTTGTTTCTTGAACCAGCGTATTGGAGCTGTTATGACCAGATGGATTTAGCACCTATAATGGAAATCTAAGGGAATACGTTTAGCCCTTATGCAAGAAGCAGTCTGGGAGCCAAAAAGGAGTTTGACAATGGGTGAGGCTTAAAGTAAAAAACATGACTGGATGCAGTGAGTTGGAGAAGCTGGACAGCTTGGATTGGTATGATATGAAAGGAGAAGCAGGAGTTAACACAGGTTATATGCACAAAGAAAATTATTTTGTGCTCACATTTTAAACTTGTGTTTGATTTTTTTTAAATTCTACATGTGCTCAGTTCAGAATAAATACAAAACTTGTGTGTGCACAGCATAAAGGGATTATTGAAGGATAGAGTGGACTAGGGTTTCCATCCTTTCTGGAAGAAAATATCCTATATATTTATGTTTTTCCCTATTAATAACATTGGTATCAACCATAATTTTTACAGGCCAGGCGGGTAAAACACTAGCCAGGTGGCAACCCTAGACTGGACTGGACTAAAAAGCCAAACTAGAATTGTACAGAGCAAACAAAGAAGCGGGCAAAAGTCAAGTCAGGAACAGGACTGAGGCTGGACAGAATGAGGCAGGACCAAGAAGAGTGCAAGAAGAGTGAAAGTAAAGGGCAAGCCATTGTAGATTGTAAACTCTATGGTACAGGAACCAAACTCCTACTGTTTATATTCTTTTAGAATATGGCTCTTAATCTCTGTAAACTGTATTTCTATGTATTTAAAACTGTGCTTGTTATTTTTTTTTATTATTATGCTTGCCCCCTCTGTGTAAAGAGTTATACATACATAAGTTAAATTAAACATACTGACCAAGCTAATAATCAGCCAATTAACTGATATTAGGAAAGTGCTTAAATAGGACATAGCCTTTAATTGTCTGGCCCTTAGTAACTAGTCAGGCTGTAGGGATGTAATAGAGAAGGCAGGTGAAAGGATCAGAATCACCAGGCAGCAACTGGGAACTCTTCTGACCCAGCACTCTACTGACTCAGTCACCAGTTACCAGGCAACTCCTGGATTAAAGCCCAGCACCACCGTACAGCAAAATTCTAGGGTTATTCTTAGTCCTTGCTTTTATTATACCCTTTCAGATCACTGTCTGTAAATTTTAATCGTTAGGAAAGACTGTTTTCTTTTTGTTTGGATTTACATCCCTTGTGCCCTATAAGCAAAATAATCTGAAATCTGAATATTTTCAAATAATGCACGACTGTGCAGTCTTAAAAACTGCTTTATTGTCTAATGCTAGTGAATCCCTCATAACCATTATTTGGGATCCAATGGGTTGTATGTTTCAGAAGGGCCTATTATATGAAGATATGCGCAGAAGCACATTCGTAAAAAAAATTAAATGCAAGATTAGCTCAGAATTACAGAAAGGCCACACCATTTTAAACAAATAATCCAAATTTTTCAAAATTACTTCCTTTTTCTCTGTAATAATAAAACAGTACACTGTACTTGATCCATACAAAAATATAATTAATCTTTATTGGAAACACAATCAGCCAAAATCAAGTTATTTAACATTTACATGATTTTCTAAAATACTTAAGGTCTTTCCAAATTATAGAAAAATCAATTTTACAGAAAACCCCAGGTCCCTAGCATTTTGGATAACAGGGCACATACCTGTACAGTAGTTTTAGGACAAGGATAGTTTTTGAAGATGTGACAGAAATTAATGTGTGAATGACTGATGATTGTAGCCATGAATACTTATAAGGATAACCCATGTGACTGAACAGTTGGGGTACCGATCTCAGTTGAAGTGAGGAAGTTTTTGGAAATGAGTGATATATGATGCAAATGATGTATATTTTCTGTACAGCAGAATGTGAATGATGTAAAAAGGGACCACAATCTTATTCAAAAATGGTTACAGTGGTATCAGGATAAAAATTATGAAGACTGTTTATGTCTTATTTGAGATTAAGGGTTATGTAGAGAAGTATTGAAGACAGACAAAGATGCAGTAGAAATTAGAATTACATTGCTTATGTTAATAAAATGATAGAGAAACCTGAAAACACATTATCACCCTTAGAAGAATGTAAGGAAAATGCAATATACAGACCTCTTAAGTGCAAAGTATTTCAATATATATGTAAATCATCTAAAATCATCTAAATCATCTAAAAACCTTGAAGAAGAAGTAGGAATACTTCCCAGCGGGAGTTGTCAGGACCAAGGAGGAAGCTTTAGGGTTAAAGTCCAGGTTCAAGGTAGAGGCAAGTGTTCAGGCAATATCGTCCAAAGGCAGGTAGGTAGTAAAGGCAGGAGTATTATCAGAATCAAAGTCCAGGCTTCAGTCAAAATAGCACAAGGTTCAACACCCAGGAATGGTAGAAACGGAACCTATACTTGGGCATTGAATTGGCATCTAGAGAATCTTTTTATTTGAATTTGGTGCTGGTTTGCGACATCACTGCGCCAGCGCTCTGACGCCGGTGTACTTGCACCAGCGCTGTTACCCACGTGTAGCAGAATGGTGCTGCAATCAGAGAAGGTAACGCACCATGGGGCTCTCCCAGTAGTCCTGACCTGGTGACTAATTGCCCTGTTTTTCTTGGCAACAATCAACCCAAACTGCCTTTGTGTGTCTTACGTTCCTCTGTAATGAAAAGTCCAGAAGAACAGGCGATTAGTCGCCAGGCGACTAAATCTCCCCGAATCTGCCCGTGTGTCACTACCCTTAGAGTGAATAATATGTCAGGGGTCAAAGTAGCAATCAGAAGCAGCAACGACTGCCAATTTATACTGCAGTGCTTGGCCCTGTCAGTCTTGGGGCATGTCTGTATTTACATAGACAGCACCTTTTGTGAATTTCTTTTTTTAAAACACCTTAATTGGAACATGGGCTGTTACCCAAACACTCAGCAACATTTCAGACTCACATTGGTTTTTTATCAAGCCTTGAGGCAAGAAAATCAAGCTAGCAAGCTCTTGCTTCACATAGAGTTTGGAATCAGCCAGTGAGAGTTAAGCCTTAATTTATGTGACCAGCGTTTGTGAATGGAAGAGAACTGTTTCTGTGTTGCTCACCCCTGCACTGAAGCAAATGTCTAATAATTAGTCACCAGAAGAAGCAAAGATTAGGTTTAGTGCTATCCTGCTGCTGGGGGCAAAAAACTTCTTCCATGTAGAAAGCTGTTTACAGCTTGTTTGTATGCATATTTTTAAAGTTTAAAAAGAGTATACATCGACTCCTGTTAAAGCTAAATCCATTTAGATAGGTATTCACACAGAATATACACTAGTGTGTTTATTCTTAACATATCAGTGCAGATCAGTTCTTCATTTGTTTATAGAAGAAAAAAAATTGGTAATTATTTTGCTGACTTTTTTGGCCTATTTCAAGCAAAAGCACATTTGCTTCATTGCCCTAAACACTGTAATTAGTTAAAACATTGGTAGCAATAAATATAACTTAGGGGCAGATTTACTAAATTCACATGAAGAATTCGAAGTTCGATTGAAGTTCACAAAGATTCAAATTCGACCTTCGAATATTCAAATTCCAATTATTCAAATATTCTGATTTTTATTCGACCACCTAGTTCGCCAGATCAAAGCTACCGAATTGGGTGTCATTATTTTTGATTGAATAAAAAAAATTTGATCAATCAAATTTTTCCTATTCGATTGATTGATTGATCAAATTGGGGTAAAAATCCTTAAAATTTGATATTCGAATTCAAAGGATTTTACTTCACATACTATTCACATGGTCAAATTTCGAATTTTTTTCAATTCAAAATTCGACCATTGATAAAACTGCCCCTTAGTTTAGGCAATTTGTCTAATATTGATCTTAGTGCTATACAGTACCATCAGCAGATATAAGGATATCTCAAGGATAGCTTTAAAGACATTCACATTCACCAAATACTGGTCACAAAATGTGATGGCAATACCTCTTCTTGAAGCACCAGCAGAACTGGAAGCTATAGAAGCGATGACTACACCTATTTTCTGTTTACACAGGATTTCTATTATTTAGCCTTTTGATCCAAGGAATCGATCAGTCTTGTTTGGATATCCATGTAGGAGATGACCAAAAAAGACAATGTCCAACTGACTGGATACCACTAATATTGGCCCATTTAAGGTTCAATCCCAACAACCTTTTCAGCTAAAACCTTTTTTTTTTACAAAAGTAATGATTTGTTGTAATGTTACTACAATTATGATTTTCCATAAGTGCTATGGCACTTTGATAGATGCTTTGAGTCCAAAAGATTTCAATCAATTGCTCACTATTGACAATAGAAAGTACAAAATGTATACCCACTATTGTTGCCAAAGACTGCAGCTTCAGTTATTATTACTGTCGGTACAATAAATAACCCAGAAGTGGCGGTCGACAAATTTGTAAAATGTCTTACAAACGGCAAATTCACAAAGGCAGATGTTACCATCTCTGAATGTCTCGTAAGTCCGACAATTTTCTAAAATGTCGTATATCTTTTCATCGTACAGACGACATTTTAAAGACATTTTAAAGAAATTTTACAAGACATTTTAAAGACATTTTAAAAGACCGACATTTTCATTTTGGAGAGCCTAATGTGCTGGAAAAGTTGTCGGCAAAAAAATGAGTTAACGAGTAATTCATAAAAATGTCGGGGAAAGTGGCACAGAAAAAACCATTCCCACTTTTCACTACACTATTTCAAAAGTGTCGTATATGTCGGAAAATTGGCGGGGAAATGCTCTGTGAATTTAAAAACATTTTAAAGACATTTTTTTCTTCCCGACACTTTTGTGAATTCCCCCCAATATTCAGAAAGCTCTGAATTACAGGAAGGAAGGCTATCTCCCATAGAAAAACATAATTTTTTTTATAAATGATTCACCTTTTTCTATGTAATAATAAAATAATAATAAAACTGTACCTTGTACTTGCTCCTAACTAAGCTGTATAAATCCATATTGGTGGCAAAACAATCCTATTGGTTAATGTTTAAATTATTTTAGCAGGCTTAAGGTATGGTGATCGGAATGATGGAGAACCTTTAGCCAGAAAATGTCAAGTCCCAAGCATTCTGGATTATTAAATACTTATAGCTTGCACAGTAATTCCAATAATGACAGCAGCTAGAATGCTGATGGAATTATAGTCGTTTGGCACACTACTACTAGTACATGTTCATCATTAGTATATTTGATCCGAATAAACAAATGTTTTCGGAACATTACATCAACAGTTTTTTGGATTTTGAATGCAATAAATAAAATGTAGTATTACATTGATTTGTGAAGCTCTAACGTATGGACAATAATTCAGTGTACCATGCAAACAAAAAAAAAAAGCAGTATGGCAACTTTAAAACATGTTAATATAAAACAGTATAGGAAATGCTCCATTTTTTAAATATTTGCATAATAGAATGAATGCCCTCTCTACCTCAGGGATGTAACTGAATATTCAGTAAAATCAGTGCTTGCAGCAGAGTCCAGGATCATAATGGCTTTTTTGAGGATACTGATTGATGCATCATTCCCTCCGTGATCCTCTTACAAGTTTTTGGGACTGAACATTATCTAAAGGTGAAGTTCACCCTTAAACGAACTCTATGTTATAGATACACCTATCATAAGTGACCTCTTAATTGTATTTATTTTTTACTTTCTCTTCCTTCACACATGAAAATAATGTCTGTTTGTCAAAACCCCAGATGCCCTAGCATACTAGTTTAGGGTATCTCATTATTTCTGTGCAGGCTATCTTCTATTCATCTTTCATTGTAGCTTGGGTACTGGGGTAGACCCTAGCAAACAGATAGCAATATTAACATTTAAACATGAGAGCTGCAGAGCCCATGATCAGATCAGACCTCAAGGTGGGCATATCAGGGAGGGCTAAACGAGCTAAAGGCTCTTTGTATGGCCACCTTGAGTCAATGGCAGATGTTTCCATCCCAATTTGAAGATATTGTGGTCTGCACTGGGTTTAGCCCGATAATCCATAAATTCAGGGTTTTTGGGCAATAACCCAAAAGAATAGAGCAATTCAGGAGTAAAGTCATACGATACGAGAGTTCACTTGAGTTTCTCAAGTTATTTTATTGTTAAAAAAGATAAAATCATGGATGGTAGTTTCATTAAGCTTGGTCTAATAAAAAATTTGATAAATTTGAGTTTACCAAATAACCCCCTAACTGCCAATTTTGATTTCTTTTTTGTTAAAACTGTCTGACCTTGCATTTTATGTGGGGTTTGTGTGTGTTTAAATTAAGATTAAGTGTGGTTGTGTTTTGTGGCTTTCTTTCACACTTAACTTTTGAACCTTGGTGTGAATATGTAACTGGTATGAATTCACTGTGGGTAGAAGCGGAAAACTCACAGGTTTTTTACACAGAGCTTGTGTGGCAGCATGCTAGGCTGTAATGATGTTTCATCTCGTTTTCAAAATTTGTTTCTCTAATTTCGATTTAGAAGAAGAAAATTTGCATAAAACTTGTCTAAAATGACCTAAAATGTTCTTTTGAGCTGCTTATAGAAGGATCATTTATTTAATTTCCAGCTTAACTACATTGGCATGTGTGTGGAGGGGGATCATCATTACCTTGTCTGAAACTGTTCAGGCACTGACTATCCTGCCAAGATGACCCAGTTGTACAGTATGTAATGTGAGCAATCAGACTGCAGGCTTATTGGTTGAATATCCAAAAAGGCAACCTATACAGTTGTGCTCATAAGTTTACATACCCTGGCAGAATTTATGATTTCCCATTTTTCAGAGAATATCAGTGATAACACAAAAACTTTTCTTTCACTCATGGTTAGTGATTGGCTGAAGCAGGGCCGGAACTAGGGGTAGGCAGAGTAGGCGGCAGCCTAGGGCGCAGTCATGGAGGGGGGGGCGCACTTTAGAAGGGAAATAATGTTTTTTTTTTTTTATTTCTTTAAGTTTTAACTTCGCCCCTGTCTCCAGCAGCAGCGTTCTGCTCTACTTCAATCCCCACCTCCCTCTTACTTGCCCTTTGCCTTGCACAGATCTGGGGCAATATTTTTGCTGCTGCTCTGGCACAGGCTGGTGGCACAGGTACAGACTTGGGGGGCATTGGCTGGTACAGACTTGGGGGGCAATGGCTGGTGGCACAGATACAGATTTGGGGGGCAATGACTGGTGGCACAGGTACAGACTTGGGGGGCCATGGCTGATGGCACAGGTACAGACTTAGGGGGCAATGCTGGCAGCACAGGTACAGATTTGGGGCAATATTTTGGCTTGCTAGCACAGGTACAGATTGGGAGCAATATTTTGGGTGCTGCTGGCACAGATACAGATTGGGGACAATATTTTGGGTGCTACTGGCTGGCACAGGTTCAGATTTGGAGCAATAATTTGGGTGCTACTGGCTGGCACAGGTACAGATTGGGTACATCCTTGGGGCCCATCGGAGCCACGATAATGGTTATGGCAGGTGGTTATCTAGGAGGAAATTTTACAACACACCTGCTATTTTAACACTCCAGCATGGGATTTATAGAGGTAAGGGTCCAACATGTGGGCCCCGGTGCCCATCCTTTTCTGGGGCCCACCAGGGAGTAGTTACGCCACTGGAAAGACTTACGATAGTGTAGCACAATCTAAATGCAAGAATGGAGGGGGGAGCGGTTTGCGCTTACCACACTTCTCGTTTACAGGTGTTTTTATACGATCATGTAGGAATTCAGGAAATGGAGTCCCCTCCTCAGCAATACTCTATTCTGATTAGGGATGGGTGAATCTATCCCGTTTTGCTTCCCTGAAAAATTTGCGAATTTCCAGCGAAATTTGCAAATTGGCGAAAAATTTGCGAAATGAGTCGCGTCACGTTTTTGACGTGCGTCACATCGATTTTGCGTCATTTATGGCACACAACTTGTGTTTTTTTTTTTTAACGCCAGCGAATTTTCGGCAGGTGAATTTTCGCTGGCATTTCAGGAATCACGGGAATTCGCAGCAAATTCGTGCCTGGCGAATAAATTCGCCCATCACTAATTCTGATCATTTGTGTGTCCTTGGTGCTGAGCACAATGCTGGTGGAGGATCACCTGAAGCGGGTCGCCAGGGTCGATAGCTGCAGGGTTATGCTCCTTCCTCGTGGTGGATGATGACAATGGTAGTTGATTCTAGTGTATGTTTTCAGGCACGTTTTGTATAATAAAATATACTTCCTCAGGGACAAAAAAGCTTTTTTGCCCCGGAGGTAGTATATTTTATTATACATAACGTTTTGGGCATTTTAAAGTTTCTAATAAAAACTATTTATTCAAATAATTGTATTTTGGAGTCGTATCCCGACATAATTGTTCCCAGCTGGTGCCTAAAAACATACACTAGTATCAACTACCATTGTCATCATCGACCACGAAGAAGGAGCTTAACCCTGCAGCCATCGACCATGATGACCCATTTCAGGTGATCCCCCACCAGCATTTTGATCAGCACCAAGGATACACCAATGATCGGAATAGAATATCGTTGAGAAGGGGACTCCTTTTCCTAAATTCCTACACGAACATATTAAAAAACCTATAAACAAGAAGTGTGGTAAGCGCAATCCACATTGAAGTCAGAGGCATTCAAGTCTCCCATTACATTCCTGACAGAATCGCTATTTGCGATCATAGTGCTTCTATTTCTTCCAACCCAGTGAGTAGTTCTGAAGTGCTTAATCACCCTTTATTCACTAATAACACATAATACACTATGGTTCTTTGTATTTTAATTTATGCAATCTAACTTGACACAAAAGGGTTAGAATGGCTATTAAAGGTAACCATCTTCACCTGTGATCTGTTTGCTTGTAATTAGTGGGTGTGTATAAAAGGTCAGTGACTTTCTGGACTCCAGACAGACCCTTGCATATATAACCAGTGCTGCACTGATGTTTTTTGGATTCTAAGTCATAGGGAAAGCAAAACAAAGGATCTGCAGGAAAAGGTAGGTGAACTCTATAAAACAGGAAAGGGATATAAAAAAATATCAAAGGAATTGAGAATGCCAATCAGCAGTGTTCAAACTCTAATTAAGAAGTGGAAAATTAGGGGTTCTGTTGAAACCAAAAAAAATAAAACTAAAATTTCAGGTGAAATACAGGACTCTATGAAAAAAATGTAGTGTGGCTGTTTGAAGATGCACAATAAGGAGGCACTTGAAGAAAGATGGGCTGCATGGTCAAGTTGCCAGAAGAAAGCCATTACTACGCAAATGCCACAAAGAATCCTGCTTACAATATGCCAAACAGCACAGAGACAAGCCTCAAACCTTCTGGCACAAAGTGATGAGACTACAATTGAACTTTTTGGCCACAACCATAAACGCTACCTTTGGAGAGGAGTCAACAAGGCCTATGATGAAAGGTACACCATTCCTACTTTGAAACATGGTGGTGGATTGCTGAAGTTTTGGGAATGTGTGAGCTACAAAGGAAATTTGGTCAGAATTGATGGAAAAATGAATGCAGTAAGCTAGCAAAAAAAATACTGTTGGAAAATTTGCACTCATCAGCCCAGAAGCTGCGTATGGGATGTACTTGGACATTCCAACATGACAATGATCCAAAACACAAGGCCAAGTCATTGGCTACAGCAAAATAAAGTGAAGGTTTTGGAGTGGCCATCTTAGTCTCCTGACCTCAATATCATTGAGCCACTCTTGGAAGACCTCAAACGTGCAGTTCTAGCAAGACAGACCAAGAATTTAAGGGAACTGGTGGCTTTTTTCCAGGAAGAATGGGCATCTTTACTGTCTGAGAAGATAAAAAGCCTCATCCACAACTACCACAAAAGCTGTCATTGATGTTAGGGGACAATACACAGTATTAACTGGGGTATGTAAACTTTTGTTCAGGGTCATTTGGGAAGTTTGTGTAGTGATTATGATTTAAAAAGAGTAAACACAATTGTTTGACAATAAATTACTTCTTTGGCTCACTAACCATGAGTGAAAGTAAAGTTTTTGCGTTCATCATTCATATTCTCTGAAAAATAGTTAAGAAATTGTAAATTATGCCAGGGTATGTAAACTTATAAGCACAACTGTATGCTGCAAGCTTTATTATGTTGCAGAAAGATAATAACAGTCTATTGTAATGCCACTGCTGCTACCATTGGATTTTTATTTTCAGGAAAGGCAAGAAAGCTCATGACAACTGACCAATCTATTGGTTTTTTTATATGGATCACTTGGCAATGATACTTGAAGGGGCTAGAGCATGCAGCAATAATTGTTTTGGGTTAAATATTCCCTCCCTATACTGTATTTGGGACATGCAGTTAATTCTGTGCTTACCATTGTTTGTCTTTTTTTATGTCTTCCTCTTGGAGTTAGGCAATTCAATATGAAAGCTTGATATCAATCTCTATAGGAAATCCACCTTGGGCTGAACTGGTTATATTTCAAAGCCATTCCTTTCCTGGATTTCCTTGTTCCACGCTGTTTCCTTGTGCTTTGTATACATCTTAAAAATGCAATGAAATGAGTAAATTAAAACTCAATATTTACTGCTTCATTTTTTAAATTGCATCTATATTAATGTAATGTAAATTTTAGCACTAATGTTTGTTAAATTCAGAGATCTAACAAGATGTTCAACATGGTTTCTTGGCGTTAATTAGTATATGACAAGTTAGCACAGTTATAACTTACAATTAGCATTTTAGTCACTGAGGCATTCTATAACCATTTAATGGCACACGGCCTAAATGTGGCCATACATGCAGATCTCTCCCCGATATGCCCACCATGAGGTTGGCGATATTGGGCTGAGTCAGTTGTGGGCTGTAAGCAGGCCCGCCATTAGGGGGGGACAGGGGGGACAAGTGTCCTGGGGCCTCTTACTAGCGGCAAGCAAGTGCTCGCCTCTCTCTGAAGTCCTGCACAGAATGCGGAAGTGCCAAACTTTTGTGAAGTCCTGAAGAGGCGGAAAGACCCAAAGTCACGAAAGGAGCTGACACTGAAGTCCTGAAGCGCCGAAAATATCCGAAGTCACGAAAGGAGCCGACACTGAGTCCTGAAGCGGCGAAAATACCCAAAGTCACTAAAACAGCTATAACTGAAGTCCTGAAGCCATGAGTTCAATTCTACTGACACCAATGTGGGTTTTTTTTTTTTAATCCTCTGGCCACCAATTTTTTTTTTTGTATATTTTTTTGGGGCCCCAATTTTTTTTTAACTTGTCGGGGGGCCTGACCACCAATTTAAAAAAAAAATATATTTTATGGGGCCACAATTTTTTTTTGTTAACTTGTTGGGGGACCTGACCACCAATTTTTTAAAAAAACGTTTTATGGGGGGCCCTGGCACCAAAGTTTTTTTATGGGGGGGCCTGGCGCCAAATTTTTTTTTTTACTTACAAGGGAGCCTTGCGGGGGGTTATGTTTTTAGTGCTGATGTCTGTGTGGTCTTTTAACTTTGATGTGGAGTGGCCAGGGATTAGGGGTGGGGCTTGGGTGCTAGGGTGGGCGGGGGCCCCAAAAATTTTGTTGTGCGGGGCCCCGTGATTTCTAATGGCAGCCCTGACTGCAAGGCCCAATGATCGGATCACAACGCTGAGAATACAGGCGGTCGGACCGAGGGCTGCATCAATGAACAGATTTTTAAACCTGGCCGATTGACATCTTGTCAACTTGAAAATGTTCTATATCAATTTTGAAAAATGTTGAAATGTTTGAATTCAACACTTTTTTTAAATGCTAGGGAAAAATTTAGCTTTTCTTTGCATACAGATGACAAGCAGCAACAGACTCCTAGTAGTTACTGCAATGGAGAAATTTGATTTCTCTTCCTTACAAATAATTACTATGGATACTTTACCTCCCAACTTTTCACTAAACAGTTGTCTATCCAATATTCATACAGAATTATCAGTAATGGCTTTATCTGCCGGATATGTCATCATAATGAAAGCAGTGTCCACTGAGACAGGTGTTTGGGCAGATAAGGGACTATTCAACTTCTGTGCTGTGTGGGACTGCTGCAACCAGAAAGTTCACAAGGTCACACAACTTTGTATTTGTTGCCAACTGTAGGATGCTGTTGCAAACAGGGGCTCTTTGTAATGTAGACATATGCTATAAACCTCAGAAACAAAAATCTAAAAGCAATTATGAGCAGAATTATGGGACTGCTTGAATTGCAGTAAATTAACACCTCTGAATCAGGTTACCTTGCTGGTATTGTACAGCAAAAATGATGCTTCATGCAAATGTAATGTAAAACTTTATAAAATTATTGGCAAGCTGATATTTTTTTCTAGAAAAGGTGGCAGCCCTCTTTGAATGTGCAGTATTCCATACTGCAGTGCTAGAGGATGGTAGTAGTTTCAGGAAACATTGAAATATTATTACAATATGTTGAAAAACTTTTAGGAAGTACACAAGGATGGGTGTTCCCAGCTAAGAGATTCAGCAGTGTTTAAACGGGATGTTGAATTATTAACCTATTTTCCATACCTATCCCTGTCAACGCTTTCTGTTATACACTGTATGCTCACTGAGGTTCAAGGGCATAGAACAGAAGACAAATAAAATTACTGAAGGGTGACAGGTCTACAGTATGTGTAGGGGTATTTAGGTTGTATGTTATAGTAGATGTTCAATGATTAATGATCTTAAAATGAAAGGCAAACATAAAAGGAAACTCATTCTTTCAACACACTGGAAAAGCTCTGATCCATAACATTGAATGCCTGGATACTGGTGCCATACTTGCAGTAAAAGTAAGAAACTTATTATTATCCTTTATTTATATAGTGATGATATGTTAAGCAGATATGTTTATCATTCACATTGGCCTCCTGCCCCAGTAGAGCTTGCAGTATAATTTTGAACATTTGCATAACACATGCATATGGCTTAATTTCATCAGGAACCAACTAACCTTCCTGACATGGGGATAACTTGCTTGTGGAACAGACTAACCAGATTCAAAGACACCAGATCTCGCAATAAAGAAGCAACTCCCATGTCCAGTTTTAAGGGCAGGGCTCACTAAATAAATAGCAAAGGAAGTAACTGTACGCACTGTAAATGCATTCATTAATATAAAAGTATTTCATTGTGACTGTGAGCTGTGCTCATATGGGCTTCTTCATATCATTTTGTATCAGTGTTTTTATAAGTGAAATACAACATTTCTTGATTTTAATTGTTTTATACATTGATTCTAATCAGTTCTATATGTGGGTCAATGCTTGCTTTTGGCTGGGAAAAAGAAACAAAATTTGAGAATTCCAGAGCCAACTAATCAAACGTGATTGGTATTTGTATTTATATAGTACAACAAGTGTACACAGTGCTTTGCAAAGCTTAAACACAAACAGGAGTACAGCTAAAAAAAAATAAACAGCGAGAATAAATACATATGTGCAAGAAGTTTCAATTCATGGATAGAACGAGGTTCCTGCTCTGGTGAGCTTCGTTTTAAAAAGTTAATGACACAGTAAGTCACTAGCCATTTAGTGGAATCTTATTAACAAAATGCTTCATGGCACTTTAAAGGGAAACTGTCATGGGAAAACATTTTTTTTTTTAAACACATCAGTTAATAGTGCTACTCCAGTAGACTTCTGCACTGAAATCCATTTATCAAAAGAGCAAACAAATTTTTTTTGATTCAGTTTTGAAATCTGACATGGGGCTAGCCATTTTGTCAATTTCCCAGCTGCCCCTGGTCATGTGACTTGTGCCAGCACTTTAGGAGGGAACTGCTTTCTGGCAGGCTGTTATTTTTTCTTCTCAATGTAACTGAATAGTACACAGTGGGACATGGGTTTTTACTATTGAGTGCTGTTCTCAGATCTACCAGTCAGCTGTTATCTTGTGTTAGGGAGCTGTTATCTGGTTACCTTCCCATTGTTCTTTTGTTAGGCTGCTGGGTGGGGGAAAGGGAGGGGTTGATATCACTCCAACTTGCAGTACAGCAGTAAAGAGTGATTGAAGTTTATCAGAGCACAAGTCACATGACTTGAAGCAGCTGGGAAATTGTCAAAATGTCTAGCCCCATGTCAGATTTCAAAATGAAATATAAAATATATGTTTGCTCTTTTGAGAAATTGATTTCAATGCAGAAATCTTCTGGAACAGCACTATTAACTGATACATTTTGAGAAAAAATTTTTCCCATGACAGGAGGATACCTTTAAAATTTAGCATAGTGCCACATATACAGGGCTGCCATTAGTGGGGCGAATATGGAGTTATGTCAGGGGCCTGGTCCCACTTTTAAAGGAAATGGACTTACTGAGAAATAGACAGGGTTTGTCTTAGTTTAGGGTTGTGCTTTAGGGTAATTGGGGTGTGATACCCAGCCAGGTGTTTACAGTATTTACCTGCTGTAGACAATGGGAGAGGGTTGGGTTAGGGCATGCTGGGCATAGGTACTTGAGTGCCCAGTCTTATGCACTAGTCGTTTGAAGGTTTGTATGTGTTAAAATATCATTCATTATTTTAAGAGGATTTCCTTAGGCCTTGGGCACATGTGGAGATCTACTGCATTTTCAGCACAGTTCTTAAAAAAGCTGTTTTTAACTACACTAGCATAAGTTACCATTGCCTAAGCCAGTCTTTGGCTGGCTGTACAGCAGGGGATCAACAAGTTTGGTAAGACTGCCAGAATAGATCTTTGCCCAATCAAGCCTGTGTTCACCCACCAGTAGAGTAATTATTTATATAGCACCACAGTTATATGCAGTGTTTTACAAGGCATAAGCACAAACAGAGATACGGTTATAAAAATATTGAAAATAAATATCTTTGCTTAGGTGTTTTCATAAAATAGGGATGAAGCCCCTGCTCAGAAAAGCTTAGAATCTATTGCAGTCCATGCCCAAGGGGGTTCCCAGCATTCCCAATCAAGCTGCATTCACATATGGATTGGGGTGGCCATTGTTGTTGCCCTGCTCACAAAAGAGTAAGCTTCTGACATAGTCAAGAGGGTTGAAAACCAGTACTGGCCAATGTATGGAAAAGAAAACATTTCTGAATAACATTTTGCAGAAGGAAGTTCACATGTTCATTTTATGGAACTGTGGGAATGCAATTCCTTGCTTTTCTTACTTGTTGTATACCTCTGGGAAAGAAAATGACACTCTGTTTCCATTTGTCTATAGGAAATACCAGTCTTATCTGCTGCATAAGGAAGCTTTATCAGACAGTACTATGACGAGCATTATTTGAATATGAATGGATGAGACACAGTGTCTACAGTGTCTACTGCCTCTACCTTCTGCCTTAATTATCATACCTTTTGATTAATTCAGAAGGCCTCCAGCTTGCATATTAATGATCGTCTCTTATCCATAGTAATGCCATGAGGCAACAAGCACTACTAACCTATTGCTAATGCTGCCCCTAAACTGACATTGATCGGAATATGGCCAATACATACCAAGTAAGCAGGTAAATGGCGTTGGAGATGATTTTTTAAAAACCAATGTTCAATTGCAGCAAAATCATGACTGCATCCACTACATTGTGGAAATAAAAAAAAAAAAAAATCAAATATTAAATCATGCCGCCTAAAACCTATTGAGATAGAAATCGATGGAATGCGGGAAGTTTTTAGTGATTTTGCACCATTCATGCGTTATGAACTTTTCCTATAATTTTTTCCTGTACCTAACCCATGGTCATGATTAATTTTTGATATTTTTTATAAATATATTTTAGGAAAAATTGTTGGTAAAGTCATGATTGTAGTCAAATCCATAATATTTTAGATTTTGAAAATTTAGTTTTCTGTCATGTATGACAAATCTACCCCTTTATTTTATAGGGCTAAACATATGAACCAGACACATATCTGGTCAGTGATTGGCCAGATTTTTAGGGGCAGATTTACTAGTGGTCGAATTCGAGGGTTAAAAAACCCTCGAATTCGACCATGTGAATAGCTGGGGAATAAAAATCCTTTGAATTCGATATTCGAAGGATTTTACCGCAATTTGATTGGTCGAACGATCGAATAGCAAATATAGCAATCGGTCGATAAAATCGGTTGGATCGAACCGTTTGATTAAATATTTTTAAATAATTAAACCCAATTCGGTAGCTTTGATCTGGCGAAATAGGCAGTCAAATAAAAATTTAAAGGGGAAGTAATTCGACTGTCGAATAGTCGAATATTCGAATAGATTTTTATTTGAATCATTTGATTCGATTGAATTTTTAAAATTCACTGGTCGAAGTGGTCATCAAAAACATTCGAGAATTCGAATGTTTTGGAAAATTCGACCGAACTTCGAATCCTTCATGTGAATTTAGTAAATCTGCCCCTTAGTGTTTATAGATGTATCTACAAAGGCCACTTTTGTGATCCTATTCTTTGCCAGGGGGTGGAATAATCTCTTATTCTTGCACAGTGAGGACATAATACATTATCATGTTATAACACTGTAATAAGGTTTTATGCCTTGGAAGTATATTTTGATAACATATGCTACTGATGCTGAAAGGATTAGTCTGTAGGGAATGATGCCATATATTGTAAATGTTGTATAATATTAAAAAAGACTGAAGATTAGAAGTACATGGACAACTAGGTTACCCCATGTGACCCTATCAGGTACAGATTCCTTCTGCAGCCAGGGCAGACAGAAGACTTAGTTGTAGTGATGGGTGAATTTATTCGCATGGGGCGAATTTGCTGCAAATTCCGCGGCGTTTTTGAAAATGATGACGCGCGTCAAAAACGTGCCGCGACTAGTCTAGCGAATTTTTTTGCCAATTCGCTAATTTTTCTTCGAAACGGGGTAGATTCGCCCATCATTACTTAGCTGTTATGCCCTGGAATTATATTTTGCTAACATATGTTACTGCTACTGAATTTAGATGGCTGCAAACTGCTATTGATTTGATAATAAAGTAAATAAGGTTTAGTCTTTAAGGACTGGTGCCATATATTATAAATGCTGTATAATAGGACAAATTGACTTAATGGAGAAGTTAAGCCTAACTAATGAACTAGCTAGAAATGTTGTACATGATGCTTCTGTACCAGCCCAAGGCAACCACAGCCCTTTAGCAGTAAAGATCTGTGTCTCCAAAGATGCCCCAGTAGCTCCCCATCTTCTTTTGTACTGATTCACTGCATATGCTCTGTGTTGCTGTCACTTACTGAGCTTAGGGACCCACTCTCAATATACAGAACACAGAATAGAAATGTCACAATATAAGGCTGATAATCAACCCCTAAGCTTAGCTTCTCAACAGCTGTTCATTGAGCATGTGAGTGTCACAGACACTTTGCAAGTTGGTGACTTCCTGTGACAAGCTTGAAGTCTTGGATCATTGCTGCTATTGAGATGCTGAAACAATAGGCTGGTGCAATAAGTTCAGTATATAAAATATAGCATTTTTAACCATATTCATTTTGGGGTTTAGTTCTCCTTTAAAATTAGAGGTACGTGACAACTAGGTTACCCTATGTGGACCTATTGTAGTTTTCTTCGGCAGCTAGGGCAGACAGAGCGTTGAGCTTAGAAAGATTAGGAGTGCAGAAAAACAATGCTCAGCATATGTTTTGATATAGCCATGGGGAATGTCTGGTTCTTATACATATAAACATATATTCCATTTTCAAATGCATGCACAAAATATTTTTTTTTGTGCACATAGCTGAGACTGTATTAAAGAGAACATTGCCTATAACCCCTTTAGTATTTGTATTGGAAGACCATAGTGCAACCACAGTGCCTACACCTCCTGTTTAAGTCTACATTTGTGTGTACTCTGTATGGACTATGCTTACACTTTTTTTTATTGGACAGTGCTATGGAATATCATATCATGGATCTGTTATCTGGGAACCTGTTATCCAGAAAGATCTGAATGACAAGAAGGTTGTCCCCATAGACAGGTTGCCCTAGGCAACTGGTCGGATAACCGCACACGTGTGATCGCAACTGCACACATTCGAGGGAGCGCACGCGCCATAAGCAAAGGGGTAGCAAAGGAATAGGGCAGGGGAGAGAGTGACAGAAGGAGGGGGGTGACGGAGGAAGGGCGGAGTGACGGTGGGAGGGCGGAGTAGCAGACGGAGGGAAAGTGCTAGAGAGTAGAAGAGGGGAAGTGAGAAGAGGAGGGCGAGAGCAGCAGGGGAGTGAGACACTGGAACTAGGGGTAGGTAGAAAACTTTTTAATAGCTACCTGCTCAATGCCACCACATCTTTGCACCCTAGGCAGGTGCCTCTTCTGCCTACCCCTAGTTCTGGCCCTGCCCATAGACTCAAATAATTAAAAAAAAAACGTTTCTTTTTTCTCTGTCACAATAAAATAGTACTTTGTACTTGATCCCAGCTAATATATAATTATAATTAATCATTATTGGTAGAAGACAATCATATTTGGTTTATATATGTTTAAACCATTTTTAGCAGACTTAAAGTACAGTATGAAATTCCAAATTACCAAAATATAAAACAATCTGGAAAACCCCAGGTCCTGTGTATTCTGGATAACAGGTCCCATACCTCTATTGCAATGCCCATCAAATAAAAGGCCAGACAGAAAACGTTGAAGGCATTTCATTGTATTTTCTTTTTTTTTTTTATTTCAAATAGAATAATTATAACTATTTCAGAAAATGCCATAACAGTACTGACATAATACAGGCTTTCCATTACTTAGTCCTATATGTGCCAATTGCCCAACAATAGAGCAGTCACTACTACTACTTTATGTTAAAAGGGATACTGTCATGGGAAAACATGTTTTTTTGAAACGCATCAGTTAATAGGACTGCTCCAGACTTCTGCACTGAAATCCATTCCTCAAAAGAGCAAACAGATTTCTTTTATATTTCATTTTGAAATCTGACATATTGTCAGTTTGCCAGGTGCCCCAGTCATGTGACTTGTACCAGCACTTTAGGATGGAACTGCTTTCTGGCAGGCTGTTATTTCTCCTACTTAATGTAACTTAATGTGTGTCAGTGGGACTTTTACTATTGAGGGTGATCTACCAGGAGCTGTTATCTTAGGATATCTGGATACCGTCCAATTGTTCTTTTGTTAGGCTCCTAGGGGTGGAAAGAGGGGCGGGGGGTATCGCTCCATCTTGCAGAACAGCAGTAAAGAGTGACTGGAGTTTATCAGAGCACAAGATTTGACTGGGGCAGCTGGGAAACTGACAATATGTCTAGCCCCATGTCAAAATTAAATATAAAAAAAAATCTGTTTTGCTTTTGAAAAATGTATTTCAGTGCAGAATTCTGCTGGAGCAACACTATTAACTGATGTGTTTTCAAAAAACATGTTTTCCCATGGCAGTATCCCTTTAAATAGAGTCATATCTGGCCAGGTGTTTTCCTCCATGGTGGGGGTGGCAAAAATAACCCTTCATCTCAAGATAAGGATAAGGGAGTTTGAATTCACACATATTGAAATGCAGCACTCATGGCCAAGTAAAAGTGAATGTTAACACTTGCATTTATAGTATTGGAATGAAAGGCTGCTGGAAAATAATTACATACAATGTTAAATATCTGCAGTATGGCAGTGGGACTGGCTGTTTCTTTTTGTGTGTATTAGTTTTAACATCCTCTTTCATAGAAAATTCCTGTCCTGATGTACTAACAGGGTAAACTACAATAAAAACTGTAACAATTGGATGTGTAGTGTCTAAAAATTAGACATCCAGTTCAAAGTTTTTCATTACATTTTTTCACAAAGATTCTTCCAGTACTTTTCCTATCTTTTCTCTGTAAACATAGAAGCACAATAGATTCTGATTCTCATTCAAATACAAGTTGTCTGCTGGCTTCATTTTAACCAGTGAATTTACATACAGTATAAGGAAGTTACTGTTTCACTCAATATGGGATGTTTCACAACATAAAAACCTTGGCATGAAAGGCAAGTGAAACAATCTGGAGGAAGTTAAATCAAGCCAACAGTAATTACCTTCTGTGAGAGCCCTGTAGTGCTGTGCCTAAACGTTGTACCTTGCTGTACTTGCTGGTGCATTAACATACCAGCACAAGAATTGGCATTTGTTATTCATTCATTTGAGCAGGGCATGTAATCAGTGCTACGTAGGAAATTTATATAAAATTAGCTTTGTCATGTAAGACTATAGATTTCAAATAGCAAAGTTATATCCCTATTGACATTTTAACACTGCCCCCCCCCCCCATATCAATAATTTGGAGGTCATCATTTTGGAATCATCCATACTCCAAAAGGCTTGTGGCTTGGACAGGATGGATGTGGGCCATGTGGCGCCTGTGCCACTAAAATTACTGTCTGTGTACTAGAAAATCAATACAAAACAAACTGTAAGGGCTAAAATATGTACCACCACTGTATTTTTACCAGCCACAGTAGCCCCATCATTGCCAAACAAGCGGATCTCTCCTCTATATACCCACATTGCGGTGGGCAATATCAGGCTGATCCGAGCATGGGCACTAGGGCCCAACGTAAATGTAAAGAATACAGGAAGTCAGATTGCGGGACTGCATGAACGATCAGTTGCTGCCGCTTTCCAACAGGATTTTTCACCCAGCCCGAGCGACATCTGGCTGACATTCAGATATTGACTGGGGAAGCCCAACAGAGGGCCCCTTACACGGGCCAATAACCAACAGAATTGGTCTGCCGGCAGCTTTTATAGGCCTGCGTATGGCCACCTTTTGTGTTGGAACAAACGTAATTTCTCCACCGCACACCTTCCTTCCACTGACCTGCAGTAGTGGTGCTGGTTCACCGTCGACCCGGCCGGGTCCCCTAGCAACCTTACAAATGTAGAGACAGTCCGCACACACAATTATTAGCAGTCGTGGAATGTGCCGCTTTTATTTATGCTACCATAACATCAATGTTTCGGGGGGTAATACCTCCCTTCATCAGGATCACCTTTTGTGTTGGGTCATGGTCAATTTTCTTAGCTTTTGTGTGCACTGTTCCCCCATGCTATCTATTTGGAAGGTTCATCTATTGGTCACTACTTGTCAACAAAGGCTCAGGGGAACACATTATATCTGTTGTTCTAAAAGGGATACTGTCATGGGAAAATATTTTTTTTTTTAAATGCATCATTTAATAATGCTTCTCCATCAGAATTCTGCACTGAAATCCATTTCTCAAAGGTGCAATCAGATTTTTTTATATTTCATTTTGAAATCTGACATGGGGGCTAAACATACAGTATTGTCAATTTCCAAGCTGCTCCTAGTCATGTGACTTGTGCTCTGATAAATTTTAGTGACTCTTTACTGCTGTACTGCAAGTTGGAGTGATATCACCCCCCCCCCCAGCAGCCTAACAAAAGAACAATGGGAAGGTAACAAGACAACAGCTCCCTAATACAAGATAACAGCTATCTGGTAGATTTAAGAGCAGCCGAGCAGCCCTCAATACTAAAAACCCATGTCCCACTGTGACTCCTTCAGTTACATTGAGAAGGAAAAACAACAGCCTGCCAGAAAGCTGTTCCCTCCTAAACTGCTGGCACAAGTCACATGACTGGGGCAGCTGGGAAATTGATAAACTGTCTAGCCCCATGTCAGATTTCAAAATGGAATATAAAAAAAATCTGAAATACTCTTTTGAGAAATGAATTTCAGTGCAAAAGTCTGTTTTCCGATTTAAGGCCCTTTACATAGTATGAAAAACTGTGGTATTAACAGAAGTTATGGCCTCCCCCATCCATCCTCAGAACCAGGAAGGTGTGTTTTGCTTCCCTATTGCCATTCTAAGCAACAGGCCCTTCTGTACAGCAAACTATTCCCTTGTCCTTTACTGCCTATTTTAGAGGAATTAGTACAAGACATGTACAGAAGACCTCACCTCATATCCCCCTGTTTATTTAGGATGAAATCATGGCATAAGGATGTCCTGTACTTATTTATGGCATTTGTTTTTTTATTGGAAGATTATTATTTTCTGTTACACTTTCTAGATGTATATTTGAGTTTTTTTTTTAAAGCAAAATAAAATGTTCCAGCAGCCCTGATAGCGGATGCAGGATCAGATCATGTTATGTATATTGCTCAAGGAGGCAATTATGTTCCTTCTGGGAACACACTTTCACAGGCACAAGCTAATGAGTTTTGTGTTCTTTCCTGATGAGCAAATATCAGGTTTATTTGAGCCTGAAAAACAACAAGACAAATGTAAATACGTAATTAGCACATTGACTATTTAACCAACAAAACAGAAATGAACAACAGTTTCTCATTTGAAATGGAAATGATGGTTCATGCAGAGGCAAAAGCTGGCCACACATGCACATATATTGCATATAATTCCATCACTTTCTTCCACCTCAAACTGTATCAGCATCTGTGTGTTTCTGGCCTCAAAAATTGTCCTTCAGGCTTGATCACACCATAGGTGGTTGGATAGTCCTCCAGAAAACTGGACCAACCAAACAAATGAGCAAATTCAGACTGCCCATATGTGGGGTCATTGTTAGGTCAGAAAATAAACAGAGCTGCTCTAGCCCCAAATTTATTTCCCCCATTGGTCCAAGAGATTATCTCCCTAAAAAAGAAACAAATTGCTACTTATGGCCATTGCTGAATTTCAGTGAGGCCCTTGTTGCATGTGGGGTTTATCCACCAGCAGAAAAAAACCTGGTGGAGAAAACACCAATGCTTTTTTGAACTGTCCTATTTGTGCAGTAAGTGAATGAATGGTTCTGCCCAAAACTGCACACATAGGGCATATTGTAGCATAAAAATGAATCCCAGAGTTTCCAAGACAAAATCTGGCCCTGCACAGTGACAGGTGAATGCCATTAATGTCAATGACTTCACACATGGAGCATTGGAATTTTCTTTGGCTTTTTTTAAATGGCACCAAGGTGATAAATTCATATCTGTCTGGGGAGAAGATATTTGTAATAAATATTATCAATATTAAAATAATATATATCATTTATTTTTGGAATTATAGTGCTTGTAATCATATATTTTCCTGGTTAGTACAGATGAGAAAACCTATGGAGTTGTCATTACTGCTGTTAAGACATCCATATATCACCCAGGTTGACCGACCAGGCCCAGTGGTAAATGAGTTCTCATCCTGTCATTATAGATCACACTGTAATTGCAATTGGAAAAGATACTGCAGTTTTGGAAGGCCAGCCAGCCTGAAGGGCAAAGGCAACTTAGAGAAGGGTAAAATTGTTAGCCAACTAAGGGGAAAAACAACAGAAAACTTTTGCTTGCTCTTCTTAATAGTTCTTCTAGAAAAATACAAATGGAAAATGAAAACCTAGGAATAATTTTGCTAGCAGAATTTAGTCAAACTTTGCATGGTGCATCTGATTTATAGCTAAAATAGTTCAATAAGTTTGAAATCAATTTAAAAAAAACTCTTCATGTTATGGAGCTAGATTATACTGATATGCCAGTGAGCATGTACATGAGTTTTACATGGCACTGAGAAAGCAGAAGTCAACAGGCCAAATTGCCAGTAGGTGATTGACTATGACTTCACCAACAACTGGGGGGGGGGGGATTTTGTCTCATTTTTGGATAGAATCAAATTTGACTTAACTCCCATATACAAATCACCTTAATTTATCAAAAATTCTGATTGGGAAAAGTCAGTGCAGTCTGGGCAAAATCATACAACCTTTTCGAAACATGTGACTTTTTCGAATTGTTGCAAGACAAAATTGTAACGGAAACCAGCACAGCTCACAATGGGAAGAAACATCTTTGTAAAAGGGACATCTGCCATTGATTTCTGCATGACTTTGACAGGTTTTAGCTGGAGTATTTTCTGATTTGGATTTTTAGCATCTTCAGAGTATAATAAATCTTGAAAAATTCAACTTTTCCCTCTAAAAATTCCAGTTTTTCCCCCTTGACCAGAAAAATTAGAGACTTAATAAGCCTCTATCGATAGACAGAATTGTCATTGTTTATAGCAAGGCTCAGTATTCGAGAGGCCAACAATTTCCTCTCAGTATGTGGTGAGCTTGAAACAAGAATCCTTTGGTGAAAACTATCTGTAGCACAACAATTATCTGACTGCAGCCACAGGGGACACTGCAGGGTGCTTTCAGACATTTCTGATCATATTTATCAAAAAGTGAAAGTGGAGCTTGCCACAGTTTGCCGGGTTGAAATCCCCCCAGTCTCTATTGCCTCTGCAATATGTCTCTGTAAATCCAATAGAAATAAATAGAGGGTTAACAGGGTATTGTTCTTCAAAACAGTTATTTAGTCACAAGCTCCAGATTTACTGCAACTTAAGCTAGCACTACACTATAAGATCTATTCATTTAAGGTGGGTGATATTGGAATTCGATCATTGTCCCTAGGGCCAAATGATCATATTACAATGGTGGGAATACAAGCCTTTGGAGAAAACGGCAGCACATGAGACTCGGTTGTTAGTTCAACATATATTAACTGATATTTCTCATATCAATTAATATATCAGTTAATTGATATGTTTCTCATACTGATATACTATAAACAGGTGTGGGATCTGTTACCCAGGAGGGTTTTCTGGATAAGGGATCTTTCCGTAGTTTTGATCTCCACGTTATGTCTTCTTAAAATTAATTTAAACATTAAATAAACCCAATAGGAGTGTTTTGCCTCTTAATTATATCTTAGTTGATATCAAGTACAAGGTACGGTTTTATAATTTCAGAGAAATGAGTTTTAAGAATTTTAATTATTTCATTGAAATGGAATGTGGGGAATAGTCCTTCCTAAATTCCTATAATTCAGAGCTTTCTGGATAACGAATGCTTAATCGTGAATAAAAATTTGAAAACTTTATTTGTATAGTCATCTCACGCCTGACGCATTTCGTATCTATTAGACACTTAATCATAGGCTTAATCTGCATTCCTTGACTCCGGAGCTGCAGGAAATTTCATGGATGCGGCCTTTGCTAAACAAGTGGGTTTTCCTCTGTATCCCATGTCCTTTCCCTTGCGGGTTTTTGACATTGACAATAGATCCTTATCATCAGACATTATCTCCATGATAATGGGGGAATTACCCTTGCAGATCGGACTTTACACTGAGCAATTGGCATTTTTAATCATTTCCTGTCCCACCTATGGTTACGTCTGCATAATCCCTCCATAGATTAGTCCTCTCGTTGGAGTTCATTTTGTCAGGAACATTGTCTACTTGTTACTCCTCTCCACTGGGTGACCGTCTCTTTCACAGATATGCAGTCTCTGCCGACAGTCTACAGGGAGTTTACTGACGCATTTTGCAAAAAGTCTGAGGAGGTTCTTTCTCCTCATCTTCACTATGACTGTCCTGTCGATCTTCTTCCTTGAACCATGCCACCTAGAGGTCGTACTTACCCTCTTTCTCCTGCTGAAACTTCCGCTATGAAAGACTATATGCATGAAAATCTCCAGCAGGGTTTAATTCGTCCCTCTACCTCTACTGCAGGGGCTGGCTTCTTCTTTGTGGAGCAGAAGGACAGTGGCCAAGTCCCTATATTGATTACTGAGGACTTATTAAAATTACGGTTAAGAACTGATACCCCTTGCCTCTCATCATGGAACTGTTTCACCAATTGAAGAGGGGCTAAGGTTTTCACCAAGTTAGATCTATCTATAATCTCATCCGCATCCCTGAAGGGGACAAATCTAAGAAGGCATTATGAATACCTCATGATGTCCTTCGGTCTCTGCAATTACCCCTCCGTCTTCCAGGAGTTTTTGAATTACATCTTCTAGGATCTCTTGGAGAGATCCCTGGTCGTGTACCTGGATGACATTGGAAAGTCATTGCTCTGAAGTGCTCTCTCGTCTGAGGAAGATCTCTCTCATTGCCAAGTTGGAGAAATGCGTCTTCGAGGTGGCCAGGATTCCTTTTCTTGGCTACATCATCTCCCCGGAAGATTTTGAGATGGATCCTGTCAAAGCCTCGGCGATCCAGAGGTGGCCCCTTCCATTAAGCACTAAAGCCATCCAAAGATTCATTGGGTTTGCAAAGTACTACCGGCAGTTCATCAAGGGGTTTTCCTCCCATATTGCCTCCATTTTCCTAAGGAATCATGTCTCTCTATGTCAAGATGATTGGTCTGATCTCCTCCCATGGGCAGAATTCGCTCATAACAATGCCTGACATATGTCCACTGGCAGATCTCCTTTTATGATTGCTTACAGACAACACACTCAGGCCTTCCCTCAAGATTTCCTCTTGTCCTCCAGCCCATATGTCTGCTATTTGGGCCGTGACCAAAGCAAATTTGGAGAGTGCTCTGGTTCATAAGACTTTTGCAAACCGCAGACAGAGTTCCCCTCAAGGTACAAGGTTGGAGACAATGTATGGTTGTCCACTAGGAACATTCATCTAAGGGTTCCCTCTCCCAAGTTGGGTCCAAAGTTTTTTGGTCCTTTCTCCATTTCAGAGATTGTTAATCCCATGGCAGGCCGACTATCTCTTCCCCCATAGATGAAATTTCCTAAAGTTTTTCATGTCTCCCTAGTTAAACCAGCAATTGACAATGGCTTCTCTTCTTAACAGTCTTTTCCTTTATCCATCTCTGTAAATGGTCAACAGGAGTATGAGGTGGAAAAGATCTTGGAATACAGGCTCTCCAGGGGTTCTCTCCAGTTTCTTAAGTGGAAGGGCTTTGGTGCTCTTGGGAGAAACACACTGATGTACATGCCCCTCACTTGGTAAGGGAGTTCTACAGTCAATTTCCCTAGAAGCCAAGGCTTGGTGGTCCAGTGGCCCCCTGTGGGGGAGGGGGTACTGTCACAAGCACCGCTTCCATTTTATTTTTGGCGCTGCTTCCAACATGGCGGCGCCCATGGTCCCCATGTGGAGCAGCAGTGTTCTGACGCCGGCACAATGACGTCACACGCTTGGCGCAAAATTCAAAATAAAAAGCCTTCCAGGTCATGGGTTCAATGCCCAATTATAGGAATTGATACCTTCGTTCCTGGGTGTTCCTAAATTCTTCCTGAACCGATTCATGAACTTTGACCTTGCCTGGACTTTGACTTTGCTACTATTCGCCTACCTTTGAACCACCGCCTGGATTTTGACTACCTTTATTCCTTATCCCTATTTGTACTGCCTATTTGGACATTAACCCCTGAAACTTCCTCCTTGGTCCTGACAACTCCCTTCGATAGCCCCCCCCCCAAAAGAAATGGCTGTATAAATAAAGTTTTCAAATTTTTATTCACAATTCCTGGTCTGATCAATACATGAGTTTACTAGTGTGCCCTTCACCAACTTTTGTGCTTTATATTCGAATTGTCCGCTCCCCTGAGCTGAGGGCCTGGGGCTGGAGCACCTGGGCCACGTCTCCATTGTGGTGAGTCATTTCACAGGCTTATACTTGTTTTATGCTTTAAATGCTTTTGTTCCATAATACTTCAACCAAACCAAGCAATATGCAGGCCCCTCCCAAAAATATAAATGTATATAAATATAGATATGCATGTTCTTTGTAAGAGTATGCTATGCTGTTGTGATTTCAAGTGTTTAAGGGAAATAAATGAAGGATAAAACCTAGTGTTTATTATATTATATCACTATTACATGGTGCTATTGGCTGTGAATAAATGTGGCACAAATATAAACAAATCTTAGTAATTTTCAGAAATGCTTGAAGGGATACTGTCATGGGAAAAAGTTTTTTTCAAAACGCATCAGATTAAAGTGCTGCTCCAGCAGAATTATGCACTGAAATACATTTCTCAAAAGAGCAAACAGATTTTTTTATATTTCATTTTGAAATCTGACATGGGGCTAGATATATTGTCAATTTCCCAGCTGCCCAAGTCATGTGACTTGTGCTCTGATGAACTTCAGTCACTCTGTACTGCAATTTTTAGTGATATCACTGCCTCCACCCCCCCCCCCCCCCCAGCAGCCCGTTAAAGTAGGACAACATGCTGCAGCCTCATCACTTGAGCAGAATGATATTTTTTCTTTTCCATGCCCTAATTCAGTTTTTTAAAATGCTGCATGCAGTTTATTACATTAACTGCCTTACCTCTGGTTGAACCTAGCTTTCTGCAAATGTAATTTTATATTCCTTTTTCATGTTTGGGTAATGGGGTAATGTTATTATTTGTTTCCGTACAACTGCAATCAACTAATGAAGGTTCTACACAAACTGACAGAGCATGAATCTAGCTAGGCTCTTGGATGCTGGCTAAATCGAAACTGGCATTCAGATTAGAATAAAGATTGTGCAGTTCATTGCTTCTGCATAAAAGGTTTTCTGCATTTTTTTTAGATGAAAAATAATTGAATTGTAAAATTTCATGGAAATTGCTTTAATTTTGAGTTTTTTTGAATAATCTAAATGAGCTAAAATTTGGGAATGTGTTATTTCAAATTAGACAAGTTTTGTGAGTAAGGTTAGCCATGTGCTACAGTAAGGACATTTATTGGGGATGATTTGTGTAAATAATAGGTGTAGTAAGACATTGAGAATTCTGCATAGATTATAGGCATTGCTGAAAGTAGACATGTTACATATGCAATACAAATAAATCTATTAAATCATTTTGGAACTTCTGTGTGACTGATCAAAAGATCTACAATGCCAGATGCACTTTTTTTTGTTCAAAAGAAATAGGGCTCAATATAGAATACGATAGGGTTCAGTATAGAACCTTGAGGAGTTGAGGCCCTCCCAGAACCAATTTGGTAGTGATTTGTTGACAAATGAGAATTTGTCTCAAACGTAAATGTTCAGCAGTATAAGATGCAGGACAAATCCACAGGGATGAGATTAGAGAAGCATCCTTTAAGTCAATTGCTCTATAAGGTAGTCAAAGCTTTACTGTAAACTTTCAGAAGCCTAATGGTCCCAGCATTGTTTATTGTTTCTCGCTGTACAAAAGAGCCAATATGCAGATAACAGCCCCTCTTATCAACCCTTGCTACTGAAAGTAGAGACATACTGTAGGGGCGGATTCACTAAAGCACGAAGCGTCTAACGCTAGCACTAATTCGCCAGCGTGACGTCATTTCGCAACTTTGCTAATTTACTAACACTGGCTCTGGTGAATTTTCGCTAGCAAAGTAGATAGACTTGCGCAACTTCGCACCTTTACGCCAGGCGAAGTTGCGCACTGACGAAGGATCGTAACTTCGCAAATTCACTAAGATGAACATTGACCTGAGTGTAAATTCGCACTTTAGTGGATTTGCGTAATGCTGGCGAAAATCCGCCTGGCGAAGTGCGGCGAACGCTAGTGAAGCCTATGCTGGCGAATTTTCGGATCTTAGTGAATCTGCCCCAAAGTCACAAAGCTGTCTGAAAGTAGTTTCCCACTAGCAGACTATTTTATAAGGCTCTCTAAATCTCTAACCTAATTCAATATGTTCATCTGCTAATGCTACTCCAGTCCAACTACCTCCTACTTTACGTTCCAGTTTTAAAAGTTACAGTGCAGTACTGGTGAATTGTCATTAAAGTGGGTGTGGATAAATGATTACTATACATTTCTTCTTTCTCCTTTGACCATTAGTATGTTGGATGAGATAAAGTTAAAGCAGGAAGGTCAAACCAGGGGGACTGAGCGTTATCATCTATAAAGGGTTTGTTTAAAATACAGTATTTTACAGTGATACCAGCAACTTAGGCAATCACTATATACACATTTTAATTTAATAATTCAGAGCTGTCTATTTGCAACCACTTTTGTTCCTTTATTTTTGTCTTCTCTTGTTTCAAGTTTCCTTAAAGGGAAACTGTACCCCCAAAATGAATACTTGAGCAACAGATAGTCTATATCAAATTAAATGGCATATTGAAGAATCTTAGCAAACTGGAATATATATTTAAGTAAATATTGCCCTTTTAGATCTCTTGCCTTGAACCACCATTTCATGATGGTCTGTGTGCTGCCTCAGAGATCACCTGACCTTAAATTTTTCAATTCTAACTGTAACAGGAAGAAGCGTGGAAGCAAAAGACCAAACTCTCTCATGTGGCTCATGTGACCTAAATTTATAGTTTGTTTGGTATGTTTGTGTGCACCGTTGAATCCTAGGATCCCAGGAGGCTGTATTTATTTTTTAAAATGGCAATTTTCTATTTATGATTACCCAATGGCACATGCTACTAAAAAGTATATTATTATGAAAATGGTTTATTTACATGAAGCAGGGTTTTACATATCAGTTGTTTTATGTAATATCTTTTTATAGAGACCTGCATTGTTCGGGGGGTATAGTTTTCCTTTAAGATAACGCAGTTAATTGCATTAACTGCAGGGATCACATTTTAGTAGGGGGCAAATATATAGCATTAAATAACAGTAAATTCAACAAGGTCTTCTTTCCATGGTTTCTTTGGGTCTTGTTCTTCCCAATAGCCCTAGTGGTAATACACTAAGGTGCCAATTTGAGAATTACAGTACAATTTTTAAAATAATCTAACTTGTGTCTGTGTGCAACAAATCCATGTACAGGTTTGAGTTTCAACACTGATCAGAAGTTAAGAAATAGATTGATAACTACCTTCAATATGACATATTGCCATGTAATTCCAAAGACTGTATATCACTTTTGAAAATGTACCTTTAATTAAGTTAAATATATTAAAACAAAGTGCAAGCTCTCAAGGATTAATAGTTTATGCATCTGGAAAATGGTTATACTATGTTATAAACTTCCTTATATTTCTTAATACAGGGCTTCCCCGTACAAGGTATTGTAAAACCACAGTCATCACTGTATTCTTATATCTTGTATTAACCAAATGCATTGTTGGGATGTTGAATCATACTAGTAATATCAGGAAGGATATCGACTGGCCTGGCAGGGTGAGAATTGGCCTAAACCTCTTGTCACCAGGGTGAAAATTGATCCATGTAAGCAAACAGCAGGAGGTCACTGCCCTGGACCAAATCTGCCTCATCCCTCTACATCTCAGATAACATTACACAAAGAGTATCCAGTAACAGCCTGGTAATAAAGGCTGGACTTTTTAATGCTCTCCTGTAGATAAATAGTCAAACAGGCCCAGAGTGGCTCATATGTTTGGATGCACAAATACCAAAATATTCAGTTTGGGGTTTTTTAATGTGCATCAATATCAGATACAAATAGGGTGCTAATGCCTAGTGTTTTTAACTGGAACTCTGCAATCACTCATCTAAATCCTAGGCACCCAAGCAAGAAAAAGCTCATGGACGATGATTTTCTGTGCCAGGACTATGTTACATATAAAAGTTTCCAAACTGTCTTTTATCAGTAGGGATGGCGCGAACTGTTCGCCGGCGAACTAGTTCGCGCGAACATCCGGTG
>CM044441.1:89307162-89347462 GCA_024363595.1 Xenopus borealis
GTTCGCGAACATGTTCGCGAACTTTTTTTCGGCGGTTCGCGCCATCCCTATTTATCAGTGGTATAAACTGGTATCTTTCAGTTACCGTTATTTTAACGTTATGTTATAATGTTATGCATTGGTCAAAGGAACCAGTTTCCAAAGTGTTGTTGTACTGTCCAACACTATGAAAAGCACTTTTGTGAATATTTCAATTCGGTTTGTTTAAGGCTCTTTAGAGATATAAAATATTGTGGCACACAGTACAGAGAATACATAAAAAAATAAAGAATAGTAATATAAATGTTACACAAATATTAACACGTACCTCTTGAGCACAGGATCCCTTTCAGTAGGTGTAGAGCTGTTTGACATCTTAACTAATGCCAATACTTTTCTACAGAGAAGATACTTCACTCATCTGAATGCTAATTTGCGTTTGCTTTGGTAATTCCCTCTCTTGCTATTTCGTGGGTCTCAGCTATTACACTGACATTTATGGAAATAATTTAGCATTGACAGTGGCTGCCAAGGGTGCAGGGGGTGCTATTTGCACATTGTTCTGATTTGCAATATGAGAACGTCAACTGATTATTTGAAGATATTTATTTAATTTACTGCCTTACCCCAGTGCTAAGACCTAGGATTTGTTACAAACACATTATACTCTCTTCCACCAGGGTTGCCACCTGGCTGGTAAAAATGATGGTTGATCCCAATGTTATTAATAGGGAAAAAGATAAATATATAAGAAGGCTTGTATTTGTTTACAGAAATGGTGGCAACCCTATCTTCCACTGAGCAGTGAAGTAATGCATTTGCCAGAGGTTGTTTTTGCCTTTTTAGGTTTGAATGCCCCAATTGTCAGTGATACTGGGAACTCCCTCATACACTACTTTGGCCCTAATCTATGGGCCTACATACTGGGAGCTGCTGCTTTAGGCTTACAAATGATCATTTCTAACAAGGACAAATATAGGAGTCCAGCTGTGTTTTGAGTCTGAGTCCCCATGCTGTGGGGTGTGACTAAATACTGCATCAAACAATATGAAATTATTTTACTGTTGCCAATATCTTGTATAAGGCAGGCAACCTACATTTCTTACTAGACCTTCTAAAGTGCCAACGGAGCCAATAAATTAGCAGAGTTAATAAATGGAATAAAAAATGGTTGTGACTATGAGCTTTTAGGACTCATTGGCTGTTAGGCTATATTTCCATCTACAAGTATTAAGGATACAGGTCTGTTCAGTGTAACAATAAATGGGAAATCAGTACAATGCTAAGAAAGGGATGAAAGAGAGGATGAAAGGGCAGTAAAAAAGTTAAAAGGAAAAGACTTTCAGAAAAGATTCAATCAACTCACAGCTTGACAGAAGAGATCGAATTTGTCACAATAATAGTCTTTCTTTTACCAGGAGACTGAAGGAGTTGATGTGCAACATTAAGATTTGTGAGAAACTAAATCCAAGGGTGGTGAAAGAAGTGCTAAGGTTAGAGATCTAGGAACCTTTCCGTACCCATCTCTGAGGTTCCTGGGAAACGTGTAGCAATCTTATCTAGACTGCAATTAATTAGAAGGGTTGCAAACTTTGGAAAGGAATTTGTTAAACACTTTTTAATATTGTTGTAAATTATCTTGCATGCAGCCAGTTGTTGGGATGTTCTTTGAAGGATCACAATCTGCATGCAATACCCTGTTTTTTTTCTCCACGGTGCAATATTTTTCCCAGAATCCCAACATAAAAGTTTGTTCCCACAAAGTAAGCTTGCGGCTTTTGCATGACTTACCAGTGTTGGCACATGCACATGGAGACTTAGCATTTCCTTTGTGACAAATGAGTGCCATTCTGAAAACACTGTCTGAAGACACTCTCCCATTTATTGACATCTATAGAGGGATGCCTCAGGGCCCTTGCACAGACTGAAAAATCTTTATCAACCTGGTTTATCTGGCTCTACCCCTAGGTCTTGATTCACTAAGATTCACTAAGATCCGAAAATTCGCCAGCGTAGGCTTCGCTAGCGTTTGCCGCACTTTGCCAGACAAATTTTCGGCAGCGCTATGCAAATTTATGCTCAGGTCGGCGAATGGTAGCGTAGTTGCGCTAGTTTTACTTTGCTAGGCCGAGCGCTGTTACGCTAGCGAAGCCTAATTTGCATATGGCGGGAACTTTAAATTATAATAGAGGTATATGTTACAGCCACTACATTCCACTACACAAGCCCAGGAAACCTTTAATAAATTATATAAAGTTGTCCTATTGCCCTACATGTGCCCCCTGTATAGTTGTGTTGCCATATGTTAGGAAATGTAGGGGGAAGAAGGGTAACCCCCCAAAAAAATTATCGATCTTTTTCAGATTATCACCCTCCTATGCTAAAATACGCCAGCGGTTTTTTTGGACTTAGAAAAAATTTGACTTTTTTTTTTCAACCTTCTATCTATTGTATTGAACTTCACCTGGTCTGACCAGGCGAAGTAACGTCTAGTGTAAGTGCTAAGGTTGAGGAAAATGTTCATGTTAGTGAATTTGCGAAGTTACGATCCTTCGTCAGTGCGCAACTTCGCATGGAGTAAGGGTGCGAAGTTGCGCAAGTCTATCTACTTTGCTAGCGAAAATTCGCCAGAGTCCGTGTCAGTGAATTTGCAAAATTACGTTACGCTGGCGAATTAGCGCTAGCGTTAGACGCTTCGCGCTTTAGTGAATCTGTTAGTTGGTAGCTAGTATTCAAAATCAGTAAAATGGCATATAGGCAGTGACTTCTTGCACATAAATTAAAAACGTTTGTGTCAGGTTTAGTAATGAGCAAATCTGACAATGTGACAATTTTTTCTTATGGCAGACTTTTGTCATGATGAATTAAAGGCAATGGCCGTTTTTACCTATGGTGACTTTTATGTCACAATGCATTAAAGTCAATGGGTTTTTTTCTTGGAAAAATATTTTCCGTAGTTTTGCAAAAACATTTGCACATGATGAAATGCAGAATGTCACCGCAAATCCATGGCTGGCGAATACATTCACTCATCACTAGTCCGGCTAAAATTGACCACTTTTGTTTGCGAGTGTAATGCTATTTTGGGCTATATTAAGCTACAAAAGGCTAATGTCCAGCTAAACAGTAGAGCAGGTTACACTTGACTCTAACACTTAAGGCAGGGCCTTCTCTTGGTGCAAGTAATGATGGAAGGGTATAATGGAACTATAACTCACATATGCTACTGTAAAAATAAAGTTAAAGGGCACCAGGATGTTCTTGCAGTAAACAAAAGCAACAATTTATTAACAAAAAAGAAATGGATCTGCAGGGTTATACTCACAGAGCCACAGAGGCAAGATATTAGCAGATGGTACATTCAAGCAGATACAGCAGAAACAATGTGACACCATGCAGATGCAGCTAGGAAAGTTTAAGGCACAGCCCTAGGATGAAATGCCCCATCGTGGTCCGGATCCCATACTGTGGAATGATCAGGTAAAATAGTCTAATCCTGATTCCCTATCCAACTGTTGTCCCTTCACTTTAGGCAGATAACAGCTTTACTGGGCCTTGGTGAACCAAGGCTCCCTGGAACAGATGCAGCTAGACCAGCAACCAAAAGCCAAAGAGAAAAATCCACCACTAACTAGGCACTATGTTAAAATGTGGCCGGAAGTGGTCATAGGCCAGTAGGCCAATGCTACAAATAAGTAAATTAAGTAACTAGACACATGGGCATCTGCCCACAGCTGTGGAGATAATGAAGTGTAGGGATTTAAAGCCATAGGGACATACTAAACCTATGGGTCCCTACGCAAGCTTGACTGACCTGTGAATGCAGTTAGTATTTTCCCAATGTCTAGAACGGTTACAGGAAAACATAAATATTGGTTTAGTTAACTAAATGAAAATTGCCATGATGAAGGCAATAGGTTGCATTAAGCTTTTCCTGGACTTCAGCCATAACATCTCAAAGCCTGTGCTCCTGTGACATTACATCAATATACATTTTGAAACTACATTTATATACTATGTTTCTTTCATTTTTATAATACTGTATGTATTTTTTTCTCATTTTAGATCACAAGAAATATCCCAGGAGAAATATATTGATGCAGAATGGAAATGTTTGCACCCAAGTTTATTTTCTTTCTTAGCAATGCTTTGCCCGAGGTGCAATGGAATGCTCAGAAAAGGGGCTTCATTTTGGGTAAATAAACACAAGGGGTAATTTACATGTAGTGTGGGGCATTGTGCAAATAGTTTCTGTCCTCTGTGCTCCCTTTCAAAGTGCAAAGACCTGCAGAATGCTGTTTGAATCTAGTGTGGCAAGATTCAACAAGGGCAGGCAGGGAGAGGTACATAAGCCCCCACTTTCCACTAGTTTTGCACATGCAAGTGAAAGAGTGGAAGGAGGTGCAGCATGCATCAGGTCCTGTTAGAGGGCTGGGCTTTGTCTCCTGGTTCAATCTGTACAGAAAGCAACATACCTGGGGGCACAAGTTCTGTTAAATGACCACCAAGGAGCCCTTTCTTGTGCCGCCAGAGCTCTTGTTTGTTTCTGAGCATTAATCAGATTTTAGCTATGATACAGAGTGAAGGTTATTATGCAATTGGGGTTTAATTATTTTAAATTCCTCGTGTGAGGTCAGGTTATTATTGTAAGTCTGATACAAAAAGAAAAAGATAGATAACAACCCCCACTCGGATATTTAAGTTAAAAAACAAGTATCATTTGGTATTTATAAATTACAACTTTATTGATAAAAGGACTAACTATCCATATAAAAAAGGTTAAAAGGACTAAGGTTCCTGTGTTTCAAGGCGCGGTTACTGTGATGTGAATTAAATTAGTCTAAAGTGCTAGTGCTTTTAAGGTGAATCAAAGACAAATTTATACTGTGCTTAATTAATCAAGATCTTATTTTATAATTAATCTAGAAAAATTAAATTCATTAATCCATCAATTCATGATTATAGAGTCGACTCCTCAATCAATTAAAATTCATTAAAAATAACTCATTGATTAAATATTGATGTAAATAGAATAAATTTTTCTTAATAAATAGAGTAATAAATTAGTTAAGAAAGTTTAAATATTTAGTGCACAATTCATGAAATAAGTAGATTGGAAATATGAAAATAGAGGAGAAGAGGTGGTGAAGTCCCAGTTGGGACCCCACACGGGGAGAAAGGCAGAACACCGGGGACTGCGGTCTCGGTAATTTAACTGCACTTTTCGTTTGAGAGCTATCTAAAGAACCGCAAATCCCCGGTATCTTGGAGTGAAAGAGGTGGAAGAATGAATTGTGTAACCGCTGGCTCCACAGGATTGATCACAGTCGCTAGATTTCTATTTCAGAGTAGTTGTTGGTTAAAATAAGGAAACGATTCTTAAGCCTGCCGACGCGCGTTTCGCATATGCTTTTTCAAGGCAGAGGAAAGTGAAGGTTATTCATGACTGTAATGTCAGCCTTTGAAGCCACACTTGTCTTCATACATTTAGTTTTTATACCCTATGCTACAGATATAGGCATTTATCAAAGTCTATCATATTGTCCCATGGGCAACGTACAGTATCTGAAGAATTGTATTCAAGTGATATTGAACGCAATCAGTAACATTCTAGCTTATTTTAGGTAAGTATACCCTATATGTATGTTGTCAACTGTAGAAAAGGAGCACTAAACACTTGTAGAAACTACATGCATTATGCTGCCATAAAACTATTTTATATCAGGCATGGAACATGGTGGAGGCCTTTTGCAAACTCTACTAATATGGGGGCAATCAGCAGATAGGCAATAACGTCTCCATAGCTGGAATGCTTTTTTCTCCAGATTCTATTGGTATTTATAATCAGTTGGTGCCACAGACAGATGATTTTTAGAGTTGAAAAGGGACTTGAAAGACAAGAGATTAGAGGCTGGTTGACAGTGATGACTTTGCTAAATTTTGCAAGAGAAAACAGGAAATGTATTTAACTAGTGCTATGCTGATACGTAACCATATTTATGATAATCTTTGAGAGAGCTGAATGTATTCTTTCAGTGGATACTTACATACACCAGTAGATCAGGCATTATATATCAAGCTACATATTTTTAAAGAGATATCTGCTTCAGCTCACTTTGCGTAGTACTGTAAATTAATTGATAAGTGTAGACCCATCACTGCCAATGAGATCCTGTTGATCCTCTACTATGGACTCGGTGACAATCTCAGGCATTCTGAACACCCCTGTTTCCCACCATTGCCATTTTTGTACAGTTCTGATGAATATGTTGGCTGATTTTAAACACGTGATGTTACACTGCACAATATGTTGGCTCTCTAAAAATACGTTATTTATATTAATAATAATAATAATAATAATAATAATAAATACAATGATAGAAAAAAAGAAGGAAATGGGGAAAAGCATATTCTTGCAAAATACACACCTTTTAACATCATGTATTTAGAATAAAGCATACATTCTATTCATTATTAAAGCATACATCAAAGAGTAACAAACTGTATTAGAAAAGAACTGTAAAACTTGCTTAGACTTATCATCCTATCAAAAAGCGGGCAAGACCAGGTTAACAAGGCTCAGTGGAGCCCATTTCTAAAAATACTATGTAATTATGGTTTAGAAGGAGCCAAAACAGTATTTAATGGAGCAAGGTACAAATCTTTCCATTCTAATATACTATATAAACTTCTCTTCGTGTCACTGCGTAAGCTTTATTTATTTACACTACTTGGAGAAGGAAACCTCAGGGTTTAAAAATAACTAGATTGCTAAATGAGGTCTGAATAAACTGGTCACACAACACTTTAGAAAAAAGCTTCATTCAGACTTTTACTTGCTGGGAAATCTGCTTTAGTGCAGTAGTCTTCCCAAAAATGATCTCAGGCTAGGAGAAATGTAATAGCATTCCACCATTGTTCATTCTCAGGTAATGCAGTGGCAATGAGTTCAAAACAACCTGCAAAATATTAATGGTTGATGATAGCATGAATAGAAGAGAAAGGTCTATTTAAATTTACAGAAAACAGTATAATTAAAAATCCCACTATGTATTGACTCATTATATATATATAAATTAAATTATTTTTAAAAAAGATTAATTTATGTCTGAAACTTGTTGTGTCCCAGCATATTGTAATATCCCATATCAGGACCATACATACAGTATACTATACACTATATTAAAACTGAGCACCACACACTAAGGGCAGAGACACACATAGAGATTTGGAGAGATTAGTCGTCTGGCGAAAAGTTGCCTCTTCTTCGGGCGACTAAGCCCCCCGAACTGCCTTCCTGCCAGCTAGAATCTAACTCGCCGGTGGGATGGCATGTTTCTTTTTGTTCAAAGTCACCCGAAGTTTCCTCATGAGGCAACTTTGGACGACTTCAGAAAATGAAGTGCTCTGAGTGCCATCTAGCCTACAGAGAGGCAGTTCAGGGAGATTAGTCGCCCGAAGAAGAGGCAATTAGTCTCCGGGGGTGACTAAGTCTTCACATGTGTCTCTGCCCTTAAGAAACTAAACCCCTCTGTGTCACACAATTACAATTTCAGTTTCTTAAGGTCCTGTTGACAAGCATAGTAGATAAGGGTTATGTGGCTGCTGGCACAAGGCAGGAACTGCTTTGCTTTGATCTTTTAAGTTCTGCACATAAAAATGAAAGCAATCTTACAGCACACTTCTCAGTGTCTGGCCCAAGATAACATTGTACTTTAGACTTTTCTGCACTGCCTACAAACAAAACTTATATACTACTTGGAAACGTAGACATTTTTAAGAATTATATTTCAGTACTTTAGGCATTTACTCTATTAATCACCAAAAGTCAATGTTTGGGGAAAACCAAGAATCTTGCTCAAGAACACTGCAGAAGTAAATGCTCTAATTTTAGCAGGTTTTTTTTTTGTTTAATTTCAGAACACACAGATCTGCAGCCACCCCAATCAATACAGCACTGCTTGCATTTAGCCATGCTATATTCATGAGGCATGGAGCAAGTGTAACCCTTCTGTCCCCTAATGTGCACATCTGAGGTATGGCATAGGCAGGCCTAGATCTGTGGGAAGGCCACTAAGGACCAGGCCTAGGGCAGCAAAGATTTAGGGGCTACATGCTGCACACTGGGGACTTTCCAGCTTTTAAATTTCCTGTCCCCAGTGCAGCTCCTAGAGACTGATATGCAGATTTATGGGAGTAGAAGGTGGTTAGGTGGGCACAATTTCTGGCAGTGAGTAGGGTTGCCACCTGGCCTGTATTTTACCAGCCTGGCCGGTAAAATTGATGCTTAATGCCAATGTTATTAATAGGAAAAAAAGACAAGAATATAGGAAGGTCAGAATTTTTTTCCAGAAAAGGTGGCTACCCTAGCAGTAAGAAGCAAGCAATCACAGGCCAATCTAAAGCTGGCCATAGACACAAAGAATCATTGAATGATCTGATCCAAAGTGACAACAACCTGCCAGTAACGTACAGATCAAATAAAGCAGTAAAGGAACAGATCAGCCAATGTTCAGCTCCTGACAGCAATCGTACCAAAGTTTCTGTCCGACAGAGCTGGTCTCTCACTCTGAAAACCGTCAGCTCAGCCGTTTTGGACTCCAGACTTCAGGATATAAATGAGCTGAAGCGAGTGCAGAGACGTGCAACTACACTGGTTAGAGGGATGGAAGATTTAAATTATGAGGGTAGACTGTCCAGGTTGGGGTTGTTTTCTCTGGAAAAAAGGCGTAAGTGAGGGAACATGATTACACTTTACAAATACATTAGAGGACATTATAGACAAATATCAGGGGACCTTTTTACCCATAAAGAGGATCACTGCACCAGAGGCCACCCCTTCAGACTAGAAGAAAAGGACTTTCATTTGAAGCAGCGTAGAATAAGCTACATGGTGCACATTACAGGCGGCATAAATGCACAAAATCCTGCAAATTAACGCTATGGTTATAGAATGTTTACCTTCCAGAGTTCCATGTTACATACACATGTAAAGTGCACCTAATAAACTTCATGCCAATGCAGTTTCCAGTGCCACAAGCATCACCACAACAAAAATGACACAATTTCCACCCCCATCAGAGCAAGCAATATGCATCAACACTGGTACACTGTATGCTGTAACTATATACTATATATCAGCCTTTGCATTATTATTGCAGTTTTTGCAATTGAAGCAGGTAAAGTCTGGAGCACCAAGGAACTGGAACAGATCATTATTTCTATGTTAAAAATTGGCTTTTAATAGTGCTATGTATCACTTATCAACTGCAAGACTGTTGTGGCTTTCTGCTCTGTTTTTTGTATAATTCAGCAAGCCCTAACACTCGCTGCATCCCCTGATTAAGACTAATGCTCCAGATTAGAAGGCAGACAGATGGCTGTAAAAAAAAACTGTTTAAATATTGAACTGTAAAAGTTCCAAAGGGTTGCGCTATCAGTGTGTGAGAAGCACTTCTGTGAAGTTGCCTTACTGATTATCTAAAAACTGGCCTATATTAAGACACTCCAAGTTATCCAACACTCCCGGTATTATTCAGAGGTTTCAGATAATTGTGGCACCATTACAACTGATCTGTACACAGAGGCATGACCTAGGTCAGGAAATTCAACAGCCAGGAAGCAAATATGTTTCATCCTGTAGTATGGAGTCATTTTTTTAATAATATATTTATAATCTCTCTATTTGATATAACAGTTGATTAATCCAGTTGTCAAAGAAGTTGTTACACCCAGTTATGGAGCCTTTGATTAAATATTGGATTGTAATCTCTTATATCATTTACCAAATGCATTTTTGTATATACTATGTATGTTCAATATATTCATCTATTTACTGTACAGTGCTGTGGGATATGTTGGTGCTTTATGAATATGTATTCATAATCATAATAATTATTAAATGAAGCTTAGAAGTTAATTTCCTTTTTTTATATTGCCTATAAAGAAATTTTTGGGAAAACTCCAAGGATGTTGAGAAACTGTAGATGCTTCCAGTTTGGTCAAAGTGCACTGCCAATTTCAGAATGCTGCCATTGGGGAAATAATCAAATGCATGTGCCATGATGCTTCCCATTCACGAAAGTAATAAGCAATTATTATTCCCCCCCATGCCCTTTCTATATACAACTTTTGTTATAAATTGTCTTATGTGCTGAGAATGTCAAACATTGTCTTTCAAATATGTTCTGAAAGATGTACAAAGGGATTTGTGAGAAGAAATACGATCATGACAACCCCTGACCATTTCTTGAGAGCCAGTGACCTACAATGGAGCAAGCAGAGATCTATCAAAGGGGAAATTCTTACACAAGGTCATCATTTAGGGCAGCTATCTATTTAGGGAAGCTATCTATTTAGGGAGCCGCTAGAACGTCACTAGTGAACTTTTGTAGATTAGCCACAGCTGCAAGTTTCCCTACCACACTGCTATTCTCAGTTCATATTTGTATTTAGTATGTCTATTATAGGTTTACTGAATATACAAGCATGTCACTGTTTTGTGACTTAGTATTGTAGTATTAGTAAAATGGTTAAATGATGTATACCTAATAAACACTTGTTTATTGCATTCTTCCTATATATCTACTGTATGGCTTAAATGAGTAACATTTCAATATAAGGGGACTATTCAATCAGAGATAGTTATTACAGCCTGCAAATAAATCTCTTCCAGCAAGAAATAAAAGTGGTCCTGCTCTTGCCAACAAACATATATTATAAATGCATATGCTGTTATTGAACTAGACCAGGGGTCCCCAACCTTTTTTGCTTGTGAGCCACATTTAAATTTAAAAAAGAGTTGGAGAGCAACACAAGCATGAAAAAGTCCATGTGGATGTCAAATAAGAGCTCTGATTGGCTTTTTGGTAACCCCTATATGGGCTGACAGCCTACAGGAGAGAATGTTTGGCAGTACACTTGGTTTTTATGCAACCAAAACTTGCCTCTAAGCCAGTAATTCAAAAATAAGCACCTGCTTTGAGGCCACTGGGAGCAACATCCAAGAGGCTGGAGAGCAACATGTTGCTCGTGAGTTACTGGTTGGGGATCACTGACCTAGACCATTCATTCTCAGACATATTAAAGCATGTTTCTGGCTGCAGTTATTTTTTTTTTGCAGTATAAGGTAAATAGTGAAAAATGTCACTTTATTATTATTGAGATCATCCATTTATAGTACACCAACATATTGCACAAAATAAAAGGATGTATGCATCAAACATACATGCAAATGCTAATAAAGAGGGCACCGTGGGCTCAACACTATCTTACAATGTAAAAGGAGATGTGAGTCACTTCTTATTGCATTGTACAAGGTAAATGGCACTGGTTTTAAATGCAGGTACCTGTCATCCAGAATTCTCGGGACCTGGGGCTTTCCGGATAATGGATCTTTCTGTAATTTGCATCTTCACACCTTAAGTCTACAAGAAAATCATCTAGACATTAAATAAACTCAATAGGCTGGTTTTGCCTCCAATAAGGATTAATTATATCCTAGTTGGGATCAAGTACAAGCTAATGTTTTATTATTACAGAGAAAAGGGAAATATTTTTTAAAAAATTGGATTATTTGGATAAAATTGAGCCTATGGGAGACTAATTCGGAGCTTTCTGGATGATGTGTTTCCGGATAATGGATCCCATAATGTACCAGTATAATGAATGTGAAACTGTACATGTATACTATTGCTCAGGAAGACATTGGGCATGATTTATTAAAATATATAAACTTAGTAAAAGTATATTCAGTATATTAACTCCTCATTTGAAAGTGTTTCAGTTCATCCTTGTCCTATTACTATCCTTAATTTATGTAGTGCCAATGAATTTAAACACTAACACTTTATGGAGTATGTCTAATCATGCATCTTTCCTTGTTCCATTGAAACCAGAGCTTTTACAAGTGACCTATACAAACATAGGTTGTACATACAAAAGATCCAGGGGATACGAGGGATCAATACTAGTCACAGTTAGCACCATTTTTTTAATAGACAAGCTTAATATACTGTATTCAGCTTCCCCTGGTGTTAGCAGTATTAGTCTGTAATGAGTAACCTGAGTCAGTATTACCACATTTTGTATTTTACCTTAAATTGACCCTGTATTTGTGGGATGTCATCAGGAAGTAATAATGGGTTTTCCTACCTCCCACATCTACTTCAGTAGCTAAGCTACAGAATTATAAAAAAAAAAAGAGTAAGTTGCCCATCAGAACATCCCCAGATTGCACATGATCCTTATCTGTCTTACTCTGACTTTTTTATAAATATATTTATTGAGATATATCAATAATGCAGGACTAATTATAACACTGTATTCGACATAGACAGTTATCTAGATAACAGTTAATTTGGGTCTAAAAAAAAGGCAAAACTCCATCAACCACCAATATGTATGCATATATCTATATATTTTATATATAATATATCTGTATATATTATATATAATATATATATAATATATACACACACACACACATATATATACCAATCTATAAAATATATATACCAATATATAAAATATATAAACAAATGTCTTTATAACTAAAACGATGACTGTTGATAATTGTAATTAAATAACTGTATTTGACTGCCTCCTGTTGATAATTATTTCCTTCTCTGTATATTGAACTGCTTTCATTTATTATGCCTGAACAGTCATCAATGTGGTCGAGGTGAGACCTTAAAGTGGACCTGTCACCCAGACATACACAGCTGTACAATAAAAGTCCTTTTCAAATTAAACAGGAAATTCAAGATCTATATTTTATTAAAACATTCATAACTGTTGTAAGCACCTTTAATAATCTCAGCTGTCAATCAAATATTGTCTGCTCCTCCTCTATGCCTCAGGAATAGAGGCGGGGCAGACAATTACTTTCACTTCCCATTCAGCATTTCCTACATGTCACTGCTCCCCACACATTCCCCCCTTCTCTTCTCCATTTAATTGTGTAGCCAGGACATGGGGATGGACATCAGGTCACTGGTGCACAAACAAAATTCTGAGATGATGCAAGGCTTGCCTTAATAACAGTGTCCACAACATGGCTGCTGCCTGCTTGCTATAATTATGAATTCCCAGACAGAAGGAAACAAGATATAAATAATGTATATACTTTAATTTTGGGATTTTTAATAATTTTTTTGGGTGACAGGTCCCCTTTAATATAGGGATTTCAGTATCCCTCCTTGCACAGTGGAACTAAATCATTACCCATGCCATTTACATGGACTCTCTTGATTCAAGGCACCTGCATCTTTTACACACGTGACCAGTAACTTTTATTTGGGTTGCACTCACATTGTTCTTGATATGTATGTTTTGCTTATCTCTAAGATATCACTAGGGGTCATTTAAGCAGTGTACAAAGAGCAAAAATTAGCAAAAACAAAGAAGACAGAATTTGATTAAGACTATGCAAAAGGCTGGTATCTTTATTGGAGAAAAACTATATATACATGTATATGTTTAAACTGGCACACTGCTGGGTACTAAGTGGCAGATTTACTAAGGGTCGAATTTTGAGGGTTAAAAACCCTCGAATCCGACCCATCGTATTTTTTCCGAAGTTAAATCTGAATCGTAAATTGAATTCGTAGGATTTTACCGCTATTCGTTCTATCGAACGATCGAATAGAAACATCCGATTTCATGAAATAATTGTACAAAATCTTCAGATTTCTCGAAAAAAATCATATGAATTGTACGATTTCTATGATTTTTTTCGAGAAATCAAAGGATTTCTATTCGATAAAAGAAACTTAGAAAAAGCTGATGGGAGCGTCCCATAGACAAATATAGCAACTCGTAGGTTTAATCATGCGAACAACGCAATCGAAATTTTTTTTAAAGGGCAAGTACTTTGATCATCGAATGGTATAATATTCAAATCGTTCAATTTATTCGAATAATTCGATTCAATCAAATTTAGCAAATTCGATGGTCGAAGTAGCCTAAAATAATTAGTAGTTTTTGCATTCAAATCCTTCACCCAAGCTTAGTAAATCAGCCTCTTAGTGTTACAGCTGATTAGTTGCTACGGGGCCAGAGGTTGGACTATGAATTATAATTCACTTGTACTTTTGAAAGCTTCCTAAATAGAGAATTTTATCCACCAGCATGACCCTGAGATTGTTTGTCAGAAATACAGCCTGGCCTGTCACATACCCTCCAGTAAGGCATTAAAATGGATAAATTATTCAGCACAGTTTGCTACTTTATCAAAAAACTTTTTTCCACCCTCTCTTCCATTTGCCTAACCTTTTTTTACCTTACTGCGATTCACTCTTGCAAATATAATTTTTATTTTAACTAATATTCTGTGTATATTCTGTGTTGACTATAAACCCAGAATTTTTTTTTTAACAAATTATCCAAAACTGGGATTTTAAGATCCCAAAACCTGCAGTGAGCTCTTTATTTAGCATGGGTATACTGTATAATCACGTCATTATTTTGGGAAGAATGGGCTCAAACATTCAGCCTGAGAGTCAAGCCCAATACGTCAGAGTGAAATATTTACACATTCCCAAACATTTCAGTACTGTAGCACATTTGCACAAGACTGCTAAATGTTACCACACCCTTTAAAAACTTCACATACACTTTGTACAATGCGACCTCTGTTGCATGTTTACTGCAGGATCGGGAAAGCGCCAGGAAAAGTAAAGGTGACCATCTTATTTGAAAGGTCAGGGACACATAAATCAAATTTAGTTGATGGGGCTAAAAATAATTTAATTGAAGGGCAGTGAGTATGCAAATCCTACCTTAACGTAAATGGCATTTTATAGATGTGTCTGATACTACTGACATATACAACATATACAGTAACAACATATAAAAAACATAATTGAGGTTCCAACTCTATATGGTTAGTTTCTTACCAGTTAGAGCAAACATTATTGCATTAGGCCGATATCAATCAAGAGGGCATAAAAACCCGGTATACTTTCAAGTAGAGCCTCCTGTAGGCTGCCAGTCTATATAGGGGCAACCAAAAAACCAATCACAGCCCTTATTTGGCATCCCCAGGAACTTTTTTAATGCTTGTGTTGCTTGTCAACTCTTTCTATGTTTGAACGTAGGTAAAAAAGGTTGGGGACCCCTGCAATAGATAGTTTCAATAAGGGGTTGAAATCCTTTTTTATTGAGTGAAAAATGCAAGTTTACTGGTACTAATAATCTTAGTACAATTTTGATAAGAGACTGTTGAGATCATTGTGGAGTCAAAAACGTGCACATTTGTAATCCTTTCAGTATACTCATCTCATGTGTTCTCAGGACCCTACTGGCCATGTCTTGGATTTCAGTGCCACAAGAAAGTGGTTCTAGGCCATTAAAAGGGTGGTTCACCTTTTGGTTAACTTTTAGTATGTTGTAGCATGGACAATACTAAACATCTTTTCAATTGGTCTCCATTATTTATTTTTCATAGTTTTTAATTATTTGCATTCTTCTTATGAATCTTTACAGCTTTCAAATGGGTAACACAGACCCCATCTAAAAACAAATGCTTTCTAAGGCTACTAATCTTCCTATTCAGGCTTTCTCCTACTTGAAACTGCAAACAGGAAAGTTGCTGAATAAACAGCTAAACAACTAAAACAACACTTGCAATTGCAAGTTTTCTCAGAATATCACTCTCTACATTATACTAAAAGGTAACTAAAAAATGAGCAACCCCTTTAAAGGAAAACTATACCCCCAAAATGAATACTTGAGCAACAAATTAAGTGGCATATTAAAGAATCTTCCCAAACTAGAATATATATTTAAGTAAATATTACCCCTTTACATCTCTTGTCTTGAACCACCATTTCATGATGGTCTGTGTGCTGCCTCAGAGATCACCTGACCAGAAATATTTCAACTATAACTGTAACAGGAAGTGTGGAAGCAAAGGACAGATCTCTGTCTGTTAATTGGCTGATGTGACCTAACTTTATAGTTTGTTTGGTATGTTTGTGTGCACCGTTGGATCCTAGGATCCCAGGAGGCTGTCCTTATTTTTTAAAATAGCTATTTTCTATTTATGATTACCCAATGGCACATGCTACTAAAAAAGTATATTATTATGAAAATGGTTTATTTACATGAAGCAGGGTTTTACATATGAGTTGTTTTATGCAATATCTGTTTATAGAGACCTACATTGTTTGGGGGTATAGTTTTCCTTTATCTAATTACATTGGCATCACTCCTTATAAGTAAAATATAGGAAGATGGACAGGGATCTGTCTGTTCCCTGGCACTTGACTGCTTTCTGCCCAAGAAAATGATGAATCATGAAAAGGTATGAACAGTGATACTGGCTCGTGTCTAGTTATTTTGATAAATGCAGCAAGCTGATATAAGGCTAAAAACTACTTGGACTGCAAATGTTGTTAAAATTTCATCCATGTTTTTTTTAATAACAACACATAATTCCAACACATAATGAAACTCTAAACATATTTAGTCATCATAATTAAATTGGCAGCTTAGTAAAATGTTAAGCTTCCCCAGTTGTTTTTTCATCCACATTCAGATAGCTGGAATATTTTTGTAATAAACATTTCCTTTCGTGGTAACTGTATTTTGTAACAAACAATACAGCGTATAAAAGAATATAGAATTCTGCATGTCTAACTACATCAGTCTGGATTGGGAATCAAAATAGATGCTGGCATTTCAGATACACAGAGGTCCAAACAGCCCACACAGAGGCCTAAACAGGCCCCACCAGCTCAAAAATGTAAGGGGGGGTAACTTTTGTGAGTTTTTTTCTACCTCACAACTCAGTTGAATGCAATTAGGGAAAAAAGTTGAATACCTCCAATGTATTGAGTTACAGGCTAAAAAAATGGAATAACTCAAAGTTATCACATTTTCAAGTGCAAACCACTGTAAAAAAAAACCTGAAAATCACAAAGGTATAAACCATCTTCAAATGGTTAACAGGACCTCTGCTATTGACTTCTACAAAACCTTTACAAGTTTTAGCTGGAGTATTATCTGATTCAGGATTTTAGCAGTTTTGGGGCATAATAAATCTTGAAAATTTTGAGGTTTTGTTTAATCCAAAAAGTTTTTTGTGAAACTACCTTTAAAAAAACAAAAAATTTTGGGGAAAATTATTCTACCTTTAATAAATAACCCCCTTAATGAACTGAGGCCCTTAAAGTGGAGTTGGGTCATAAACATATGAAACGTCATTTCCCTTGCTACATACAAAAAGCACATTCTGCAACTTTCACCAACTTATTTCACCAACTTTAACTTGATTTGTTTTTCATTGTATCTGAAATTCAGGCAATATGGTGATATTGGGTAGGAAACCTATTGAACAAAATGCAAGCATTACACTTACAAATGAACAATGCTTGTATATTTCTGCTTGAAATGGTCGGTGTGTACAGAAAATATTTTTTTTACTTTTATGTTTTCAACCTATTATGATTTTGTTTAAAGCCCACACAAGAAGCACATTTTTACGGCAGGGTTTAAATAAGAATACAGGCAGGGTTTGTGGCAGTCAGGAAGCGTTTCCTATTAATATGTCAGCAACCTGAAATGTTTTAGGAGGAAGGTAATCTTTAACAACAACGAGATGAATTATCTGAAACTGAGACAGAGGCAGTATAGTGAAACGAGTAGGTGATTAAATATCATTTTCAAAATGTGCACAAAGCGAAGCAAAGCGGCACTTACCATATCTACGTCTTTCTTTGACTTAAACTGTAAGTGGCATAAAGGGTTCAGCTTTGTAGTCATTACCAGCAAGACACAGCATGTGCACCTTGCCTTCAGAAGTAATGCTCACCAGTGCTGATTTACTCAAAATGTTAAGAGAAAAAAAAAAACAGTCTACTCTAAACCACAAGCATTTTCCTTCCGGTAAAAGCTCAAGCTAATTTCACACACAGTTGATTTTTCTGAAGTTGTTGACAGTTGAGCTTGTTCAGCTGAAATGACATGGTGTCAGTAGGGGGATTTTTGTTTCACTAATATAGGTCCAGTTTTATAGGTTATTTTCTAGGGTTAAAATGCCCTAGGAACCTGCTCACATATATATATATATATATTAATTTGCCAGTGCAGTGCAAAATACAAAACAACTATTGCTATGAACAAGGGACACATTTACCATTAGCAGGGAAAAAACTTGCTTCTATATATATATATATATATATATATATATATATATATATATATAGAACAACAGCAAAAAAGGTCCGCACTCACAGGACTTAAAAATAAAAAATAAAGTTTTATTTGTTACACATTGCTGTTGTTCTATACATTTTCGGAACTGCACCCAGGCAAGTTTAACATTACTTTATCGAGAGTGCCGACTTCTTGGATTGTTGGAGTTATATATATATATATATATATATATATATATATATATGTGGATCATTTAACCATCTACAGCATAAAATAAAAAAAAAATATGACAAAAGTGTGAGGGAAGGCCAAGCCAAAATGCATTGACAATAACAATGTTCAAATAGTTCAGTAGTGAGTGAATGCATACTCTTCTGCAGGAATATTCTTCTACTTACCTTAACGTGTTCCATCCAACATTTTTACTTTTTATTCTGTCTTTCAACTCCTCCTTCGCATCATATTCTTCTACACTTGTGTGCTCTGGGCCTGTTGTTCCCATTCCCTTTTCCAATATGAAACAATTTCAGTGGAGAAAGAGAAAGTCCAAAAATGGATTTCCTGGGGCCTGCCATATTAACAAATTTGCTAGTAATCAAGGTAGATTATGGGGCAGATCGCCAGCGTGATGTTATTTTTGCAACTTCGCAAATTCACTAACATGGACTCTGGCGAATTTACGCTAACGAAGTAGATAGACTTGCGCAACTTCGCACCCTTACGCCAGACGAAGTTGCGCACTGACGAAGGACAGACCAGGCGAAGTTCAATACAATAGATAGGAGGTTGAAGAAAAAATTTCTAATTTTTTCTAAGTCCCAAAAAAACTCGATAAAGATCGATAATTTTTTTCGGGGGTTACCCTTCTTCCCCCCTACATTTCCTAACATATTGCAACTCAACTATACAGGGGGCACATGTAGGGCAATAGGACAACTTTATTTTATTTATTAAAGGTTTCCTGGGCTTGTGTAGTGGAATGTAGTGGCTGTAACATATACTTCTATTATAAGTTAAAGTTCCCGCCGTATGCAAATTAGGCTTCTCTAGCATAACAGCACTCTGCCTAGTGAAGTAAAACTAGTGCAACTACGCTACCATTCGCCGACCTGAGCGTAAATTCGCACTTTAGTGGATTTGCGTAGCGCTGGCGAAAATTCACCTGGCGAAGTGCGGCGAACGGTAGCGAAGCCTACGCTGGCGAATTTTCCGATCTTAGTGAATCTGCCCCTATGTGTTTATCAGGTTGCAAATGACTGACATCGCACAGAGGCATAACTTTTCACATTGCGAATAGTTTTTGCCTTACCGACTTATATTAAATTCCCCTAAATGTGAGTAAAAAAAGTAGACAAGAACTATTCACTACATATGTATCTCTGATAGCAGTGCTGCCCAACTGGATATGTCAACCACATCCTGCCCAGGGGATTTATGCGCTTCTTTTTATGACATTACCATTTTAATTTAGTAACAAGCTCACTAAAAAATTCTTAAACATATGGGAAAGAAGAACAAAGGAAACTTTATTTAAAGTGCAAGAAAATCTAAATAATATGTTTAGCTTATTGACTCTAAAGGTATAATCATAGATAACATGTTAAATGCTTTGTATCTTCATCTGGATTGGAATGTAGAATTTCAACATGAATTGTGGAACATTTATATAATTGTTTTCTATTTGACTATTTGTCGGCCACTGATGTCTTGAAATGATTATGTGCAGCAGACCAGGAGAAAGCCAAAGAATAAATGAAAGCAGGCTATTATTAATAAACAAAAATACCATGGTAGTCTTATTGAGGTCTTCATCATCAAGCAATGTCCATAGTAATGGAAAAAAAACAGAAAGGAGCAAACCATTTAATGAAAAATATATTTATAAAAATCTGCATCTGCATAGAATTTTTGTCTGAATTTATGTACATGATCAACAACTTTTTGTAAATATTATTCAAATATCTTTAGAAAAAGCCACAACAATATAAATGTCTCCAATTCAGTAAGGGGTATATAATAAAACCACATTACACTGATTCTGACCAGCATTTTTCCATACCATGAGAGTGGACAAAACAATTACAACCTCCAGCACATTCTACATTCTGATCCACTAAATTCAGCTAGAGAAGTGCATTCCTTGTATAACTCTGTAACTCTGAACTCCTTCCAGGAGTGCTTCTGCCTTGAGAACCTTACCTCTGCTGCATCTAGTAATTTTGAGCAGTGAATTTGAATTTCTTTTAAAAGACACATATAGGATAAATGAAAAAGCCCTACATTTTGTAGGCAATAATGAATACTATATGGTGCTGATTTTAATTTGGCCTAAAAATTAATATTATCTTTAAAAGTGGTCCTTTTATTGGAGCTACATACCCCCCAGTGGTCATCAAATAAATAGATTCTTGGCCTCATATCTATTTGTTCCTCATAGGGTCTCATATCTGTCTTTTTTTTTCACAACATGTCTCCTTTAAACCATAAATTATACTCTCTTAGGGGCAAATTTACTATTATTCCAAGAAAAAAGCTCGAACAAATTCGCAATTCGTTAAGTATTCGACTATCGAATGCTTATCGAATTGTTTTTGTTTGCTCGATATCCGATTTCTCGATGAATTCATAGCGATCAGATACCGATCGTTCGATTTCACGAAAAAATTGTGAAATTTTATTTGAGCGTCCAAAAAATTCATACAATCCGAACGCTCTGATCATACGAATGGTTTTCGTGCAGGTCTCTGAAGCCTATGGGGAGCTTCCCATAGGCTTCTATTGCAATTCGGTAGGTTCAATCTGACGAAGTAGGCAGTCGAATAAATTTAAAATCTTGATTCCTAAAATCATCGAATTATCGAATATCCGATCTTCGATGAATGAATAGGCCAAATTTCACTTTACGATTTCATGAAAAATTTCGTAAATTGGCCCCTATATGTAGGATAATTCCTTATCCTAGCAGTCCCTTGCCTGGGCCACCAGCAGAGGAAGTAAAGGCAGGCCACCAATGCCACAGTGCTTTTCTGAAGTATACATATATTATAGATAAAATATTACTAATGCATAAGATACATACTGAATTAAAATAGTTGAAGCATTGAGTGCAGTTTTGGTCTCCAGCACTCAAACAAGACATTGTTGAATTCGAGAGGTGTTTTACTTTTATAACAATTCCTGATGATCCAATTTACTGGTCAGTTTTCTTACAACATTGTTGTCCTATCAGCCACTTACAAGTTTACATCTGGGCTATAGAAGCTGTATTCTCCTAGGTAATCTATTTTCTTTCAATAAGTTCTTCAATTATTTAAAACTGTTAATTTAACAATTTAATCACACTTGTATGAATATTCCATTGCTATCAAACTTTTGTATGGATATAATATACCACCACTCACCCCAATGAATTACAGCACTGTTAGCCTGGAACATTCCTGTTCTATCAGGATCCAAATGTTGACAGTCTGTTTGTGGCATTAATCTTGCTGCGTGCCAAGCACTTAAATCCAACACCAGAAGCTATCTAATAGCACTCTTCAGTGAAGGAAATAAACACTCAAGCCAATACAGTTTCCTTTATTTAAAATATGTAGAGGCAGGCATGGAAAACGTCACTTGGTAGAATAGAATTGTTTTGTACATTACATTAATTCCAGAATGTTAGCTCACTTTTTACATGCACAACCTTTTTTTTGCTTACATTTTAGGTCTCTTATTATTATTTATGTAATCAATCTTTGGTTTCTAAACCAGAGGTCAGTTATACCCTTCTTAAGCAACAATAGGTCTTTACAATAAGCTTACTGGATCACATGCGATAATTAATCAGGCGTATAATAAGAATGATTACATAGTAAGTTAGGTTAAAAAAGCCAGCTAAAATGCGATCCAACCCCTTGTTAAAGCCATCTAATGTATCAGCCTGTACAACTGATTCAGAAAGCTTATTGTAGGATCCCCTTATATATTTATACATAAATAGCATACCCCCCTTAAGCGACTCTTCTCCTTCATGAACATCCCCAACTTGGTAAGTCTTTCCTCATATCTGAGAATTTCCATACCTCTTTCTAGCTTAGTTGCCCTTCTCTGGACCCTCTCTAATTCAATAATGTCCCGCATATACTAGATGGGGCCGTACCAGTTCTCTGTACAGTGGAAGAATAACCCCCTCCTCCCTCAAATCTATACCCCTTTTAATGCAACTCAAGAACTTGTTTGCCCTTGCAGCTGCTGACTGACTACAATGTTCTTTTCATTTTGGATTTTGCCTACTGCAGTCCCATTAAAGGTATAAGTGGCTGGGAAATTTTTACATCCCAGGTGCATGACTTCAACAATGAATCTCATCTGCCACCTAGCCACCCAGATTGCCAGTTTGTCAAAATCCCACTGCAAGGATTCCGCAACATATCTTTAATTTGGACAACCTTAACGTGCTCTGAATAAGAAGAAGTCTGAAAACTGGTTTGGAAACTACTTTGGGAGCCACCTTAATTCAATGTATCCAGTTATCCACATACATATACTTATTTCCTCCCCATCAACTCAATTTTACATTTCAGCTAAACATTTAAAATGACCAACATTCATTGTCTACTTTGAACAAAAGACTTTAATGAAGTTGTCAAAATATAGTTTAAGCTATAATGCAATTATTTCTGCAGCAACCGCAGACATGTGGAAATGTGATAGCACTTGGAGATAGCCATTATTTAACAGCCTTTGTAATAAGACAAAAGCTGTATAAATGGCTGATTTGACATGCTTTGAAGATTGAAGCTTGTATTCAAATCTTTTCCAGCAGTTTAGAAGCAGATGAAATTGAGCTCTAATTTATTTGTAGAGGTCAACTACACATTGTACATAATGATATAACTATTGTCTGTATTATTATTGATTATAGAAATGTCTTTGGTTAGCACATCAACAGTATCATTGTATTTAGCATGTTCCTTTGTGATACTTGATTTCAGTTATAAAAATAAAAGCTTGAAGGTTGGCAGGTATGTCTCTCAATGCGTTTAGTCTAGCTTCTTAGGTGTTTGTATTTAAATATTTGCAAAACACTTATTAGAAAACAACAGTGGTCTTGTTTTGTCAAAGTTTGAAAATGTGTCCCAGTTTTTGTGTCCGCAAAGAACACAGCTGCAGCACACACACTAAACTAACTGAGCCCGAAGGGCTACATTCCAAACCATGCTTAGAATGTATTACTGGGGGCTGTAAATATATGGTTTTGTAAATACCAGTCATAGAAAGTCAAGAGAGTATGATAAATATGAATATGAAGGGATTTTTCTGTCATTTCCAGTAACATACATTGCTATTTATTTCTGTCTACCTTTATTGCCCAAGGCTTGTACAAAGGTCCTTCAGATGCCATAACTGCCATTAATTTAATCTGACATTCCCATTACTGTTGCTGTAGGCTTCGTTTGTCTTTAATTTGTAGGCTTCATTTGTCTTTAAATACAAAAAGTATTGTACAAGTGATACATACAGTAGATTGGCTAAAAATAAAAATACTTTGCAAACTTTCGGAGCACCAAGGCCTCTTTGTCAAGCAAAATACAAATGAAAGCTAGAAAAGCACAGCAAATATACTGTTAGATCAGTGAAAGGTATTCATGGGCAATAAATTAGGAATTTACAGATATCAATTGTAGAGATAATAAAAAAAAACCCACAGTTTTTGTTGCTTGTGTCATTGGAAACTCCCAAGAAACGACACAGGAACAGATATACTTTACAAGAAAAAATATTGTGTGGGAATGTCTAGACAAACAGCAAACTTTTCACTTACGTCTGCTAGGTTGCTGGTCTTACATGTACATAAGAAGAGTAAGGATTTTCAGAGGTATTTTGCACCTTATGTAGACATTGTTACTATCATGGATTTTGTACTACAGTAAACATATTCCAGACAGCATGTCATCTGAGGTTATTAATGGTCATTTCTTTCCCAAAAGTAGAGTTTGTAGAATATCGTCAGTATTCATATGTAACAAAGAAGGCAACACCATTTGCCTAAAAGGTAGGCATTATAGCTATGAAAATGGGTGTAATCAGATTAAGGTCAATTAGATTGGGTTTTCTACCAAACCGCCCATGGGCTGATTAAATGGAGAGCATACAAAGGGTTATTTATGGTATAGCCTCCTTTTTATTGTTCCAGTCATAGGACAAACAACCAAATTTTCACACCAGGAAGTGTGACATTGTGCAATCAGCAAATTAAATTTTCAAACCTGTCTGACCCCCAAACCAACCAATATCCATAGTACCTTGATACTTCCAACTTGTTAGGATTGGCAGGTCACCCATTTTTTTAATTCCCCACTATTCCCTGGTCGAATTTCGATTTTTTTTCCATTCGAAATTCGACCAATAGTAAATCTGCCCCTATCAGTCTCCAATGATCTTTTTCAACAATTCATAAAACCACACTGACTTTCCTTCCTTTAACTTGTTAATGTCAATAACATTTGCATTTTTGTGGTGGTGCATTGGCTTTACTCTAGGCTCGTAGGAGACTCAGACAGCAATGTTATTTTTAAAAGTGACCCTTCTACTCCCTAACAAACAAAGTAATTTTCTAATGAGGGTCGTGGGTTTGTAGTACTGACCTTGAGGTGTGAATAAATATTAGAAATACTGATCTGTTAATTAATAAGCTTAATTTCCTCACATGTAGGTGGATTCTATTCAGTGTTTTATCAGTCTTCATTTTATTTGGTTGTTTATGTACATTCCCCTGTATTTTACAAGTGTTTTATTGGCTGTCATTGTTTAGATCTACGCAGTGATTTCCTGACATTTGCTGCTTTAGTAACCTCTGAAGAAAGGGTGTTTAAAATGTCAGTTACTTCCGTATCCAACTGTATTTTCCTCCCTCACCTCAATTTCCTTCTTTCATTTTAGTTATTTTTTACAACTATTGATATACACGAGTTTTTATAAACACTGCATTCCTTAGAAACCAATTGTTTGGGGCCTATCTTGGCTTTCCAAATTATTCAGATTTGCGGGTAGCTTATCAATTACATCCTGTGCCTTTAGAATAATAATACTCTCTTAATTTTACTTCTATTTGTGGCTGCCAAGAGAAAGGTGCTTGCATCAGTATTTATTTAACATTCTGGCCTAATTTTCCCTCCTTAAAGCTTCTCTGAGTTTATGTTGCCAGAACAGAGCATGCAAAGGTAGTAGGCAAATATACCCCCTTAGTGTTTAAAAACACACAGGCAAATTTTGTTCTAAATATTATTTTTTATGCTTATTGTAGTTCTTTTTTTCTTTTTATAACTGCACCTGCGAATGATCTGATACGAACATATTCCCTGCAGTAAGGTTCATGGTTGAAAAGAAAAAGAGCACCCACAGTGTCGGAACCAGGGGGGCAGGGGTTGCAACTGCACCCCATCATATTAACAATCCTCAAATTAATATCCATGGTCTTTTTTGGGTTTCCTCCTAAAGGGTATAGACATGGCTAAACACAGAAACTGTAGCTTCACAAAGCAAACCGGCAGAGATCCTTGCTACCTTGGCTACCATCAAGACTGCAAATCAGATGATGGGAGATTTTGTGATCATCTTTGACCAGGTGCCTTTATGTACCCATGGGACTTCATATAATACCATCATATAATACCATCCAGTACAAATCCACTAAAAGAATACAATACAACACTATCCTGCAATCCACATCATGTTCCTAAATGATGCCAACAATGTAGATGTCATGGATTGACAGTGCTTTTTTCTTAAAAACATTCAAGCATTGCTCTTTACTAATGATCCAATCTGACCTTTTTACTTTAATTCATCTTCAAATTCATCTTCATCCTTCAAAAGGTGGATAGGGAATGCAAGCTGTCCAAGCGTATATTTCATGTGTACTTGTGTTGTTCTTCTCTTATGGCATCCTTAAAGGTTAATGCCATAACTTATCATTACCATGTGGCTCAGGCGACAGCATGTGTTCATGCATTTCTTTGAATAAAGAATAATGATGAAATGCATTTTTATTTAAATTCTGACAATAAATATATATTATTTATAAAGTGCATTTATTCCAGGATGTGCTGGGAAGAACAAAACACTGGCAAACAATGGGACAAGCATAAACTGACACATGAGGTTGGGGGTGCCTTTATTATTACTGCCACTGGGAATTTTTCACACCCTTATGTTATACCTTCTGGGACCATCATATGATACTGCTTTGCCTAATTCTATTTCTGAATATGGGATATGTTTTTGTTTGTTTGGGTCTACATCTGTTGTGGGATTAGGTTACTTAAAGCAGGATATTAAGTCAGTTAGGGAAGTTAATGACGGACATACAACTAAATGGTTTGAGGCTGAAATTATGTAGGATGTGGGGGATTTTGGGCCTTCAAGAACGTTTTAGAGTCAGAAGGGGATTACAAGTTAGCTACAGTAAACGAAATATCCTCAGAAATCTCGCCCTTGACAAATTCTGGAAGGACAAGTTGAGAATGTCTAAAACAGTTTGCTAATTTAATTTTCTAGGACAGTTATGGTTGCATCAGTTGCACTAGTGAAATGCTCAGTCAGGCATTATTATTAGGTTACTGTGTGATAGCTTCCAACAATAATCCACAAATTTATCAGCTACAGTATTGTAATATACACAAATACATTTTTTCCAATAAACACATAGCAAATAACATTCCTCGCTTCTGTCTATTAGATAAAAATATCACCATTTGGATTAGAAATTTCAGCTTTCAAATATATATATGTATGTACAGTATATATATATATATCTATATATATATATATATATATATAATATATATAATATATATCTCAATATATTCACTGTATATATATATATATATATATTATTTTTTTAAATTCCAATAGCTACACATTGGGGTCCCACCCAAGATCAATTTGTTGTCTCCTGCTGGCTGATGGAGCAGGACTTAGCCATTTGCATTTCCCTTCTTTCATGGAACCTTTACTCCTGGTTTGAACCCAGACAGTAAAGGGCTTTTACATTAATAAGGCATACTTTTTGAAGCACTATGGTATACATTCTGTCGGTGGATTTTTGCTCACCATGTTGGAGTGCCACCATGCCTTACCAGTTGAACCTAAACCATCAGTCTCTTTATCAAATACCTTCGACATACGTACAACTGTATATACATATACACATATAGATATATACCTACAAATTCTCTCTCTGGGAATGCATGTGTGTTTTCCATTGTTCACATTAGGACATTTGGGTGAGGCTTTGGTTCATTTAAAAAAAAGCTACAAATTACTGTATAACATCTTTTGCATCTGGACCAGGCAGAAAATGATTGCCAGCTGCTAACTTAATAAAAAGAAAACCATGCAAGTGTTATGTAATTAAAGCTCATGCTACAGGAGGTAGCTTGTTGGACAGTGACAGTGCTGTATTCTAGTTTCATGTTGCTGTACTGAAATTGCAAAATGACCTGATTTGAAGTGACCTTGAATAAAAGGAAATCTAACTTTAGTACAATAAATGGGTTTCATTAAACCATTGTATTATCTTGGGCACCCCTTGAGAGATTGTCCTTTAATTGAATACAGCTAATTTTCAAAAGGACATGGGCCAATGAATCAATACTAGTGAGAGTGTTACCTTAACAAACCTTTTAGTCCATTTTAGCATATGTGCGTGTGTAATTTATTAATATTCTTTCTTATGGATGGCCAGCATTACCATCAGTTAAACATCCATGCAATATCTGCTAGATGAGCAATTAAATGTGCTCTATTAAACTCTAGCTACACCAAGCAGCACTATCTTGCTTACACAGCTGTATTTTTTTTAAGGAAAAAATGTTGAAAGTGTGCGTCAGGTAACCATAGAGGTACAGAGGATATAGAGGTAGGCACTATTGACCAAAGGTAATGGTTTCCATCATCCTTAGCCACAAAATACAGTTACTGAGGCATGCACTGTAGTCTGTGAGCTCTCAAAATAAGAACTTACCAAGAAAGCAACATACTTACATTTACAGTAGTGATTCTAATTATAGACTGCAAAAGTTAAATGCAATATGAGATGATCATTTTCTTCCTGTTTTCATTCCAAGAATTAAGCCTTGGTTTCCAGTTTGGCAGACAGAAACTGTAAGCAATAGGGATTTAAAAAAAACCATAAGAATTCATTAATTGCAGGTTTAGTCTATAAATGGAGAATATACAGTACAGTACCAGCTGTGTATTTGAAGACCAGCACTTATATGCTTGTGAGTGATAGTTGTGCAATTGTGCCACACCACCGGTTATTTTGATTCACCTTAATGGGAAGCAATTTGAGTGAATTTTTGAGGTTTTGATGCCATGTTTTATTCCCTGAGAAAGTAGGCTGATCCGGAATAGCATGGGCATCATTACCCTCATATATTAATAAAAAAGGTTAGGAATATCCTGTGCTATAGTTAATAAGCACTTTTACTGTATTAATACGCTATACATCTGTTGTTCTCTACTTCCTATAACCAAGTGCCATTCAGGCATGAAATGAGTAAGGCCAAAGACTACAGGATTTGTTCATTTTAAATTATCTTAAAATGCAGTCGTTTTTTTATATTTTTACATTTTGCAGTATCAAATAAATTTCTGTATTTGGCATGCTTTAACACATCAACAATGTCTTAAATCATGTCTTGTGTCTTGAGCACATTGTCTCAAATTTTCTAAAGAGATTCAGGTGCACTGAATACAGACATAGTATCAGCTTAGGGCAAAGACACGTGTCCCTATTTTAAATCATTTATTTCAGCTGAAAATGGTATAAGCTTTCGGGGTCAACCCCCCAGGAAGGGGTTGACCCCGAAAGCTTGGGCCATTTTCTGCTGAAATAAATTATTTAAAGGCATTGCCAAAGTTTCTGGTGTGCTTCCTCCCTTTGGGGATTATGATGATTGGTCTGGAAGTAGCCTGAGGAGTTGAATGCACCCAAAGAAAAACCTTAGACCAGGGGCCCACTCTGACTATTCCCACTACTATTTTCTTCCTCTCCTCACTTAACCTTTATTCTCCTAGTCTCTTTTCTTTACTGTAATTCATTATCCATGTATTTAGCCTTTGTTCTCATATAAATAGGGAATATGGGCCCACTGGGAGTTTTCCTGGTATCCTGGTGGGCCAGTCTGACGCTGTTGATATTAGTTCTAGAGAATTACACATGCAGAGATTCAAACCTTATGGAATAGGACTGTGTAAACCTCAACCAGTAGTCATCTCAGATGGCAATTGCTAGACAACATTTGACAACATTCTGTTTGCAGTTATTTCTATGCATTCATTTACACATATTAAATATTTTATACTGTTCATTAATATGCAAGTCATATGATACATTATCTATTGCCCTTGCATTGGTCTTCATGTTATTTAGAAGATAAGGAAAATGTACAGGCAGCATAAACTTTTGCACTCAAAAGCCATCAATTACATCATGTTGTCCCATGTTGACTCCAATGTTTACCCAATCTAGGGTTGGCATGGCTGGCAGTGGCTCTGCTCCAAATATGTTTTTCATGTTAGCCCACAAATGTTGAATTTCTAAATAAATAACCATTCCAGTCTAGTGGTAAGAGGAAATATCCTGCTCAATTTTCACTGGTGTACTGCTGCCATGTTGCAATGCAGCAAACCAAGAATACAGTTTGTGCATTTGGCTGGATCCCAGGGCTATTTCTAAGGTTCAGATCCAATTAAATTCAAACCTTAAAGGAATACTGTCATGGGAAAGAGCAAACATATTTTTTTATATTCAGTTTTGAAATCTGACATGGGACTAGACATCTGTGACTTGTGTCAGCACTTTAGGAGGGAACTGCTTTCTGGCAGGCTGTTGTTTTTCCTTCTCAATGTAACTGAAGGAGTCACAGTGGAACATGGGTTTTTACTATTGAGTGTTGTTCTTTGATCTACCAGGCAGCTGTTATCTTGTGTTAGGGAGCTGATATCTGGTTACCCTCTCATTGTTCTGTTGTTAGTAGTCATGGGCGAATCTCCCCAGTTTCGCTTCGCCGAAAAATTTGCGAATTTCCAGAGAAAAATTTGCGAGTCGCGGCACGCTTTTGACGCGCGCCGCGTCAACTTCGACGCGTCGCGTCAAAAAACGGCAAATTTTGACAGCTGAAATTTCGCTGGTGTTTCGTGAATCGCGGGAATTTGACGCAAATTCACCCCTGGTGAATAAATTCGCCCATCACTAGTTGTTAGGCTGCTGGGGGGAGGGGGAAGGGAGGGGTTGATATCACTCCAACTTGCAGTACAGCAGTAAAGAGTGACTGAAGACTGAAGACACAGCACAAATCGCATGACTTGGGGTAGCTGGGAAATTGCCAAAATGTCTAGCCCCATGTCAGATTTAAAAATGAAATATAAAAAAATATGTTTGCTCTTTTGAGAAATGGATTTTAGGGCAGAATTCTGCTGGAGCAGCACTATTAACTGATGCGTTTTGAAAAAAAGTCAGGTGACAGTAAAGCTTTGGACAACTGAAAGGCAAAAATTTTTTGTTGTTTGATGCATTTTTTGATTCTTCTCAAATTTCAGTTTGTTAAGCATTCAGCCAAATCTTTTGTTCAGGATTCTGCTCCGGGCTAAATCCAGAAATTATTGATTTGTTTTTTCCCTACTTGGCAGGCAAAAGTTTTTACAAATTCAATGGCATTTAAACATTGTTCCACCTTTATTATGGAGTACCATGAATGTAGATAAATGTACCAGTCTGTAGTATTAAAGCTGTTGTTCAACTTTGAGTTAACTTTCAGTATTATGAAGAGGGTGATATTCTGGGACAATTTGCAATTGCTTTTCATTTTTTATTTGTGGTTTTAGAGTTTTTTATTTAGCAACTCTCCTGTTTGCAGTTTCAGTAGTCTGGTTACTAGGGTCCAAATTACCTTAGAAACCATGCATTGGTTTGAATGAGAGACTAGAATATGAATAGAAGAGGGCATGAATAGAAAGAAAAGTAATAAAAAGTAGCAATAACAATAAAGGGGTTAGTAATCAAAGTTCGAGTTTTAGTGATGTGTGAGTTTTTTTATGCTCACAACTTGAATATCTTTCTATTTAACAAAAAAACTTGAATAGAAAGTTTTGAATTTGAGGTGAAGAACCCTAAAACTCGAATTAATTGAGTTTTCCGTGGGAAAAAACTTGAATTGCACAAATAAATTGAGTTGTCAAGCAAAACCCACCAAAAAAAACTTGACCATCATGAAGGCTAATAACATTTTCAAATGGTTCAAGGTTACTCTGCCATTTACTTCTACATGACCTAGACAGGTATTTTCAGATTCAAGCAATTTCAGCTTCAGGGTATAATAAATCTAAAAAAAAAAGTTTTTTTAACCCTGAAAAATTAAAGTTTTTTTAACCTGAAAATTCGAGTTGACTGAAAAATACCCTTTCAGGTTAAATACAACTCGACCTTTAATAAATTTGCCCCTAAATGTGTAGTCTTACAGAGAATTTTTTTTTAGATGTGTCAATGACCCCATTTGAAAGCTGAAAAGAGTCAGTTTTTCTTTTTTCAGCTGTGACAGGTTTACTATATGTTGATTCATGTCCAGGGATGGATATATCCATTGTGAGCCCAAGATTTACAGGCAGCAATGACTCATAGAAGGAACTATACACTATAGCAGTAGTTACGCCACTGCACTATAGAGGGATGTCATGCTATAAAGGAGCATACACACAGGCTTCTCTGTGGAATATTCTTATATCCTCATCTGCACAATGACGCATGTAATTGGATCTGTTCTAAACCATATGTGAGCCATGTCTCACCCATGTGCTCACAGACTTCTGCATATATTTATAGTGCAAACAACCATGAGTTACAAATAATATCTGCACATGAACACCAGTAGTATTACTATTATCACCACTCACTTATAAAATGTCAACATCGTGCTGTATATTAAAGGGACATAGACATTAAGAGGCAGATTTACTAAGAGGTCGAATTCGAGGGTTTAAAAACCCTTGAATTCGACCATGTGAATAGTTAGGGGGATAGTTCAGAGGATTTTTATCGCTATTCGATTGGTCGAAAGATTGAATTGTAAAAATTCGATCGATCAAATAGTTTGAATCGATCGATACGAACGATTTTGACCATTCAACCGAATTTTTTTATTCGACCAAACTTTTTAAATTCCAATTCGGTATCATTGATCTGGCGAACTAGGCAGTCGAATACAAATTTAAAGGGGAAGTACTTTGACAGTCGAATATTCGAATAGATTTTTATTTGAATCATTCGATTCGATCGAATTTTCAAAATTCACTGGTCTAAGCGGTCTTCAAAAACCTTTGAAAATTCTAAACTTTTTGAAGATTCGATGGAACTTCTCATCCTTCATGTGAATTTAGTAAATCTGCCCCTAAATGTACAGATTAGCATACAAGAACAACCACAACTGATACTTAACAATGGTCCTATAAATACATATAGGGACTAAATTACCAAAATTAAGTCTTGAAAGTGCAAGCTTGAGTCATAATATCAATATTCACTGTTTATAAGGTTGTATTTTATTTGTAGATTTTTTTGTATCATATGTGCATATTTTATCATGCTCACATTATCAGGTGTAATTATCATAGACAATTTGGGAATTACAGAGGATTCACACATATATTCCTATTTGTCAGTACTATGCTTATGGGGCATATTTTTCAAAAAGAGAAAGTAAAGTTCCTTACAGTTCACCGGAGTGAAAGTGCACCACTCTCTATTCATTTCAGGATTTTCAGAGGTGTATGAGTTCACCATTATATAAAAAATACCCCTGAAAATCCCACAGAAACTGCTGTGAACACTACTTTCACTCTTTAATAAATATCATCCAAACTGTTAGAACATGTTCCTAATAATCAGGAAATCAGGGCCACCATCAGGGGGGCACAGAGGGTACATTTGTACCAGGCCTGGGTCTAAACAGGGGCCCAGCTTTACTGCACTTTCTGAATTAGCCAGGCCCCCCTTGACAATGCTGAACCGAAGACCTGAACAGCGAAGTACAGAAGATTCAAAGTGCTGAAGACCCAAAGCCTCGATGGAGCCGAAGCCGCAAAAAGACCTGAAGCTACGAACAGACCCGTTTTGAAGCAGTGAAAAGACCCGAAGCCACAAAAGAAGCCGAAGAAAACTTAATATGCTGAAGAAGAACCTAAGGTAAGTTCGACTGAACACCAATGTGGTTTAATCCACTGGCTACTAATGTACTTTTTAAATACTATATAGGCCCCTGGCCACCAGTTTTTAAAAAAAATATTCTATGGGGCCCCTGACCACCAATGTTTCTTTTTAACTTGTAAGGAGGGGTATGGCTACCAATGAGTTTTGTTTTTCAACTTATATGGGGTCCTGACCACCAATGGTTTTTTAACTTGTAGGAGTCCCTGATAATTTAAAAAAAAAAAAAAACTTTTATGTGGGACCCTGGTGACCAATTTTTTTAAACTTATAATGGGGTCCTGACAACCAATGGATTTTTATAACTTATATGTGGGGGTATTACCATTTTTAGCACTGTCTGTGTGGCCTTTTTACTGTGTTGTGGTGTGGACTGGATTTGGGGTGGGGCTTGGGGTCTGAGCTGAGCGGGGACCATGGAGCCCAGAAAATTTTGTTGCGTCAATGCATGTTGATAGACTGAACTGCAGTTCAGACGCAATGTTGATAGACTGAACTGAGAATTTTTAAAAGTTAGGGTGCAGGGAAGTTTAGCAGCAGAGCTGAGCTCTAACACATTTCTAGAACATCAACCCCCTATCTGGTTCATCAATCCAAGATGCATGGTTGTGAAAACGGATTCACTGCAGTTAGGATTTCATTTTTTATACTTAAAAACATTGATATAATTTTACGAGTGTCTCTCAGCATTACTACTTGTAAATAAATAACTATGTGCGATACATGTAATCAGCCGTATCTAAGTGTTAGCTTTCAAGTCTAAAAAGCAAGTATTATACGTGGAATGCTGCACAGGGTCAGTTCATGCACTGGCCTTTGTGAAACGTTAGACTGACTGATAAAGTATCCATTTACCTGAGCAAAACAACATTGCTAAAGTTTGTAGAGCTGAGAAGAGATACAACAGCTATAATTCAGGAAACCAGGCTGTCCGAGACCAAACAAGATGGTCTATGGTTTTCTGAACAGTTTGATTTGTCATGTGATCCACCGATCTCTTGCTATACGGCATGTCCTCAGATAACTGGACACCCATTTTTGCTGATCCCAGGCACTCGCCACCACATAAACAAACTGAATGAATGAATCATTTCAGAAAATGGGGCATACTTTATTTCTGAAGACTATCAGATGAAATGCATAGATGGTTTGCAAAATCCGTTTATTGTTAATTTTTCCATTGCATCAGTAACACAATATACCTGTCCTCATGAAACCTTTTCCTGCCTCTTTAGATTCCATATACTATTGCAGGAAAATAAAGCAGGCAATCTGAAATAGGATAAAGGAAACTTTGATGAAACCAGACATCTGCACAGTTCACTCCTGTCACACAGCACGTCATAGCGTTTTCCACTCACTGGTTTATAATGGGTTGCCTGAATAACAGCTAAGTGACATCGGCAATGTCAAACACATGGCGCCTATATTTAGGCTCATTGTGTTCACTAATGAAGTTACTGAAATCCACAGTGTAAGCTGATGATGCACTTGGTTTAAAAAATGTGTCTCAAGTAAAAGCTGTCTAATTAAATCTACATGACCGTTCACCTCGGTCACATTTTAACGTGCATTTGTTCTTCTTAACCCTTCAAGTGACAGCCTTTTTATACTTCCTTCACATTTAGTGCCAGCCAATTTGTAAACATGTTGTGATTTACTTTAGGGGCATTTTCTGGGGGAGCATCCTTACTTAGGAAAACTATACACCTGTAATGATTTGTTTTAAATATATTTTTACATGTACAGGTATGATGTACAGATATGGGACCCGTTATCTGGAAACCCCGTTATCCAGAAAGCTTCAAATTACAGAAATCCTGTCTCCCATAGACTCCATTATAATGAAATAATCCACATTTATTTAAATGATTTCCTTTTTCTCTGTAGTAATAAAACAGTATATTGTACTTGATCCAAACTAAGATCTACTTGATCCATATTAGAATCAAAACTAGCCTATTGGGTTTATTTCATGTTTAAAGTATTTTCTAGTACGCTTAAAGTATGAAGATCCAAATTACAGAAAGAGCCATTATCTGGAAAACTCCAGGTACCGATTATTCTGGATAGCAGGTCCCATACCTGTACAAACATAAAACTGATACTCAATGTACACCAATAACAGTATCTCTAGTTTTATTTAGATTCCTGTGCCATCAGGAGATCAGCTGATCAGTCCCGTCCATTTGGAAAACCAGGCAGGCAGTTTTGACCCAGACAGATGTATGTATGCATAATTTGAATTGCAAATCACTGCACTGTACAATGCATATAAGTACAATATAATTAAAATACAATATATAAAAGTGCACACAGGGAGGAAAAGTCAGACAATGAATGCAATACATATACACACAAGTGGGTGGCTAACAAACAATGTGTCCAATATGTACCAGGATTAGACTAATGTTCTAGTGCCCTTAGTTTTTTCTTGAAGAGATTGAAAGAGCACTCCTCAAGCAGCAAGATAGAAAGGTTTGAGATGAGAGGTGGCAGGAGATGTGAATGGAGTTAAAAGAAGGTGGCTCTGATAGGAGTTGAGAAGATGGCCAGGAATATACAGTGTAAAAAAGTAAAGAAATGTAGAGAGCATAAGGATCCTGGTAGCAGAGTTTAAGACTGTTTGGAGGGGAGAGAGGAAGATCAGTTAATAGGAGATTGCAATAGTCTAAATGGGATCAGGCTTAGGGCATGGATGAGTGTTTTGGCTGTGAAAGAAATGGGCATACCTTAGCAATATTGAGAAGGAAGAAACGGCAGGTTTTGGACAAGTTGAGCTTGAGATGGTGTCAGTGTGAGAAAAACTCTGGTCTAGTGGTGCGGCAGGGACGCCAACTGGTGAGGAAAAAGTAAGGTTTGTAATGACCCTGCTTCAGGTTGATCCCCAAGTTTGGGCCCTCAGAGTCGGACTGCCCACCTCTGATCCAGCCTGTTATTCCCTTGACACATTCTTTAACACTATGACAATTTTATTCGATGACCTGGATCGCGCATCATCTGCATCACGATTTGTAACGGGGTGTGGAAGTGTATTACACCGAATTCCGCTGGTGGGCAGTTGAAACTGGGTGGAATGATGCAGCCTTACGTAGTCAGTTCCGCATCGGGCTTTATGATTCTATTATGGATAGCCTGTTTAATTACCCCCTATCTTCTAATCTGGATGACCTCATGTCTCTCGCCATCCAGATAGATAGGAGACAAAGAGAGAGAAGTGGTGAAAGGGGGACTAACTTGGTAACCCATGCTAAGATATCTAATTAGGCCTATCCCATCTATCTCCTGAGGAAAAGGCACGCAGGCATTCCCTTGGTTTATGTATTTACTTTGGGGAAAAGGGTAATTTTCTTAATCAGTGTACTAAGAGGCCGGGAAACACCTAAGCCTAAATGGAGAAGGGGAGCTCCATTTGGGTGCAGGCGTTTCCTCTCCCCAATCTGAATCCAGAGTATTATTACCGGTTAAACTAACCTGGCCTTCAGGTTCTATTTTCGTGTCTGCTTTTGTGGACTGGGGGAACTTTTTGGATGCTGCTTTTGCAGCCAAGAACAATATTGCTTTAGTTCCCTTATGTCCTATCCTGAGAATATTAGCGGTGGACAAGAGACCCTTAGGGTCAAGTAAAGTATGTAAGAAGTCAATCACTCTGACTATGTATTTTGGCAACAGCCATCATGAGGAAATATCTTTTTATATTATTGAAGATGCTTCCTCTCCTCTGATATTGGGGTTACCGTGGTTGCAAAAGCACAACCCGCATTTTGATTGGGTAACTAAAGAAGTTCTTGCCTAGGGTTCTTCTTGTCAAGATTTCTGTTTCCCTTCAGTAGTGGCATCCACAGTTCTTGAAGAGTTACCTACAGCCTACTCGGAGTATGCCAACGTATTTTCCAAGAAAGCTGCAGAGTTGTTACCCCCACATAAGCAGTATGACTGCCCAATTGATCTTGTCCCTGGTTCTACCCCTCCTGGTGGTCGAACAAACCCTCTTTCCTTGCCTGAGGCCCAGGCAATGAAGGAGTATATTAAAGAAAATCTTCTGTTTCCCCTGCTGGGGCGGGCTTCTTTTTCATAGGTAAGAAAGATGGTGGTTTTCGCCCTTGCATTGATTATAGGGGTCTGAATAAGATCACTGTAAAAAATCGTTACCCTGTTCCTCTAATCTCTGAATTATTTGATCAGGTTAAAAATGCTAAGATTTTCACTAAACTTGATCTTAGAGGTGCTTATAATCTCATCCGCATCAGAGAAGGGGATGAGTGGAAAACAGCCTTTAATACCAGGGACGGCCACTACGAATACCTTGTAATGCCGTTTGGTCTCTGTAACACACCCGCAGTGTTCCAGGAATTTGTCAATGACATCTTCCAGGACCTGCTGGGGATATTCGTGGTGGTCTATCTTGATGATATTTTAATTTTCTCCTCTAATTTGTCCGAACATCGAAATCATGTCCGGGAAGTACTACTAAGGTTGAGGAAAAATAATCTTTATGCTAAACTAGAGAAATGTATTTTTGAGGTTCCTTCTGTACAATTCTTAAGATTCAATATCTCTAGTAAAGGGTTGGAAATGGATCCTGGGAAGGTTAAGGCTGTTCTCAAATTATTATCGGCAGTTTATTAAAAACTTTTCTTTAATAGTGGTCCCCCTTACTGATCTGACAAAGAAGGGTGCTGATCCGAGTATATGGTCTCCTTAAGCCGTTTGTGCATTTGAATTTCTTAAGAAGGAATTTGCATCCGCCCCTATTCTTCCTCATCCTGACACTTCCCTACCTTTTATTGTTGAAGTGGACACCTCTGAAGTGGGAGCAGGGGCAGTCCTTTCTCAAAGGCATCCTACAACCAACAAGGTACACCCCTGTGCCTTTTTCTCTAAGAAATTTTCGCCCACAGAGGCTAATTATGACATCGGGAATAGAGAATTGTTGGCTGTAAAATGGGCCTTTGAGGAATGGCGGCACCTTCTAGAAGGTGCAAAACATGTGGTTTCAGTCTATACAGACCATAAAAATCTGTTGTATATTGAGTCAGCTAAACGGTTGAATCGAAGGCAGGCTAGATGGGCACTATTCTTTACAAGGTTTAATTTCACTCTAACGTTCAGGCCTGGGTCTGAAAACACCAAGGCACTCTCTAGAAGTTTTGAATCTGTTACCTCTGACTCTAGGGAGTGTACCCCTATCATTCCCCTGTGATTTGATTATAGCAGCTCTGGCAACCGACCCAGCCACCTTGTTATCCCCTGTGCAATCTTCCGCTCCTGAGAATACTCCCCCTGGGAGGATATTTGTTCCTCAGGAACTAAGTGAACAAGTTCTAGAAGAGGTTCACAATTCCAAAATGGCTGGACATCCGGGTATTGCCAAAACAGTATCTTTATTATCCCATAATGTTTGGTGGCCCTCTTACAAACTTGTCCTTTGTTAACTCCTGTCCCATCTGCCAAAGATCTAAGTCTACTTGTAGTTTGTCTCAGGGGCTGTCATTGTGGATTTGCCCCTTCCCGGGGAAATACTGTGATCTGGGTGGTAGTGGATAGGTTTAGCAAAATGGGTGATTTCATTCCTCTTCCACACCTCCCTTCTGCCCAAGTTTTAGCTGAACTTTTAGTTTCTCATATTTTTAAATTACATGGCTTTCCTGTGAATATTGTTTTGGACAGGGGGGTTCAATTTGTCTCTAAATTTTGGCAAGCTTTTTGTTCCTTAGTTGGGACTGAATTGTCCTTTTCCACTGCATACCACCCCCAAACCAGCGGTCAAATGGAGTGGGTAAACCAGTGTCTTGAGCAGTACCTCTGGTGTTATGTTTCTGATAATCAATCTGTATGGGCTGAGTTCTTACCCTGGGCAGAATTTGCCTATAATAATGCTACCCACTCTTCCACTGGGGAATCGCCTTTCTTTATGATTAGTGCGTGCGCCGCGCAACTTATTGCTATTTAAAGGCACAGGCAGTCATACGTCAGTGCGCAAGGGCGCCAAATTCAATCTTATTTGAAAGGGACATTGTTCATGTGGTTGCCCATGATAGGTTTATTTTCTGGTGCCTTATGTGTACTTAAAAGTTTCTGTTTTTGATCCTGATTCCGTGTTTGACCCTGCCTGACTTTTGACTACTCTGGAATCTGTATCCTGACAGAAACTAAAGCATTACCCTCTAGCCGGTGGGGAGGCAGTTCAGGGAGATTAGTTGCCCGAAGAAGAAGCTATTTGTTGCTGGGCGACTAATCCCCCCCAGTTGCTTTTTGTGTGCCCCTGCCCTGAGGGTTAGCAGAGGGGGTAGTGTGCAAGACCTAAGAGACATCTGAAAGACAAAAAATATCATGTGTAATGCAGAAAGATTTAGATCTTGCATAATAAGAAGAGGCTCGGGTCTACTATTGCCAGCAGGGGTGCCATTTCATGCACTAATGTACATATACATTTAGCACCAGAATTACACATCAGATTTCCCATAAGTGACCATCTTCTGTGCAGAAACACTAACTTCCCTCTGCCAATTTGAATTCCCATTTTGCAACAGGCTTAGGCTCAGGCAAGATGGGAAGATTCAGGGAGATTCGTCGCCTGGTGACTAATTGCCTGGCGACTAATCTCCCCGAGCCACTTCCCACTGCCTTCCAGAGGCTTAAATGAATAATCGCCTGCGCCTATTCACACGGGGCGCTGCGCTTTCCCGAAATCGCCTAAGGAGGCAACTTCAAGCGACTTTAGAAAAGCCAGCGCTGTGTGTGAATAGGCACAGCCGATTATTCATTTAAGCCGCTGGAAGGCAGGGGGAAGTGGTTTGGGGAGATTTGTCACCCCAAACAGTGCTTGAATTGGGGCGGGATGGGGCAGGATGGGATCCCGTTACTTTTTTTAAATGACTGTTCTCCATCCCGCCAGGCGGGATGGAG
>CM044441.1:89368252-89480151 GCA_024363595.1 Xenopus borealis
CCCCCCCCCCCCAGTGTACAATGGCTGTTTTGCAGGGCCTACATAGAATTTGACATGGGGCACAATAACTTCTAGTAATGCCACTACTGAATGGAAAAGTGTTCTAGAACCTATAATCATAGTACCAACATATTAAACATTGGATAAATGCAATTCTTACACTACCAGCTACGTTCTACATTAGAAAATACAGTTACTTTTCAGTATCCTGATGAGTAGAATAATTCAGTTGTAGTAACAAGGAGTAGCGGGGTTCATATAGCAGGTACTGCAAGGTCTTATCCTTATCTCTATGATATAACGTTTCAAAGATGACACAATTTGGAACCATTCTAATATATTTGAGCTATATTTTTTGCATGAAACTATGCATTGAAAACAACAGAATATCCTATTTTGATAGGTTGCTTCTACTTTGAAAGGTTCACAGAAACAGTCAAAAAAATAGAGATGCAATGGAAGAAATTAGAAAACTTAAGATTTTTTTTTTTCCCATGGGAATTTTTTGTGGAGAATTCTCAGTTATTTTCTCAGAAATGATATACAGTATATATTCCAATCCTGCATTTTCAGCCTTGTCATTAAAAAGAGAAAACATCTATACGCATCTCATGTAAAAAAAACTACCACAGCTGGATTCCAGAGCATGACCTATTACATTCCAGTCTTCTCCCCAACACCACTGCATTGCTGTGCTATATAATTTCGTAAGGAAGGGAACGCAGCCACTGTGAACGAAAGCAATTATCTGGAAACAAAAAATAGGCCACAAACCACCAAGAAAATGCAGAACCGAACAGTACAAAATGTAAGAAATATGTTGGTTTGAAGAAAGAATGACACAGAAATATATAAACATATTACATACATGTAGAAGAATTTCAGGGTCATGTTATTTTCTGTTACTATAGCAATATAAATTCTCTCATAAATCAATACAATATTTAAGTAATATCTTCCATGGAACAGAATGCTAACAACCCTTTTATGGGTATAGATCATAGGTCATATTTCCAGGTAATATAAACTTTATTTAACAAAACATGATTTACAATGATACATATTAGGAAAGATGACATTAATACAGCGCTACGAAACAAGTTGGCGCTATAGAAATAAATCTTAATAATTAACCAATGCTGGGAAGCTGGAATAAGAATCAAAATTAGTAACATTACAACACAGGCTCTGATCTTTGATGAACATATAAATCTTTTAGTGAACAGCTCAGGCCAATCTGGCAATACACATCTGTAAGTTATTTTTAAAAATTAGGCTTTTCAGCAACAACTTCACAATATTATTCCACAAAACCAGCCACTGGAAATTTAGAGGGTTTGGAAGTGTTTCGTAAGAGCACTTCAGATCTTTGTGGCTTAAATATAATAAATAATAATGCTACTTCAGCTTTGCTCAGAGTTTTGCACGAGACCAGCAAATATTTGTCAGATGAGATTAATATCAAGGAAACAAGCAATATTTAATAATTAATGTATTGTTCATTTAAGCTGTATCTGTGGCTTGGAGTGACGTCCAAATTTACAACATATCCATGTGCCTCCAACCCAAGCCCTGTGGTTTATTGTACTGTAGTCATTGAAAAGAAATGCTCTAATATACTGTATAACTCTGTGTATTCTCAAATTGAAACAAATTGCCTGTGCCCATTACAGCTTTTCTCCTGGCATAACAACCCTCTGGTTAGTGTGCAGGAAATATGCATTTCATTTGCACTTTGTGATCACTAAGTAGTTAGAAAATGTAGTACAGGCATGCATCAGTTATCTGGAAATCCATTATGCAGAAAGCTGTATGGCTTTCCCCTATAGACTCCATTTTCATAATTAAAATTAAAGTGATTTCCCTTTTTTCTGTGATAATAAAACAGTACCTTGTACTTGATCCCAACTAAGATATCATTAATCTTTATTAGAGCCAAACCCAGCTTATTGGGTTTATTTATTTACGGTTTAAATCATTTTTTCGCAGACTTATAGGGGCAAATTTACTAATGCGCTAGCAATGGCATTGCCTCAATTCACCACATTTTTGCCAGCCCACCGCTAATTCACTAAAATGTGAAGTTGCGCTCAAGGAGGCGAACAGTAGCGAAGTTGCACTACCTTTACTTCGCCAGGCAAAGCACATTTATGCTAGCGATGCCTAATTTGCATACAGTGCGAAGTTTAACGTATAATAAAAGTATATGTACAAAATACAGCCGCTATTTTTCAGACTATCACCATAAAAAAGTAAAAGACGCCAGTATTTTTTTTGGGACTGCGAAGTGCGAAGTTTCGCTAGTCTATCTAAATTTTCTATCTCTAATTTTCGCCAGGGACACTGTTAGTAATTGTCAAAATTGCGAAATGTCATCACTCTGGCGAATAAGCACTAGCGTTAGACGCTTCACGCTTTAGTGAATTTGCCCCATAGTATGGAGATCCATATAACAGAAAGACCCCCTATCCAGAAAACCCTAGGGGGCAAATTCACTAAGATGCGCAAATTCGCTAGCCCTGGCTTCGCTAGGGTTCGCTGCACTTCGCCAGACGAATTTTCGCCAGCACTACGCAAATTCACAAAAGTGAGAATTTACACTCAGGTCGGCGAACGGTAACGTAGTTGCGCTAGTTTTACTTCGCTAGGCAGAGCGCTGTTATGCTAGCGAAGCCTAATTTGCATACAGCGGGAACTTTAACTTATAATAGAAGTATATGTTACAGCCACTACATTCCACTACACAAGCCCAGGAAACCTTTAATAAATTAAATAAAGTTGTCCTATTGCCCTACAAGTGCCCCTGTATAGTTGAGTTGCCATATGTTAGGAAATGTAGGGGGGAATAAGGGTAACCCCCGAAAAAAACTATCGATCTTTTTCAGACTATCACCCTCCTATGCTAAAATATGCCGGCGTTTTTTTGGGACTTAGAAATTTATTTTAATTTTTTTATTTTCAACCTCCTATCTATTGTATTGAACTTCGCCTGGTCTGACCAGGCGAAGAATCGTCTAGCGTAAGTGCTAACGTAGAGGAAAATGCTCATCTTAGTGAATTTGCGAATTTACGTTCCTTTGTCAGTGCGCAACTTCACCTGGCGTCAGGGTGCAAAGTTGCGCAAGTCTATCTACTTCGCTAGCAAAAATTCGCCATAGTCCGTGTTAGTGAATCTGCGAAGTTGTGAAATTACGTCATGCTGGCGAATTAGCGCTAGCGTTAGACGCTTTGCGCTTTAGTGAATTTGCCCCTAGGTCTCAAGCACACTAGGTCCCATAGCTGTACATCATGATCACAACATAAACAAGTTCCTTAGTTACATATTCCATATATACACAACATAACACAACCATTGTTACAGTTACCTGTATGGGGCACTCAGTCTGACCTAAACCCATCATTTCCAATCCACAGAACCTGATATTGAACCGGATATCTCAGTACCAGAACAGCTCATACCAAAGGAGTTGGACTGTATATATTACTAGACTATAAATACTAAAATTATATATAGGCAATGTCATAAATAATTGCAGGTGCAAGCCAGAGTAAGTAAAATACAGATATGGGGCCTGTTCTCCAGAATGCTCGGGACCTGGAATATTCCTGATATTGTATTTTTCCGTAATTTGGAACTTCATACCACAAGGCTATGAGATATCATGTAAACATTAAATAAACCAATAGGCTGGTTTTGCCCCCAGTAGGGATTAATTATATCTTAGTTTTGATCAAGTACAAGCTACTGTTTTATTATTACATGGAAAAGGGACATTATTTTAAAACTAGACATTAAGCCCGTTAAATTAATGGGCGCTAGAACATATGTAGTCAAACATTTATAAAAACAGACTTGTTCCAGTCCAAAAAAAAGTGGACAACCATGGTGGACACCTAGAGTGCTTCTCAGTAGTTTTAAAAATACTACTGCTTCCTAAAGAGTTTGGGCAATGTTTGTTTATGGTATAGATCACACCAGTGTTTTTTTTCCACAAAAAAAGTTTGTCCTACAGAATTTCAGAGGCGACTCTGCCTCAATGTTACTTTTAGAAAAAGAGCCGCCTGACTTTGTCAGCTCAGCATCCCTGTTGCCGTAGCAACGTCGGGGACATGCGCTGAGTGAGCGGGTCTCGCTTCTAACAACACTAGACTAAAGATAGGAACAGTTGGCACCGCCCCCGCCTCTTGATCATTCGAGCTTCACGTGCGCATGCCCATTTTCCGCCAATCATATTTTTTCCTTGGCGTCCTGTAGGCGGAGTTGAGTGAGTCAGAGAGCGGGAGGTACTTTCACAGCTATGGGAGGCCAGACAGTAGCTGCTCCTCTGTCACCTGCCGGCCAGCAACGCTCTATCCCTCTGCCATTGGGCAGCACAACAAAGAGGGGCGGGGCAGCGCACTGGGATTGGCTGCGGCTCTCCCGTGAGGGCGGGGCTTTTAGGCAATAAATAAAGAGGCAAGACACTCTGTGAGGAGCTGGTGGGTCTCTCTCTACCCCGAGCCCCCATTTACCTTTACTGACTGCGCTGCAGACTCCCCAGGTCACACATCCCACAGCTCGAGCTGCTCCTCTGTCACATGGTGCTTGGGCATGTGTACAGCTGGCGGTGTAGCGGTGAGCAGAGGAGCGGCACACCGTTATGTAGCACCGGTCTTTCCATAGATTGAAGGCAGCAGATTATAAACCACTAACAGAAGTCTCTGCGCTCCAAGTGGGACATTCACTAAGATCCGAAAAATCGCTAGCGCAGACTTCGCGAGCGTTCGCCGCACTTCGCCAGGCGAATTTTCGCCTGCGCTACGCAAATTCACTAAAGTGCGAATTTACGCTCTGGTCGGCGAACGGTAACGTATTTACACTAGTGTTACTTCGCTAGGCATAGAGCAATTTCGCTAGCGAAGCCTAATTTGCATACGGCGCAAATCCTATATAATAAAGTTCAAGTGTCTCTGCATCCAGTCCCTGTGTCCGCGGGATTGCGCTACTGCGCATATGCCCCACGGACAGCCAGCGCGAAGCATCTAACGCTAGCGCAAATTCGCCAGAGTGACGTCAATTGGTAATCGCAAATTCACGAACACCGACTCTGGCGAATTTCCGCTAACGAAGTAGATAGACTTGCGCAACTTCGCACCCTTACGCCAGGCGAAGTTGCGCACTGGCGAAGGATCGTAATTACGCAAATTCACTAAGATCAACTTTTTGCTGTTCGTTAGCACTTACGCTAGAGCAATACAATAGATAGGAGGTTGAAAGTCCCAAAAAACGCTGTGGCGTGGGTGATAGTCTGAAAAACATTGTTTTTTTGGGGGGGTGTTACCCTCCTTCCCCCCTACATTTCCTGACATATGGCAACACTACTATATAGGGGCACATGTAGGGCAATAGGACAACTTTAATTTTTTTGATTAAAGGTGTACTGGGCATGTGTAGTGGCTGTAACATACACTTCTTTTTCAGACTATCACCCACAATGGTAAAACACGCCACAGCGTTTTTTGGGACTTAGAAAAATTTTTAAAATTTTTTTTCAACCTCCTATTTATTGTATTCTATCTACTTTGCTAGCGTAAATTCGCCAGAGTCGGTGTTGGCGAATTTGCGCTAGCGTTAGACGCTTCGCGCTGGCTGTCCTTGGGGCACATGTGCAGTAGCGCAATTCCACGGACACAGGGACTGGACGCAGAGACACTTGAACTTTATTATATAGGATATTTGGATATGGGAGTCTACAGGAGAGGCTTTTCCATAATTTGTAACTTTCTGGTTTACGGGTTTCTGGATAGCACATGCCATACCTGTAATTGACTTTAGAATCTCAGACATTTCTAGAAAATATGCAAATATGCAGAATCTTATGTGGTGAAAGCTATTTTATAAAATGGCACAAGACTGCAATAATGAAACATTGATTACTTGAGTGGGGATTTTATTAGTGGTATAAACATGATATGCAGCATTATCATTAATGTTTTATGGGCCAAGACTGTATTAGTTAGCAAGCATGTGTATAAAATGGATTGCATGCATCTACTAGATAAAACCCTGACAACCACTAACTTTAAGCACTTAACAGATGAATGTCTTGTTTTACATTAAAAGAGCTGATAAAAGCTTTAACAAACCCTGTAAAGTGTTCGTTTATGGCTTTCCATATATTTAAGATAAGATCCATGTCAGAAAAAATGTGAATTAAAGTGACAAGAAGCAGCAGTGTAATGGAGAGGCTGGATCTTGCTACCCTGAGTGAGGCCCTCTGTACATGAGTATTAGTACAGGTGTGGGACATATTATCAAGAATAGTGATGGGCGAATTTATTAGTCAGGCGCGAATTAGCAGCGAATTCCCGCGATTCGCTGCTAGCAAATAAATTCGCAAAACGCCAGCGAAAATTCGCCTGCTGAAAATTCGCTGCCGTAAAAAAAGTTGTTGCGCGACGAAAATGACGCAATGCACGTTAAAAACGACGCCACAACTCGTTTCGCGAATTTTTCGCCAATTCGCTAATTTCACTGGAAATTCGCGAATGTTCAGCAAAGCGGAACGGGATAGATTCGCCCATCAATAATCAAGAATGCTTAGGATCTGGGGCTTTCCAGATAAGGAATCTTTCCATGATTTGGATCTTCATACCTTAAGTCTACTAGAAAATCATGTAAAGATTAAATCAACCCAATAGGCTGGTTCTGCTACCAATAAGGATTAATTATTTTAGTTGGGATCATGTACAAGCTGCTGTTTTATAGAGAGAAAAAAAGAAATCATTTGGAAAAATCTGGATTATTTGTTTTTAATGGAGTCTATGGGAGACAGCCTTTCCTTAATTCAGAGCATTCTGGATAATGGGTTTCCAGATAATGGATCCCATACCTGTATTACTAGAAGTTACTGCTCCTGTGGGAACTTCATTTATTCAAATGTTAAGTCAAAGCAATGGAAGCAAACTACAGCTCCAAAGGCAACATACAATACAGCATGCATTGAGTATGGATGAATAGAGAAGAGGCAAGTAAAGATGTTGTATTTCTTTTTATGAATAGATAAGTAGACTTCTTCTTTTGATTAAAATGGGGTCTGCCTTTATGGGACTGAAATCAATATTGAAACATGAGTTACTGTGATACTGACACACACTCAGGGAAATGCCATGTGTCGACATAATAACAATTTTCACACCTAATGTAATGAAGCACATTCAGACATTGTGACCCAAAACTAGGGCAGCTCCATTAGAGGAATGCACAGTTATTTGCCTGCAGCACCACAGCCAACAAGGACACCTACGTAGCTCTTTCCACAGCCTACTGCCTCCATTACATTCATGCACACTGACACATACTGAGGTGCAAAGTATGAGCTTCTCCAGTATAAGGGAGTTTTTCAGCAGTTACAAATTAATTTCTCACATAGTGATATACTCTGCACCAGCCCAGTAGCCCATATTAGCCAATGAAAGGAACAGAACCCCCAAAACTGAAATTGTTTCGAATTGTTCTGTTGCCCTGCACTAGTAAAACTGGTGTCTGCTTCAGAAATGACTATAGTTTATATAAACAAGCTACTGTGTAGCCATAGGGGCTGCCATTCAAGCAGGAAAAAAGGATAAAAGTCACATAGAAGATAAATAAAACACAGGGCTTATCTTTTATGTACTATGTATCCTGTGCCTTTTCTCCTTTTTTGCAGCTTGAATGGCTGCCCCCATGACTGCACAGCAGTTTGTTTATTTAAACTATAGTAGTCTTTCTGAAGCAAACACACAACTTTTACCAGTGCAGGGTAACAGTACATTATATTTTAATTACTTTAAATTGCTTTCATTCTGTGGTGTTACTGTTCCTTTAAAGTTTAAATGATCGGTATTACACCAGACTATAAATAGCAGGTTGCTATTTGTTACTTCAACCTTGCTTGCTGGTATTTTTCAGGGCCTGAATTAAGGGTAGGCAGAGGAGGCATGTGCCTTGGGGCGCAAAAGCTGGAACATATCTCCTCTGTCGTCTACCCCATGCCCAGTCTCCTTTCTCCCCACCCAGCAGCGTAACTACAGAGGAAGCAGACCCTGTGGCTGCAGGGGGCATAGAAGTATAGGGGGCCCCATGAGGCCCTCATTATTAAGCAATCTCAAAATATACTGGTAAATAAGGACAATCTCTGGATATGTTGGGGCCCTAAATTTAATTTGCTGCGGGGCCCAGAAAGAACTAATTACACCACTGTCCCCGTCTGTGCTATTGCCCTGTCTATTTACACTTCTGTTGTTTCGTCAGGGGCGATCCAGATGATATCGCTGCCTGAGGCGGCCTTCAATATGCCGCCCCCCACGACACTCACATATTCAGCACCGGACAGGGGAAGGGGGGTCCACAGAGCTAGTGCAGAGCACTAGAAGAGCCAGATTTCTGGGTTGAAAACCGGAAATTCTGCTCTTAGTTACTAGGAGCGGCTTTTTTGCCACCCCTGGTAACCAGGTGGGCGCTGCCGCATGAGATGAGTGCCTCAACTTGCCTCATTGGCGGAGCGCCCCTGCGTTTCGTGCACGTCGGTATACGCATTATGCGATGCAAGCTGCATTTCGACCTGGCCTGGCCTGTCCTGGCTCTGATGCTTCCTGCAATAGGTTCAATAACATAACTTAACACACAGATATTTTTGGCTTTACATACAGTATGTGAGTAGGCTGTCACCACATTTCAGACAGACTGTACAATACATCATTGTAGTAGAAGGAGTAAAATGGGAAACATGATATATTAAACATAGTTTTTCCATGTCCTGTATATAAGAGTTACTGTACACAAGTATTTTAATTATGGTCATTTTTCTGGGGCAACAGAAATGAAGTTTCTGAAACTCTAAGCTGTCCAGAGCATTGTTTTGGGATCAGTTTCAGTTGCAGTGGGGTCTGAATTAATTCCTTGTTCATTGTACTGTTTCATATAACCAATAACCTCACCTACTGCACTAATATTGACTTTTGACCCAATGTTTTATAGAGCATTCTTTAGGATTCATTTACTTACCACCCACAACAAAGTGCCACCACAATCAGCATGCTTTTACCTACAATGTGTAATTTTGCTGACAATTCCAGCACCACTGCACATTTCACAGAAGCTGGCCACAGTGGCCACAGTTTGTTGCAGGGTCAGACTAGGCCTGCCGGACAACGGAAAAAAACCTGGTTGGCCAAGCCAGCCCAGACTCTTTATTACCGCTGTTCCCTGAACTCCCGGCCACAGTTGCCTTTGCAAGGAGGAAAAAAGGTAGGTGTGGGAGGGCCGGAGGGGGTTGTGGCCCGGGGGGCCTGAGGTGTCTTTGCTGCTGGGATGGGGGCCCAGGAGGTATTTGAGGGTCCCAAAGCAGCAGTCCAACCCTGCTTTGTCTTACATCAGACACAGTTGCGCTATATATTTTCTAAGTCTGTTTGGTGTCAGTTCCAGCATTTGGCAAGCATGCACCCTGTCCTACAGAGATTGCAGGGCCCTGTGGAAACCATGGAGCTACTGCCTGGTTCATAGATGACACTAGCTCCAGGGCGTGCTTAAATCAATTAGGAACAACTGTACTCAATTCTTAATAATATTTTGGGAACTGATAGGGAACAGAGTAGATTACTATAGTGTATTATGCTCTTATCATCTCTTTCACAGCAGAAGCTGCTGAGATTCAATCAAGAAAAAAAGATTGAATCACTTTGAACTATTATTACCTAACAGTATTATTACCTAACCGTACATTCTTTTCCTACAGTGGCTAATGTATCCACTAACCACATCCAGATTAAATAATAGTTACAGTATGCGTACAATAAAACCAATTAGCACATATACAGAATTTATTAAATGGTTACTTTTAATTGGAAAATGAATAGATTCTGCAAAGCCACAAGAACGCAAATGATAAAATAATTTACGTTTCTATCCCCACCCCCTGCCATCTGTGTAATTTTCATTGAAATGTAACTACTGCTATGACAATTTAGACAAACGCTTACATTCTAGATATAAAAGTAATAATGGGATTGCTATTATGAACCCACGTTTTAAATCTGCATTTTGTTAGTCTTTCATCGCAAAATAAATACAATTTGCATAAAATTACATGGTTGTAAATGTATGTGGGTCTGTTTTCCTAGCCTTGCTATGCTTGCTTTTTTTTTATTTATTTAAACTACTTTGATAATTAAGCCTCTTAAAGGGCTAGTACCAACAATATTGTATTTACATTTAGGCTGATGGCTCACACGTCCATTTTCATAAAAAATTTTGGTTGAATCTTGTGATGATTTTTGGGCTGAAAAATCTCCTGTACCAGAGGCTTTAAGCATTTGCCTTTTCAAGTGAATTGGAACCTCAGTAGATAGTATGTGGCAGTTTTCAGTCAATGGAAATGCACCAGGGCTGACAATTGCACCATGTGACATTAGCCTTGTTATTTCTGCTCCCAGTTGGGATGCCTGCGTTATCTTGAGGATGGCAGCCCTAGGACCATTCTGTTGACACTGTTTGCAACTTTATATATGACGGTCTATTGATGTTGAACAATATATACTGTATATACAGTTGCATATATATATCAGAAGAGCACCAGGCATAGATTATGGACAGTAAAATACTGCACACTGTACTGATTAAATATTTGTTTTAATACAGTTTTATTCTATATATCTGCACTATACCATTATAATTGTTATCATTTTGCTGTATTTTTGTATTTCTAGTGTATCATCTATCACCAGAACAAGCAAAGCATATGGTAGTAGTTTTTCCTACCATGTAATTTCCCATGACGTGTTTAACAGGTCAAGGGATGCAATAACACCTTGAAGAGAATTGCCTAACGCCTTCTGTGAAAAAGTGTTAAGAGGCACATACTGAAGGAAAAATAAAACCAGGGAAATTGACATTTACTGTATCTTTATCAGGCTGCTCTTTCTTAAATCGCACCCGGAAGAATACAATGAGTCTGAAATAAAGGAATGTGTCACATAGCGTGATAATGCATAAGCTGACGCTGACTAATGTTGCCATACAGTTTACTTGCACAGGAACCAGTGAGTGTAAACAAGCGAATGTAGAGAAAGGTTGGCAAACGGTCTCTGAAGGGAATGTTGAATGGAAGCTTGGTTTCTCACATGTTACCCACATGTTGTTCTGAGTTTAACAAGAGAGGGCCTATTCATTACTTAGGACTCTTCTACATTTCATAAGAGCTGGAGAAGAAATAGCATAGCATCTAAAGACCCCGCCGAATTCCATTTCTATACCTTTATTTACTTTTTCTCTATTGATTTATTTCTTCTCTTACTATCGTATAGAAAGTGATTCGACTGAGAAAGTAGCTAACAAAAGGCAAAGCAGTGCAGGTTCTTTGAAGTTTATTAATACAGATTTGTAAAAGGAGGACTTTTATTGCTGGCAAACAATGTGTGACAATAGACGGTGAGCACACATTTGTCTCTGTGCCAAACTGCTGTTAACATGCACGCAAATGCAATGGAACTGCTAAAAATGCTTGTATTCTTTCTGCAATTTATATGGAGCGCGCCATCTGCAGTTTATGCTTCTGGAAATTTATGGTGTAGTGCATACACAGAGGGTAATGTAATAATAAGCAAAATGTTTGCTCCAGGTCTAGTCACCTATACCATGTATTTGTTTCCAATTAGCAGCTTTTATTCAATTTCTCAGCACAGCAGGGGAATGTATAGTGCAGCTTCAGATTCACTGTCTATTCTGTGCAGGTAGGAAGAAGCAGTTTGCACCCTTGTAATATTTTAGAGTGCCAATATATACCGCACCACTGGACAATAAGTACAAGGAATATACATAATTATATTCATAGCGACCAGTAGCTGATAACATAATAAACTTTCCTTTACATCTTTCATCTGGTAAAGGCTTGATGTGAAGTAACTGTTTAGAAAGATGAATCATTTAATTCATAATGAACTCAGATTGCTACAAATGAACAGTTACACAATGGTGTAGTTGTCATTCATTAACAAAGAAGTCTTTGGCAATATCCTAAGTAAAAATTAAATAGGGACCAGAGATGCGTGGGTGACGATACAGTATGTGATGTCAAATCTGCAACAAACAAGGATATAAAATGAATCGATTGAATGGGAGTGTTTTCATGAAGCAAAGTTTGTATATAATTGTTATGCACTCCAAGGTCAAAATTATCCATACGCCTTCCTGATTTTCAAACCGGAGATATTAATGTGAAGTTGACCCTCTTATTTCCTCTACTCTTCCAGGAATGCTTTCCATTATATAGCTGAACATGTTGGTGAGACTAATCCACAAAAGCATTAGTGAGTATAATGCTCATTCAGGACTGATGTTGGTTGACCAATTGCAGTTCATGGAACAGGTATTCAATTGGGTTGAGGTCAGGGCTTTGTGCAGGCCACTCATGTTCTTCCACTCACATCTCAGCAAAGCAGATCTGTACATTATTTTTACACATGGGCATTATTGTGCTGAAAAGGCCTTTCACAAATCGGTGCCAGAATGTGGGAAGCACAGACTTTCAAGAAGCTTGTTGTATGCTGTAATATTAAGGTATGCTTTCATGGGCTAAAAACCATGAAAAACAGCCCAGATGCCCTAACTTATAGGTTTATATTTCTATATAGATGACTAAACAGACCTATCTAAAAACTAACATAAATAAAATATCATGCTCTACAACATCTAGTGAAAACCGTGGTAGTCAGTTATTCAGGTGCCTGGGGAACCCCAATCCCTCCTTTCCACAGACAGGTGATTTGCTCTTTATGTGGAAGTCAGCAGAAATATATGTACTGTATTTACTGGGGGGGGGGAAGGGTTACACACAATGGAAATACTGAAATTAAATACAGTGCTACGAAATAAGTTGGCGCTATAGAAATACATGTTAATAATGTTAATAATAATTAAATTTGAGCCTTAACTTGCATTTTGAAATTAGAGAAATGAGAGGGAAAGAGAACTGCACGCGGTAAACATTTTTTTACTTATTTGATTGTGTATTGAAAAGTATTTATTTACATATTTTTTCTTATTCAGATTCTGTTCGGCCAGGCTCTTGGTTTCGTCCGAATACTGCTGAAAAAGGGCAAAACTTGACCAAATCCTGGATTGGGTGCATCCCTAGTAATTGGTAAATTGTATTACATTTTCTCTCATTACGCAAGAATGCATAATGAAAAAAAAAGGATAGAGATCCCTTTAACTCTATTCTTTTCACGCTGGTTGATGTCCTGACATGTTTTAGGGTAATGCTACATAAGCCACATTTATTTTCCCATGTAACTTTAAACCTATTTTGGTTCCAGAGAAGATTGGGTTATTGCAATGTGATAGATATGCTTAAGTCATTGATGCCTTGAAGGATGCTGTTTTTATTGGCCCAGATGTTAGGTATGATTTGTACAAACTTAGATATTGGATATTTACACCTATGGATAACACACGTGATTCATGATTAATCTTTTGGCCTTAATAAAGCTCATTATCACATTTAGAAATAAACCCAATGAATTCCATGGGGTATTCAGCATGAAATTAAACTGTCAGCAATGCAATTGAAAGGTGTGATTGTTAGAGATTATTTACAGTTCATATGTTCCTATATCATGTGCAAAATTGATTCTTATCAACTTGCAATACCAAAAAAATGTATATTATTATGCTGGCAGAGTGTACTCACATCATTCACCTTACTGGGTGTTGTTACCTGACAAAACTGTCACTGAATTAAATTTACTCCACCCTGAGAATTGAATATAAAGTAGGCCCTTAGGGACCGTAAGGTAATGGAGGCATAGGGCTAGGAAAGTGGAACCGGTAGCTGTAGGTAGCAAGAGATTGGGGGAATGTAATGAGACAGGTGATTGGCTAGAAGACACAGGAGGTTGAGAAGAGGGTAGAGCAGCAAGGAGTCAGTGCCCTTTTGCCTTTGCAGACCTGCCCCTTTTTAGGTGAGGATGTAAGGGAGGGAGGGGTTATTTAGTCACAGCTGCTGTGGAAGGAGTTTAGTGGTGGAGTCATGGTGGAAGTTGGATAGGTCTGAGACTAGGGGATGTGGAGATTGGCCACTGTTAAAAGGGGAGGGACAAAGACTAGCCTCAGGATTTTGATATGTTGATTAGCGTGGATATCTCCATAGGAAAGCTTTCACAGATAGTAGTGGAGATTCCGCTGTATAGTTGTTCTAATGTTAATATGTTTGAAAATACAAAGATATATGATTTTTAATTTATGCCTTAATAAAACTTTGATGTGACCTTTTCAATCCAATAAAGAAATGACTGGCTGAGTGTTTAGTAAAGGGATGAGGAAACTTGCGGTGAAAGGATCCAACACTTGATGCTGTCCTTGTCATGTGTGATTTGGCAAAGCAGTTATATAAAAAAATAGTGTGAGTAGATGCCACATAGCACCATAACGTGAGAGCAAAGTGGTGCATTTCCCAGAAATGTTGTACTTTTTTTTTTTTTGCAATCAGCATTACTACTTGTAATCTGTCAGATATTTATTATACCATGTATTATGCAGTTGAATAATGTATGTATTAAACTTGGTATTACAGGTAATGCAGCCCAAAACCTTTACAGCCCATGAAGGAAAACCTAAATCTAATGCAGTAAAGTCTATCAGTTTAAAATATGACTAGTTGTGATACCTTCACTAAATGCAAACTTCCACTGCAAAAGTATGTGCACCCCTGCTTTAACATGCTTGGAGACATAACTGATCTGCATTCCTCAAGTACATTTGTAAGTTTGACTTGTTTCATAAAATACTAAAAAAGTTCTCATTTTCCCAAACTTTGAGATGAGTCCCTGAGAACATTTCTTCTTATATTTAAATGATATTGATTGGGTCACCCAAACAAAAATGTACTCTTTGATCCCATGAAACAGTCATATCATATATGCATTATCATTGGCTTAGACAGCAGATGTTATATGAAACCTGCACCTTCAAAAGAATAATGTAAAGTGCTTTCGATTCCTCAGGGAATGGCATTAAACCCCAACAACAAAGACCTACCCAATGACTAAGTCAGGACCTAATAACATGATCCCCCCTAGTCAGAAAGCTGAATGAGTCAATTTAATCTGCCGACATCTCATGTGACATATTTCCATTACGTCTGCAATTGTACAAAAGGAGATATCAGTTCACTGCTGACAAGGTGTGATATGGAAGTCTTCTGAAAAACTATAAACACCTGCTTCAGAATAGCTTTATACACATTGAAACGTATACGTATAAAAATATTTACACAACGTGAAACGTCTTCATTAAAATATCTCAGCAAGTCCAGTTGCTTTGAGTTACTTTTGATAACTATACCATGACCTGGATGAATGAGAATATTCATAGTCATAGCTTTATACACAGATTTTTAAATGAAAAAAAAAATACAATTTGTGCAATGTACTGTAAATCTTCAATGCCAGGGTCAGCATTAATGTAGACCATTGATGTTTAGTTTTGTGCTCAAATTATTGAACATTATTGAATTAGACAGGGTCCAGAGAAGGGCAACTAAGCTGGTAAAAGGTATGGAAAATCACGCTGGAGAAAAGGTACTTGAGGGGGGATATGTATAAATATTCAGTTCCGATTAGGATGTTGCTTCATATTTTTTTTACAGAAAGAGCTGTGAAGATGTGAAATTCTCTCCCTGAATAGCGGCTAATCACAGGGGCCACTTGAAGAAAAAAAAAAGTTGATTAAAATTCAAAGGATGTATCATATGATATAGTAAGGTGCAGATTTATCAAGGGTCAAATTTTGAGATTATAAAAAAAACTTCCATAAACTAGAAATTCCAAAAAAAAAACCTGACCAATCTAAATTTTCAGGTAAATAGAATCGACATGCAAACTTGAATCAAATTCGAACCTTATTCAATTAGAATTTTTCACAAAACATTTTTTAAAAGTCCAACAAACAAGGTAGGATGTCCCCATAGCCTAAAACACCAATTCGGCAGGTTTAAGACGGCGAATAGTCGAATTTGAATTCTTAAAGGGACAGTACATGATAAATTTAAAATTAGGATTTTTTTTTATTCAAAGTAAATTTGGACAATTCCCTAGTCTAATTACACTAAAATAAACTTGAAATTCAAATTTAAAAATTTTAATTTTCAATTCAACACTAGATAAATCTGCCCCTAAATGTTAGATACTTTCAATATGTACAATTAGGAATACCTGATTTGCAAACCTTTAGTTGTTGTTACAGCTGGGATGCTGGAAACTGTCGTTCAACTACATAGCTCAAAACTTCTAGCACAAGAAGTGGAAGATACGTTATGCTTTCTATCCCAGTGGTAGGTGACAGGTAGGAATAGAACTCCAGTTACCATAGGCATATCATTCTTGCAATAAATTAGATGTTTCTCTACCAGGCCCAGACTGGCAATTTGTGAGTTCTGACAAAAGGGGCTGCTGTCAGTTGCCATGGGGGGGGGACCTGTTTAAGCATCTGTGTACTTAGAATGCCAGGGCCTATCGTGAATCCCAGTCTGGACCTGTGCTCTACCCAAATGTTGCTGGACTACAACCACCGAAATGTTTATGTATCTCACATGGGAAATAATCTGCATAATACCAAGTAGGAGATAGTGTATGGGGCAGCAAATTTCTTCTCTAGCTGGATGGGGCAGCAAATTTCTTCTCTAGCTGGGATGACCTCTGGCTGGCAGTTTGTGCAACAATGATTTATTAGAGATATCTCTCACTAGGGCCTTCTAGAGCAAGTAGGAAATTACTGTCTCTCACAGTGAATATCTAGGCAGTGGATGAAATACTCTATTTCTGCAGAATCTGATATTTCTAAACTGATAATTGTATCATTTTGTTATACTCCTATGTTGTGTTTGCCTGTATCGGGAACACATTTGTGAATGAGCTACATCTGTTATTGCTTGTACAATTATTTGAAATGTTTCTCTTGCATGGTTAGGGGTATCATAATGAAATATTACACCTTCAACAATATTTATAAATATACACATGTATATATATATATATTTATATATATATATATTTATTTAATCCTTATTGAAGACAAAACAATCCTATTGGGTTTAATCAATGTTTAAATGATATATAGTAGATGTAAGGTATGGAGATCCAACAGATATCTAACAGATGCCATATCTGTATATTATTGGGGGAGGGGGCTCTAGTAACACCCTTTTTAGTCCCTTCCTTCCTTGGATATCTCTATTGTTTAAAAGTGCTTTTAAGGAACTTCTCTATCTAAGGTATAAGATGGTAACTTATGGTTTTCATTGTGAAATGGCATGCCTTATGGTAATTAACTTAGCTTGGCATATTTCCATTCTAATGTACTAAATGTTTGAACATGAGAAGGATTTTAGGTCATGACCTCAGTTTTTCCTGAGCATTCCCAGTATTGCCAAAAACATCCTGATCCAACCAAAATGCAACTTCCTGGTATGTCCCAACACCATTATTTGGTACACCTGCCTAAACTGGGACAATTAAGGATTATGCAATGAGAACCTTTCCCAAATATATTTATTGACAAATGTTATTCAGTAGTAACTCAGGTATAAGCCATGTAGAAGTAACCTAGGTCAGACAATTTTCAGGGATTCAGTCAGTAGTTACTCAGGTTTTACTCATGTAAAGCATAGGCATATTTATTAATAACTGCTCAATTTTAGTCACGCTAGTAAATCAAATTTCTATCCCTCCATGCACACAAACACTCTTTTCCCTTAAAAGGAACTGCCACTGATTTCTACTTAATTACCACCCTAAGTCGGAAACTAAACCAATGCCCTAATAGCACTGGGTTAGTAGCCATCGCCCATTGCCTTAACAGCTCCAAGATTTCTCAGATAAATTCCACTGAGAAAGAGATTGAATCAGTAAACACAGGAGCAATGCATAAAATCTATTAAAGAACTGGTGGCAGGTTAATTCTGCAGGGAGAGAGGAAATGGAAGAGGTCAAGAATGGAATTTAGGTACAAGCTGCAGCAGTGAAAATATGCCAGGAATGCAAAGAGAAACAGACGCACATTAAAGACAGAAAGTCAGACCTTGCCTGGATTACAGGAAAGGGCATATGGGGAATAGGTGATGCAGTCAGTCAGATAACAACAACAATACTTAATATGGATATGCTGAACCAAGTGAAGTTTAAGTTGTGTAAAAGAAATATCAGGATTAATGCTATAAATTACAGAGAGTACTGTATTATAATGTTATAAAAACAAACAGATGATGTTAATACACATAAGTAGCAGGAATTTTGTAAAGAAAAAAACTCATGTTGCTCAGAGTTTTTTAATTCGTGGAATAAAGTTTGAGCTGAGGCTTTCCAACTGCCAGAGTTGCTGCTTGAGCATGTAGAAGTTCTGACTTGTTCTCAATGACACAAATTAGTGTCTAGTGTGAGTTCTCTAAAGAAAATATAACAACGCAGTGGGTTCACACATGAACAAATTTAAAGTGTGGGGAACATTTTCAAGTGTCCAAAAGGCTGATTTTGCTCAACACAGTATAAATGCGCTCATGTGGGCTCATGCTACATTGGGTTTCACATATGTTGATCTTTTTAGGGATGCACCGAATCCACTATTTTGGATTCGGCCGAACCCCCGAATCCTTCCCGAAAGATTAGGCAGAATACCGAACCAAATCAGAACCCTAATTTGCATATGCAAATTAGAGGTGGGAAGGGGAAAACATTTTTTACTTCCTTGTTTTGTGCCAAAAAGTCACGTGATTTCCCTCACTGTCCCTAATTTGTATATGCAAATTCGGATTCGGTTCGCCAGGCTGAAGGATTCCGAACTTAATCCTGGATAGGGTTGCCACCTGGCCGGTATTTTACCAGCCTGGCCGGTATTTTTGATAGTTAATCCCAATGTTATGAATAGGAAAAACAGATAAATATATAGGAAGGCCGGTATTTTTTTGAAGAAAAGGTGGCAACCCTAATCCTGGATTCGGTGCATGCTTAGATCTTTTAGATTGTAAACTGTTTTGGGCAGAGCCATCTTCACCTTGTATTGGTCATGGGTTGGTTTTGTATGTAAATCTGTAGGTTGAGTTTATAAACCCATATACTGTATAGTGCTGCTGAATATACAGTATTTTGTATGTCGAAGAGATCTGATCAGTACCAACCGTAGCTTTGCTCCAAGTACATGTGCAGGCTAATTTACAGACATTCACAAAGCAGGCTCTTATAAATATGCCAATAAGTAGATTTCTTGCACAAGAAATAGGGATCAGCTGCTGCAGCCCTATTAATTTTGACTGACATTTCTGAAGCCATTGTAGAGGAAACCAGCTTTAATATGAGTGCCTCTAATTCTACATCTCAGGGTCTGTATTAAAGGGATTGATCACCTTAACTAAGTTAACTATTAGTATGTTGTAGAGTAATATTCTGAGACAATTTGCAATTGTTTTTTTTTTTATTAATTTGTCTTTTTATTCAGCACCCATCTAGTTTGCAATTTCAGCAAACTGGTTGCAGGTTCAAAATTACATAAATTTTAATAAGAGACTGTAACATGAATAGGAGAGGGCCTGAATAGAAAGAGGAATAATACAAAGTAGGAATAACAACAAAATAGGAATAACAACAGATTTGTAACCTTATAGAGCATTTGTTTTTAGATGGGGTCAGTGATCCCAACTTGAAAGCTTGATAGAGCAATTGCTTAGAATTAGCCAAAATTACAGATACTTTCTTCAATAATGCTGCTAATGGAAGGAGAGGTAGCTAGGAATTAAGAGGATCCCCACTAATGAAACTCTTTGATATTATGTATAAGGACCATGGGGTATTGCTTTGGTGAATTAATAGTACAGTATCTATATCGTCAGGCCCTGTTAGTGCACCATGCCTTGTCTACACAGGCAAACAGGCCCAGATTTGTGAAGAGGCCACCTAAGACCAGGCCTAGGATGGCTGGATTTTAGGGGGCGGCATGCTGACCAACCACACCCACATTGGTTCAGAAATTTAAATTTCCTGTGTGCCAATTCTCATTGCTCTGTCCTGATAATGAAAATCTGAGCAAATAAAAGGGGGGGACAGGGGCGACAAACGACAGCAGGCTTAGGCCCGCCCACTATGTAAATCCAGCCCTGCACGCAAAACTATAGTTGGCAAAATTGTGAATTGTTGAATAAATATTAAAAAAATACTAAAATAATATAATATTACCGAGTAAGTTTTACTTGTCTCAGTCGATCTAGATGTGTAACATCCCAACAGATGAAATAAGCTGTTCCAGTGAGCTTTTTCCATGTATGTCTGGATATATTCCACTTTTCTTTACCTTATTATAACGACTCACCCTGATGGACTAGTGGGCCGGCGGGGACACCCGCCACACTGCTCCTCTTCTCTTCCTGAGCCGGTTCCTTGTTGTGTGTGCAGCATGCACTTCCAGCGTGTGACATCATCACGGAATTGTGCAAAATTCAAAGAGTTTTTAAAGGGACATCTGTATTTTGCTCATTGCCCATAATAGGTTTATCCTGGTGGTGTTAAGCTATGAGCTATTTGTTCCTGATTCTGATCTGTATCCTGTTTTTACCCCTGCCTAGCTATCTACTATTCAAACTCCTGTATCCTGACCATTGCCTGTTATACGACTACCTCTTCTGCTTTATCCTTCTGATTGATTTCCTGGTTTGACCCTTGCCTGCCAAACTACGTTTACGTTTACTCTCTGCCTGCCGATGGCGCGTCAGGCGTCCCCGCCGGGCCCACTAGACCACCAGGGTGAGTTGTTACACTTATACACCTAAACAGCATGTCTGTCCTTATATTGGTGTAATTTGGAGTACAGAGAAGTGAGAACCAGTATCAACCAAAAAAGGTAATCAGAAAAGATCTGACTGGCAATGGTGTGTTATTCTTTTTCAGCAAGTTCCATGAGCCTCTAGTAAAAAGTTGATCATATATGAAATAATCATATGACTCACAAATTATGTAGCCTTCATCTGGAACATTTTGTTATTGCACATAGTTCACATATTTCTGAGCCAAGCAGATACGGGTGGCTGGAAAATCCAGCGGAAAAAATTAAAATGGATTTTGTCTATTTTTAGCAGTGTTTTACTGTTCCCAATTAGTTCCTTTTGGTGGATTTTTAGCATTTCTCGCTACACTTTAAACACATTTTTGGCATCTCTTAAAAGGCGTATTAAAGGTATCAGGAGTATGGCTGATAGGGCTTGTTAATGAAATGTTTATCTTATAAACAATGTATTCTTCCTTATAGACTAATACTGACTCCGTTTTTTTCCTATTAGAGAACTGAATTATATTGTACTCAACTGCTGGGCTGTAGACTTTGGTTTTGTACTATGATTCATATTATCAGAAACTCCTGTGTTATATTTAGGCTATTTTTCTTATTGGACTAATACAACTGAAGGAAGAAGCACATATGAATAAGTATGACATAGTAGTACATAAATAACTATGTGGAGATTTTATTATGGGACACTGAAAGGGCAGGGGTGGAGAGACTTCCTTCTAATTGGGAATCAGTTCCTCTCTTTCTAGTCCCCAGATTTTGATAGTGTGCATTTGTTACGATTTTGATGATAGACTATGCCTTTGACCAAGTTATTTTTATTACCTTTGGAATAGGGGATGGCTCAGGACAGCTTGAGCCAGGCCAGACTTGAGATCTTTGATCCTAGAGTAAACATCAGCATTGGCCCAAGCTGCTCATTTCATCAGGAGCCAGGTGGCAACCTTTCAACTCTATCAAAGCCAGAAGGGTTTTTATTTCAATCCTTTACTGATTGGGAAGTCAGCAATACATCATCTGTTAGATATGCCCACAACACATTGCTCTGCCCTAGGGCTAAGGAAAGGACAAAACATTGTAGTTCCTAATCTCTTTTCCACTGTTTGTTGTGATGTTTCATTGGAATTGCTTCTGGCAGTAGGAAACATAAAAACTAAGGCTATTATATTAATTGTTCCTGTGCCAGGATGATTACCTAAATAATAGGTTATTTTGTAACCGGTTTTTAATTTATTCAATCATTCATCAGCAGCATCATCATCATTTATTTTTATAGTGCCAGCAAGTCACAAAGTGCTTTACAAATAAGGTTAACACACAGGTTATATTTACTGCTTTTATTGCAGCTGCACTTTTATTATACTTTGATGGTAAAGTTACACATGCAGTCCTGCATTTTTGTGAGATATGAGATATGTTGTTAGATAGTACAAGTCATATTTAATGATTCCCATTCACTTTGAATGGGGGGAGAACTCACAGGGGCAGATTCACTAAGATACGAAAATTCACCAGCGTAGGCTTTGCTAGCGTTTGCCACACTTCACCAGGCGAATTTACGCCAGCGCTACGCAAATCCACTAAAGTGCGAATTTACGCTCAGGTCGGCGAATGGTAGTGTAGTTGCACTATTTTTACTTCGCTAGGCAGAGCGCTGTTACGCTAGCGAAGTCTAATTTGCATACGGTGGGAACTTTAACTTATAATAGGAGCATATGTTACAGCCATTACATTCCACTACACAAGCCCAGGAAACCTTTAATAAATTATATAAAGTTGTCCTTTTGCCCTACATGTGACCCCTGTATAGTTGAGTTGCCATATGTTAGGAAATGTAGGGGGGAAGAAGGGTAACCCCCAAAAATATTATCGATCTTCTTCAGACTATCACCCTCCTATGCTAAAATACACCAGCGTTTTTTTGGGACTTTTTCAACCTCCTATCTATTGTATTGAACTTCGCCTGGTAAGACCAGGCGAAGTAATGTCTAGCGTAAGTGCTAATGTTTAGGAAAATGTTTATCTTAGTGAATTTGCGAAGTTACGATCTTTCGTCAGTGCGCAACTTCACCTGGCATAAAGGTGCGAAGTTGCGTAAGTCTATCTACTTCGCTAGAGAAAATTTGCAAAGTTGCGAAATGACGTCACGCTGGCGAATTAGCGCTAGCGTTAAACGCTTCGTGCTTTAGTGAATCTGCCCCACAGTGTGAAAGTAAGGTTCTTCTCTATCCAAACTTTAGTTTCTAATTCAGATCAATGCCTGAGATGTAACTCTAGCAGCCTGCCAGCACTGGCAAAATGGAGATCTGCAAAGATATATCAAATATGAAAATAATTGAATTTACTAAATATGTTGTTTTTAAAGATCTTTAAAGGAGAAGTAAATAAAAAAAAACATGGCCACTAGAAACACCTCCTTAAGTTACACAGCTATGGCATCTGTTATTTGGAAACTAGTTATCTAGAAAGCTCCAAATTACAGAAAGGTTGTCTCGCATAATCTCCATTTATCCCAATTTTTAAAAATGATTTCCTTTTTCTCTGTTATATTAAAACATTATTCATTATTGGAAGCAAAACCAGCCAATTGGGTTTATTTAATGTATACATGATTTACTAGTAGACTTACTGAAGCTCCATCGAAATCTAAATTAACAAAAAGATCCATTGTGTGGATAACCCCAGGTCCCAAGCATTCTGGATAACAAGTACCATACCTGTAGTGTTATAAAAATGTGTATTTGTTTCAGGGCCTTTCCTTAGTGAGGTAAATAGTTTGGACCACCATGTGGAGGTTTAAACATTTAACTAAAACCCTGGCCAGGGAATGTGCATTTACCAAGCCTCTTTTTTAGTTTTGAAGCAAATTTGGCCAGGACAGTCACACCTGCGTTATTCGTTACTTTACCTTAGTTAACCTTGGAATGAGCTAACAAACTCCTTTGTATTTGTGATTGATTGTGTGTGATTTTGCAGGAAGGCAAACACTGTGCTTTTAGTACTCCACATCTGCCCCTTTAATAGTGATCTTATGCCTTTAAAGCTGAGTGTGTGTCTTTGAGATATGTCCTCTAAAAAATATAATAGGGGAAGGGGGGTGCTCAGATTTGGCCTGGTGACACTTCACCCAAGCATTGCAACTATCCAGGGAGGTGCCACCCTATTAAATATAGGAGCAGAGGTAAATAGGGCCACCAAATGTGGTTTACCTTACCTGATAATTTTGGGGCACATTTATCAACACTGGGCAAATTTGCCCATGGGCAGTTCCCTATAGCATCCAATTAGTGATAGAACAATAAAAGCAGCAATTTTATTGGTTGCTACTGGTTACTGCCCATGGGCAAATTTGCCCAGTGTTGCTAAATGACCCGTAGTGTCTTGGATACTTTATGATCATAAAACATTGGCCATGTCCATTGATCAATAGCTATTTATTTGTATGTGACCCTAGGGTGATGTCATGCCCTGCAGATCTTCTACCCAGTCTAGCTGTTTCAGCCAAAGTCTTACTGCAGTACTGGCAGTTCAGTGAAGATGAGTGATTAAGCCTGTTTTTAAAGACAGTGGCATCATACAGCTTTGCACAGTGATTGTGTCTCCAACTATAGCGGATGTCTCCTGTCCTGAGACCCCAAACAGAGAGAAACTATTGAACTTCCTTGTGCATTTCTGCACCCAATTTTGCATGCTGCTTTATAAATATGTGCATGTATTGAATAGTTATAAATAAAATACCAAGGTTAGACTATGGATTAACGACCAATCAATTTCCCTTGCAGTGTTCCACACTCCTGCAAAGCTCAGGCCCGGATTTGTGGAAAGGCCACCTAGGCCCGGGCCTAGGGTGGCAGGATTTTAGGGGGCGGCATGCTGCCCAAACACACCCACATCGGTTCATACAATAGTTTTTTTTAAATTGCCCATGTGCCAATTCCCATTGTTCCGGTTGTGATGATTAAAATTTGCGAATAAAGAGCAGAATATAGGGGCGATGAACGGCAGTGGCCTAGTTGCGCCTGCTATATAAATCCGGCCCTGGCAAAGCTTGTCAACAACTATGGCCTGCTTTATTGAAGAATAGAGCTTGCCAGACCTGGGCCAAATTTCCTCATTTAATATTTTAGATTCACACTCTCTAAGCCCAAATTGCAGACCTTTGTGCAAGTATTGAGTTTTTGTTGTTTAGTTATTTTCAATTTTATACAGCTTAGCGCAGTGGTTGTTTCTCCAACTATACTGGATGTCTCCTGTACTGAGACCCCAAACAGAGAACAACTGCTGAACTTCCTTGTGCATTTCTGCACCCAATTTTGCATGCTGCTTAAAATATGTGTTGAACAGTTATAAATAAAATACCAAGGTTAAACTATGGATTAACTACCAGTCAATTTCCCTTGCAGTGTTCCACACTCCTGCAAAGTTTGTCAACAACTACGGCCTGCTTTATTGAAGAATAAAGCTTGCCAGACTTGGGCCAAATTTCCTCATTGAATATTTCAGGTTCACACTCTCTAAGACCAAATTGCAGAAAATTGTACAAGTATTGAGTTTTTGTTGTTTAGTTATTTTCTATTTCAGAAATATAATTCTATCTGAAGAAAGGTCTTTGTACCAGACAATCTCTGGAATTCCAGATACAGACCTAAAACCAAGTACTGGGCTTAGCTGAATAGCAGTATAATTATAGCAGTGGGGCAGGGGGTATACTGTGCAATACACTTCTTTTACAGGCATCATGCATAGGAATTTAAATCAGCAGAATGCTGAAGAAGCTGGCAGATAAAAAATGTTTAAAATTTTGTTGAAATGGTTAATTTACAAAGTAGTTTTAAACCTGTTTAATAACCCTTAGCAACCAATCAGCAGCAAATGCTCAAAAACACATCTTATTGATATATTGGAGTAACTAGATGTGAGCAACTTTTGATTTTTTTTTAATTACTTTATCCCATTTGTACCACCTTGCTTGCTGAAGAAGATGTCAGGCAGTAATGAAAGAGTCATATTTCTTCTATCAATATATGTAAATGCATTTCTCTGTTTTAAAATGTCCTTATTATAAATTGTACTATAGCTCCCTCTCCTGGATTTGCATCAGCAATTTAAGACTACAAAAACCTTATATGAATTTTGTCTGGTGGCTTTTACAAAGGAGTAGTAAACACGGCCTTAAGCAAACATGATGAAAGGACATCTTGCTATATAAGTTTGTTTTATAATGTTTTTATATAGTTAGTCATTAAAAAGTATCAAATGTATGCCATTCATTTTTTTTTTTTTTTTTTAAATGACACGTTTTTGGTCATATAACTTGTATTATGTCTCCGTCTAGTGGAATACAAATCCATTGCAGTTGGAATAAACTAAAAACCCCATTTCAGTAAAATTTCCAGCTTGGTTTTGCCCTGTTTTAGAGACAGAGTTCTATCTTAAGGTAACCCTAATTTTTTAAATAAAACATGCAGATATACTATAAAAAGAACTGCTCAATTTTATACAAATAAGATGGAAAGGGCTGTGGGTTGACACCTTGGGGGGGGGGGAGCTAGAACAAAATTCGCCAGGCCATTGTAAAATTTAAAATTTATGGAACTGATCTCTTTAACTATCAGAGAAATCCTTTTAACTAGGCTAATCGCCAAACTTTAATATCTATGTAACTGGACCGTTGTTTCAAAAAGTTTTCCCGAAATCCAATGTTTCCATATCTAAAACTCACTGCTCTTGCAGACAAAGAGATTTAGGATACAATAAAATGACTTTTAGTTCTGGAGAGTTCTCCTGAATCCAAAACAAGAAAATAGATTTACAAGTTGCTGCTATAGCCAGATGAAATAAAATATTTATTTTTGTCAAAACTCATCTTTAGGGACAAACAAATTCAGGGGGATATATTAAGATTAATATGTAGTTATTAATTAATTATGCTATTATGCCGGGGGCCAATAGCAGCCCATTTTCAAATTTACACTGGCCCCCAGCCTTAAACAAGGAATCTTCCATTCATGGGCAAACCCGGATTTGGGGAGAGGCTGCCTAGACTAGGGCCTAGGGCGGCCTTATAGTATAGGCCAAAACATACCACTTGCTCAGCTCTGACTGTTTAAAAACTGTGGTATTTATTTTCATAAACATTGGCACTGAACCAGAAACCCAATTTTTTTTTCGCTGAGCAGTGCCTTCTATCTTCTTCCTGCAGCAGCTGCACACAGTCACTAGTTACTGCGCCAGTTCTTGCCAGAGGCTGCCACAGAGCTGTGCACAATAGTGATGGGCGAATTTCAGTGAAAAATTTGAAATGATAAACTTTGGACGCCAGCGAATTTTCACGAGCGATTTGTGAATTAATTCGCCAGTGGCGAAATGCGGAAATTCTCCACTAATTCACCCATCACTAGTACACAACAGAGGCGTACTTCATGTGCGAATTTGGCTAGCTGCCTCAACCTAGCTGCAATCACAATTTAAAAGTGCAGGCTAAGCAGCCACAGCAAGCGGTAACACAGCTACAGTACTATATTTTAGGGAAACTTACAGGCAGGCATGTTAAATGGCTAATAAGGTAAATTAATATTAAATACTGTATCTGTTAAATAATGGTTCAAAGAATATCAGGCTCCCACACATTTTCACCTCACCAAATCTGGCCCTTGTTGCAAAAAGTTTGAACAGCACTGGCCTACCACTTGTATTACTACATAACAGCTGATTTGCTAAAGTGGAATACATCACAACACTGCTTGAAAAAAACCTTTGCCGTAGTCCAAAAAGGACCAGCAACTGGATGGATCTTCCAATGAAAATTGCCCATAGTCTGTATAACTCTCAGTTCATGTGATTGTGAATTTCTTGCACCAAAACAGCACAATATGTAACCATGTGATGTCTGATCATCTAATACTGGCAAGCATCGTACATTCATATAAGATATGATTAAAAAGACTATGAGTAAACTGGACATATACCTTTTGGAGCACTGCTGCTTGTTTAAAGGACAAGAAAAGCCTTTTTTAACTTATGTCATCATTAAATTAGTTGCCTCTTGCTCTCCCAGATCACTAATTTTATTTTTGAAAATATAGACTTTAAAGGAAAACTATACCCCCAAAATGAATACTTGAGCAACAGGTAGTTTATATCATATTAAGTGGCATATTAAAGCATCTTACCAAACTGGTATATATATTCAAGTAAATATTGCCCTTTTACATCTCTTGCCTTGAACCACCATTTCATGATGGTCTGTGTGCTGCCTCAGAGATCACCTGACCAGAAATATTTCAACTCTATCTGTAACAGGAAGAAGTGTGGAAGCAAAAGACACAACTCTTTTCGCACAAAATATAGACAAATTTAACACAGAATATGTTTTCACGAGTTTATTTACCTGCGGTAAATATAAATTTGTGAATATTATTGAGCAAGAATATTTTTTTGCCAGTTATCACATTCGCTGAAAATAACGCTACGTAACGCCTGGTTTACTAAACAGCGAAATGTGTGAAAGACAAAATTAACGCCAGAATATTCTCAACATTTTACCACAATCTATATAGTGGCGTTAACTTCTTTTTTGGCCAGAAAATTCTCAATGGGAGTTTAATTCTCATTAAACTGTGCATTTAAATGATACAAAGAGATAACGGGTATGATTTGTTGTACATAGGATTCTATTGGCAGAAGTGTTTGTGACTGGATGGATGAAGTATGGGTTTATATGATACATACATGTTTGATTGCTGTCACTCTGGTAATGTTGTTGGATGGTATAATCATCAGTCAGTAAAGTTTATGAGTTTTGAAGATGCATTTCTGGCCCTAAATGTCACAGTGAAAATTGCCATAATTAACGCCATAAAACAAGGCTATTTTCTAGAATAAATATTTGCAAACATAATTCATTGCCAGAAAATTCACAACTCACTAAAATTAGTGCTAATCTAAGCTGGTTCGCTAACGTAGTTACCGCAAGTGATCGCAATGACTTCTGAGAGCATCGAATAAGTCGCTGCGAATATTCTGGCGGAAAAATATTCTCATCGATAACATGCGGAAACTTAAATTCCAATTTTTCGCACTTTAGTAAACGAACCCCTCTGTCTGTTAATTGGCTCACGTGACCTAACAAGTATAGTTTGTTTGGTACTGTATGTTTGTGTGAACTGTTAAATCATACTATCCCAGGAGGCTGTCCTTATTTTTTAAAATGGCAATGGATTACCCAATGGTACATTCTACTACAAAAGTATATTATTATGAAAATGGTTTATTTACATGAAGCAGGGATTTACATATGAATTTTTTATGCAATATCTTTTTATAGAGATCTACATTGTTCGGGGGGGAATACTTTCCCTTTAAAAGGAATAAGATTTTTTATAGTTTTCCCCTTCTCAAGCATTTTGCATCCATCATGTTTAAAACACAAGCATCAGTTGCGTCCTTTGCCTATATCTGCATGAAAATTCCCTGCCTTTTTTGCAGCTCAGAACAGTGTATGCCGTATGTTTTAACTAAACAGATGCCACATAATCCAAAACACTGACACCGATCAGTGATGATTATAAATAAAAACTGTTCTATAGCCGATTGGGACACGTGTAACCATAACAACCACCAGTAGTGGTTCTTATTGGTAAAATGTTTGTGGAGGGCTTGCATGGCTGTGCTGATGCATGACAGCGAGACGGCTGGAATAGAAGAAAGCACGTGCCATATCATCATAAGATCCGGTCCTGGTCTTGATGGCAAAGCAATGCATTGTGGGTTGAGTTCTCTGTATACTGAGAACTTTTGTGAAAACATTAGTCTTAGACGTTCTAAACAACCTAATCCTTCAGTGAACTGACTATAATTGAGCTACACCTTTCCCTGTATACAATATTATATTCAGACTCCCCTTGCCTTTTAAGTTATTGCTGGACTACAGCATCATATTTGCACATTAAATGTTTTATAAAGAAAAAACAGTGTAAGATGTGTAGTAAAATAAAAGATATTTGTGAAGCTGTTTTGTTCTCCTTACACCTGATTTCACACCACCACCCACCACTATGGTTGCTACCCAGATGGTATTTTACTGGCCTAGCCGGTAAAACACCTGGCAAGGCTCGGCCGGTAGGACAAGGCTATCCCTCCTTTATTTATAGAAAGAATAAAAACATTGTGTATATGCTCACTCAAAGTCACTACAGAAGAAAGGGTGGAAATATATGCTGTAGGATTTCTGGTAGCTACTGCGGTGTTTATACAAATGGCCTGCAGAGGTCACTGTCCACATGAGTCATCGGCTATCAAAACACAACAGATTGACTACAAGATGTCTCTTCTACTTCTGCAGCAGCCAGCAGCTGAGCCTACCATACCTTTTACTGCTTGGTATGTTTGATAATTACATTATTGCTGCTGACCAAGGGGAGTTTTCTGCTGCTAGAAAGTGTGCTTTACTTATTCACTGCCTGGGAGCAGAGGGACAGCGTATATTCTATACATTACCATTACCTGATGAGACTTATGAACCTGCTCTTACTGTTGTAAAGAACTTTTTCGTGCCAAGAATAAATGTGGTTGCTGAAAGATATAAATTCTGCCAACATGGGCAGCATAATGGCAAATGCACAGAACAATTTGTAGCAGCTTTGAGAGAGCTGGCTGTTACCTGTGAGTTTGGGAATCTAACAGATGAAATGCTAAGAGACCAAATAGTGGAAAAAAATGAACTCACATCGCATTAGATAGAGACTGCTCCTAGAGCAAGATTTAACCTTTGCAAAGGCTAACAGTTGCTAGCCAAATTGAAACAGCAGTGGCAGAGGCTAAAACTCTCAGTCAGGGAACTGTTGGGAACTTACAGACTGTGAATCCAGTACTGTGGCCTAATAATGCGCAGTCACAGGCAAAATACAGTGCTATGGAAAGGGATTCACTGCAAAACCGTGCAGTAAATACAAATAAAAAATACTGCTTCCGCTGTGGTTCAACACAACACACTGCAAAGTGAACCCATAAGGCATACTGAGAGAAACAGAAAACTACCTGCATCAACCAAGGACTATGTGATGTGAAGAGTGTATATTATTGCATTGTTGTTTATTACATTTACCCAAATGCTTTCTTACTATAGGGGGAATATGTGGTGTTTATACAAATGGCCTGCAGAAATCTCTGTGCACGAGTTATGCTGTGCATACACAGTACTGTCTATACTGTTTAAGAAGGATAGAGTTTAAGGTACTGTTGTGTAATGGCTGCATGAACCTGCTAACAAATGCAAGAGGTCCTCTGCACTCAACCCATTATCAATATATTTAAGACATTGAGACATTCTGTGCATACAGCTACTAAAAAATGCCTTACCCTTTAAACAACAGGGATTGTTTGTCCATATATTGCAATATATTTAAGCTGGCCAACTACGTCAAAGTCATCCCATATCTGGCCAGTCCTACGCTCAATTTTCATCTGATTCATTAAGAATTCCATTACTTCATTAAACATTTTACAAAGGGACTAAGTTTTACCTGCAACTTACTTGCTGCTTTCAAAGTAAAACTCCCAATCATGAACCTGCTAATAATGGCCTGTTACACTCTGCTTATCCTCAGCTATTAAAACACAACAGGTACGGATGTGGTAACTGTGAGCAATGTAGTTTTATCAAGCAATCCCAGAGTTTTGGTAATGGTAACCAGCGGTTTGATATGAACCATTATGTCTGTTGTTCTAAATGTAATTTACTTATTCACCTGCCACTGTGGCAGGTTATTAGTTGGTAAGACCACCAGACCACTAAAATGTAGGATATATGAACATATTTTGGATATTCGTGATTATAATTTACTATAGTATAAACAAACATATTTATTGTTCCCATGATGGCCATTACAAAGGGTCCTATTTTCAAGGACTTGACAGGTTGCATGGAGCTTTGCAGGGAGGAAACCGAGACAAACGTCTGCTCCAAATGGAGAAATCCTGGATATTCAGATTGAATACCTATAAATCAGACTTGGGCCTGAATGGACATTAGAATTTTCAAGACTTCATGTGATTTGGGACCAGTAACGTAACTAGAGGGGGGGGGGCGGGACCTGGTGCGGGACGTGCAGCCGAGCACCCTGCCCCCCTCCGTATGCAATTATCTTCCCGGAAATCGTCGATGCACAAGGAAATTGTCAGTGCGCGAGCTGCCGGGGGGGCCCTGAGGTAGTTCCGCCACTGTTTGGAACTATAACATTAGTATAGAATTTATAGATAATTTTTTCTATTTTGTTTTTTTCTTCATGGTTACAATATGCATTCAATTAATAAGATTACTTTACAAGATGCCAATGAAGTATTGATTAAGGGAGTAACCCATAGTTGTTGTTTTGGTGATTTAATGATTCATTGTACATTGTCTATAATTTATTGTGACTTATTTCACTACATTATCCACTAATGCCTATTAAGGAATGTGGTTCTTTAAGTAACCTTAACAATAGCTCTTGGCCCACCCCCATTCTGCCCGAAACTTATCTTTTCTCTGCCGGATAGCTCCTCAACCCGTGTTCTGGCCAACGCGTGCTGTGGCTTCACCCCTTTTACGTCACAGCTGCCCCTTTTGTTCCCGCCCGCACCACCAGCCGGTAGAAATTTTATCAAAAGGTGGCAATCCTACCCACCACTGTTTCCGAAATCAACAGCAATAATCTAATACCAAGTTAAAAGCAATGCAATTTATAAAGGTGAGTATTTTGTACTCCAGGTTTACAGTATTATTGTACACCACCTCAGAGCTGGCGTAATCCAAGTCACTTGGAGACAGGGTCTAATTTCTATTGTGGGCACCCAGAGGCCAGTATCCTACGACATGCCGCCCCTTAATTTGTGCCACCCTAGGCCTGGGCCTTTGTGGCCTTGCTACAAATATGGCCCTAATTGAAGAGGTTCAGAAAGAGAAGAAACTAGGGTTGCCACCTGTTCGGTTTTGACCCGGACAGCCCGGTATTTTGAAGGGCTGCCCGGGCCAATACTTCCTGCCCGGTTTTCCTTATTTGGAAAACTGGGCGGGATTAGCTTGACTGACGCAGCGATCGGCCAATCGGTGATCGTGTCATCATAGCTCCACCCCATGACGTCACAGACCCGCCCACCTATGTCACAGGCCCACCCACCAATGTTATGGGTCCGCCCCCCTGCATGGGATCAGCCACAGCAAAAAGTGGCAACACTAGAAGAAACACTTCAGTAAAAAGTTGTGCAACTGAGCCAATGACTAGTAAAGTGGTTCCTTTTCAGACAATCATTAAACACTAGGCAAATCTGTACCTGAACAGTAACTCATAGCAACCAAATAGTGCTTATATTTGTTTCAGCCTGCTCAAAGAAGAGCTATGAAAGCAAACATCTGAGTGGTTGCCATGGTTACCTGCTTAGGTGCAAATTTGCCCAGTGTTTGTAAATGACCCAGACCGTTGTGTCAAGATGTCTTCTTTTGTACTGCAATTCACAATAGTCCTTGAGAACTCACAATAAAACCCATCTAGTCTATATAAAGTAGAACACACATTTTACATCCCCTGATTTTTCCTGGATTTTACACCATTTTTTCTGGTCCTCTCAAAAATGTAAAATAGGGGTTCTACTGTATAGAACAAAAACTGTGTACTCTGATGTTTATTTTACCTGCAAAGTTTTTTTTTTTTGCTATTACACAGCCACCTCATCAATATGCCATCATTTTATGGTTTTAAAGGCACATCAACACTATATATATATATATATATATATATATATATATATATATATATACACATATACATACACAAGTATTACAATGCAAGCTAGAATTTGCAGGGGGAACTGAGGAGTGGGGATTCACGCACAGCTGATTTACAGGGAGAGAACAAACTACTGTAACTTTGCCTGTGAAGGAATATGGTGGTGGGTTTATGTATTTTGTCTTTAACCTTCTTTCAAATTTTTTATTTTCCTCATCCAATGAGCTGGACGAATTTCCCCATGCCAGTTGTTCCATGTTACATTTGTGTGAAAATAATGTAGTAGAGAAGATGTGGTTGGTCATGATTTTGCCACTAATAGCACTAAATGGCAGCAAATCTAAAACTTGTTGATATGTCTTAGAAATTAACGGGAAGTGTATCTTGACCATTCTGGCAAGCTGATAATCATGTTTTCATTCCACATTGATCTGTCATTTATCAAATTGCTTGGAAAATAATTCACTATTTTGTCTGCAATTTGACTTAACAAGATTGGTATTAATTCATAGAGAATCTAAATAAAATTGTAACCAAAATCTTACATTTTTTAAAAATATTTTCATATAATTAATGCAATAAATATTCCATTACGTGTTGAGTTTGTTGCTTATTTTTGGTAACCATAAGTGAGCCTTATGCCTTCAGAGGATGAGGGATGCAGCTATCAAATCCAGAAAAATAAGTGGAAGTCCTATTTTGAAAGGGACAGTCACATAAAAAATTTAATTGTTTTAAAGTATTACAAATATAATGCAGTGTTGCCCTGCACTAGTAAAACTACTGTCTTTGCTTGCAAAACACTACTATTGTTCATATAAATAAGCTGCTGTGTAGCCATGGGGGCAGCTATTCAAAGGAGAAAAGGCCCAAGTTACACAGCAGATGAGCTCTGTGGAACATAATAGTGTTATCTGTTATCCACTATTTATCCTGTGCCATACAGCCTTTTTTTCAATTTCTGCCATAGCTACTCAGCAGCTTGTTTATATGGACTATAGTAGTGTTTCTGAAGCAAACAGATTACTTTTACCAGTGCAGGGCAACACTACATGATATTTTCATTACTTTAAAATGCTTCAATTTTTCTGTGTTACTGTTCTTTTAAAGCATATGATTGCTTTCCGTGGGTGGTTGCATTTTGCACAATTCCATAGAAGTTTATTTCCTTTTCACTGCTTTATCTGCCCTTCAATTAGAAAATAAATGCAATAACTGATTTTCCTTTCCTAATCTCAATGTTGAGCAAGAGGCTGTTTCACCACATGCTCCACAAAGTACATGGATATCTGAATTTACGCACACAAACAAAATTGCTTATATTTGGAGCTGAATCGGCTGACACCTTATTTTCTATGGCTTACTTCCTTATCAGGCACACAACAGATGGGTTCCACATCAGATTTGTTGGTTGAATATCGTCACACATATATCAGTGTCAGCAAATCTTACAGGTTTTCAGGGCCAAATTGCCACATTTAACTTTTTTAGTTTTTCATTTAATATCATCCTCTGCTGCAATGGGAGAATGAGAAAATACACTGGAGCAACAAGAGAAGAGCCAACATCTAGAATTTCTTGAAGCAGAAACTAAAGCTGGAATTTAAGAATGAAACCTTGTTATGCTTTATAAAGGACTCTATATAAAACTCCCAGTTATTAAAGGGGCTGTTCACCTTTGAGTTAACTTTTAGTATAATGTAGAGAGTGATATTCTGAGACAATTTGCATTTGGTTTTAATTTTTTATTGTTTGCGGCTTTTTAGTTATTTAGCTTTTTATTCAGCAGCTCTCCAGTTTGCAGTATCAGCAATTTGGTTTCTAGGGTACAAATTACCCTAGCAACCCTGTACTGATTTGGATAAGAGACTGGAATATGAATAGGAGATGGACTGAATAGAATGATAAGTAATAAAAAGTGGCAATAACAATACATTTGTAGCCTACAGAGCATTTGTTTTTAGATGGTGTCAGTGACCCCCATTTGAAAGCTGCAAAGAAACAGAAGAAAATTGCAAATCATTAAAAAACTATGAACAATAAATAATGAAGACTAATTGAAAAGTTAGAATTGGCCCTTCTACAATATACTAAAAGTTAACTTGAAGGTGAACCACCCCTTTAAGGGCATCTCTGTATTCCATATCAGGGTTTTATACACTAATAATAATTATTATTACAAAAGTAAGGGCTAATATATGAAGTTCGGAGCTGGGCCAACTCTGTCTGCGCCCAAGTGGGGGTTGCAACCCCATTTAATTGTGCCTTAGGCAGCTTCCTCTGCTGTCTACCCATAGTTCCAGCCATGGTAAAATTGTAAAGTATTTTAAAGTCCCTGTGGCTCATTATCAGAGATTTTTTAAAGTCGCACTGAAAAGAATCCACTTCAGCAGGACTTAGCACCACTCTTTCTAAAGGGGAAAGTTGGAAACATGTAAATGCCATATGTGGCCACGAGCATTCACAAATAGGTTATATGTTTGGTATATTTTTAACACAACGTTGGAGGAATCTGATTAAAGTCATAATGGAAACCATATAAGCAATGAGAAAAAAAGTTTTCATTGTGCAAATTTAATGTAACTACCAAACCTGCAAAAATGTTTATAGTTTGCACTGGAGCACATTATATAATATTTTTTAAAAGTCCTGGTGTCATTTAGTAGCATTAATGTGAGTGACATCTCCATGCAATTCTTTAGGTGCCAATGTGTTATGCTTTTTGACGAGGAGCACAAAGGAAACCTTGGCGCTATGGCTTGGTCAGGAAGTTGACAGCAACTCCAAGGTTTCTCAATAGAGAATAGATCAATAGACGAAGCAGCATATAAGAAGGTTCAAAGAATGCATTTGGACACAATTACCTTTACCTTTAGTCACAACTCACAGCAGAGAAATGTGCAGCTTGCTAACGTAAATGAGCCCTATAATTACCTTAAAAATATAGATGTTATATGGCAGCTGTCCTTAGGTGTGGACAGATGTATTCTACATTTCTTAGTTGCAATCCCTGGTTCCAATAATGCCTTTTGGTGTGCCTTCTGCTCTACCTCAGTCCGAATCGAGGCTTCTGTAATTGTGAAGAATCAAAATGGAGCCAGGCACCAGCAGATTAACTGCAAATTCGTTTATTTACATTCGTTTATTCTACATTTCCATGACCCCTGATTGACACCATTATTGCGAAACTAGGGTTGGGGGGGTATATACTGCTCATGTTTTGGTAACCTCATACCAAACAGCATTAATTAGTCTGCTATTTAAAATTAAACATGAGTTCTGTTGTCTGGGCACATTCAGGGTAGGACTGGGCCAGAGGAACACTGGAGTAAATGGACCACATTGTCTGCCTGGGATCTGTGGGGTTGGTTTGTTTTGGCTGCAAGTTGTCAGTGAGAAAGCTTTATGTTGTGGGCCTCCAGACACCTCAGTCTGACACTGAGCTCATTTATCCCAAGTTTAGGAAACCAGTGATACTGAACTTGCAAGAACCTTATCTGGCTTAAAGAGACAGGAAACATTCAGCCAAACTGCAGAATGTCACACGATAAATCAAGTTCACATTTCTGTAAATATGAATGAAGATCATGACGTTCTAGCTACACATAAGGAGTGGTTATGGGAGAGGCCAGTTTAAAAATATTAGGTTTTTAATGAGATACTGTGTATGTTTTTTAAGTTGCTTATTGGGCCTTGATCATTATCTTTTGCCCTATGCATTAGCTTGAGCATTCAAGTAAGGCTAGGGTTTAATGGGCATCCACAGAACATTTTCCAGGTTGGAAATTTTGCACAAATAAGAATAAAACTTTGCATTTCACGTCATATTCTTCCTAAAACTGTTATTGCATTGTTATTGCAACTGTTTTCATTGCGCATTGCAAAGTTTCATTGCACACTGCCCACTTTTACGAAGTGTTTGAAGGTGTTGTAACATAACAACTTTTTTAGTAAGCCGTTTTATTACATTCACTGTGCATTGGCATTCACAAACCACCTTCCACTGCCAAAAGTGGTCTCTAAATAAGTTCTGTGTTCGCAAAAGCTATATTAAATTTGTGCAAAGGAAAATTGGTTCGAATATTTTTCCAGTTACCGACATTTGTTACATTCCCCCATAAGTCTGTACACAGATGCTAATGTCAAGTTTGTAGAATTCATTTACTGGCAAAGCCTAGACAGTCACTAATTTCTTTCATAATTGTGTAAGGGAGGGGCTGTTTAAGTGGAAAATATAACTCATAAAAAAAATTACACATCCTTATAACAAAACCAAGGTCTAGGATGGCATTCAACTGAGAACGGGTTCCCTTAAACAGGCAGCAGGTGAGGGCTGGAAACAAACAGCAAAGGTTCATCCAACCAGGCTACACAGGAACAGGCCAGAACAAGGAAATTACTCAATGATCAAGCAATGGGGTTGGAAAGCCATCAGCCAGTCAGCTATTGACATTTCAAATTGATTTAACAGATAAAATCAAGAATTTTGAAGTTGGTAGAGACAAAAGAGCAACAAACACTAGGGAACAGAAAACTCTTCTGGATAAACAGGGTCGGATTGGGGGTGTCTAGGCTAGGGATGCACCGAATCCACTATTTTGGATTCGGCCGAACCCCCGAATCCTTCCTGAAAGATTTGGCCGAATACCGAACCGAATCCGAACCCTAATTTGCATATGCAAATTATGGGTGGGAAGGGGAAAACATTTTTTACTTCCTTGTTTTGTGCCAAAAAGTCACGTGATTTAGCTCCCTGGCCCTAATTTGCATATGCAAATTAGGATTCGGATCGGCCAGGCAGAAGGATTCGGCCGAATCCAAATCCTGCTGATAAAGGCCGAATCCCGAACCGAATCCTGGATTCGGTGCATCCCTAGTCTAGGCACACCGGAGCTGCCACATCAGGGGCCACTAGGGTTGCCACCCAGCTGGTATTTTACCGGCCTAGCCGGTAAAATACCTGCAAGGGCCGGTATTAAATATTTACCAGCAATGTAGTTGCCAGTAATTTGTAATACCCTGAACAAAATCCCTCGGCCCTTCACTTTACACGTCTCTTTTCGTCGACGCTGATATGGCCCCGCCCCTTTAGTGTCACAGCTGGACCCTTTTATGATGCATTTCCATGGTCATGCCCCTTTTGCATCACTGCCCCACGCTTTTGTTCCCTGCCCCCACCACTAGCCAGTATTTTTTTTTTTTTTTTTAAAGGTGGCAATCCTAGGGGCCGCACACCCCCTCCCCACCACCTGCACACACCCCCAGCCTGTACCTTCTTCATGTGTGTTACAGCTGCTAATGGGTGGGGGAGGTCAGGAAGGAGTTAAGGCAAGAAGCGGCTCTACCAGCCATGGGGAGTGGGTCTGGGACAGCAGCATCTACATATTTAAATCTGTTTTATTGCACCCGGGCCTCTGATTCAGATCGTTGAATTACTTAGTCCTAGTTCCTTTTAATGCATATTGATCTTGGTGAATTAAGTGAAAGGTCCGGGGCTTCTGCACCTGGACCCACCCAGGAGAAGGGTGAGCATTGCAGGGAATAAACTAGTCTGTAATTCCAAAAAAAAAAAAAATTGCGAAGGTGTTAGGATTGGAGTGCACCAGTATACAGTGTGAATATAACATAACAAAACAGATTTAAATATGCAGACCACTCTCTATGTGGTTAGACAAGGAACACACCCATGCCTCAATTGTAATGCCATAATTCAATGGGATGTGTGTATGCACCCCAGTAAAGATAATACGATTCCCCTGATGAATTTTGACACACGTATGTCCATGAATGTGATGTACATGTTAAAATGCCCATGCCACATATCATTGTGTTGGATTGTACATTGCAACCGGTTTTGTTTTAAAAAATGTTTTTTTTATCATCTTTTTTGCAGTTTAAGGTTTACCTTTAGGGGATCATGGGAAATGTAGTCCTTGCTTATTGAATATCTAGTTGAGAAAAAGTTAATATTTAAATTCACTATATTTAGTCCACTAAAAAATTGTGGGAAATGTAGTTCATAAAAAAAACTAAAATGTAATTATTCACCAAATTCCACAAGAATGAATGGGATGGTGGATACTTATTGCATATAAACATTGAGAAAAAGTTCACATTTTCATTTACTGTATTTGGTTCACTTTTATGAGAAAAATAGTTCACATGAGAAATATGGACTGCACTGAATATGCCAAAGAGCCTCAAGCTGATGAGAGGAAGAAGTTTGTGCTTTAAAATTCTCATGTGTGTGACAGTTAATTTTTGATGATGGGAGAGTTTGTCCCCCACTCTTTGCATTCTGGAACATGGTGATAACGAGCCAAGGGAATGAAGTCGCCATTAAAAATCATAATGCATGCAGGATCCTCTGTTTGCAAGGACTACAAGGTGTATTGCACTGTATTGGAAGCTCTTATACATTTTAAGTATATGTATAGCCATATATAGTGGTGTGCCATATCCATGACAACCCCTAATAACCCCTGGCAAAACACAGGGCTATTAGGATATTAAGGTATTTGCAACTACACATCTCAGTAGTTGCAGTTGGTTACTACAATGTACATTTCGGGTGCCTTTCTTATTGTAGGTGACACTGGACCAGCTTTGGACCAAGAGCTGTATCATTATAATTACCCAGGCCCGGACTGGCAGAATCTGTGGATTGTGGCAAATGCCAGAGGGGCTGCTGTAAGATGCAATAGACAGTCCCTATGTAGTGGGTTGATGGGGGACTCTTTGGGCCTCTGTGTATTATATTGAATAAAAGCCCACACCTGTAATTACCTATTAATTACAGAAAATAAAGAAAATCTTGTGCCATATTCTAATGAGCACCTGAGTTAAAAAAAAAAAAAGCAAGGGTTCCAAAAACAGAACTCAGTTCAATTGCACCATCAAGCCAACAGTCACTTGGGATTCCACTAGTAATAAGAAATCAAGGGCTCTTATACACGGGCATTCGTTTGTGTGCTCCCCAGCGTTGCGCTTTCTTCCGCTGAACCGCAGGAGTAGACGCTCTGAATTATTGTCAATGGGGCTGTACTCACACAGACGCATGTATGCACCGAACCCAGGTAAAATGCAACAAGCTGCATCCCAACCTGCATTTGGCGCTTACACGCGTCTGTGTGAGTACAGCCCCATTGACAATAATTCAGTGCGTCTACTCCTGCACTCCCCTGCGGCTAAACGGAAGAACGGCCAACGCAGAGGAGCGCACAAACGAACGCCTGTGCTTGTCAGTGCTTGGTCCAACTATTGAAGAAAAACCAATGTTCTGCATCAAGTTCACCAACGTGACACTGATAGTGGAAATTGCACATGGAAGGTAAAAATGGCTTGTACACAGGCACTGTCTGAATGCAGATAAGAGTGAGGAGGAAGGGAATTCTCACAATATATACAGTAAGACTATCCACTTGCACCCCAGTGTGCTTATTATGTCCATTATCTGACTAAAGCCATGCAATTTAGACAAACAAGACACAGTCACAAGTGCCCTGATAGCTAAAAAGAAACCCTGTGAAAAACACATTATATGTAATTAGTGTGTCAGCAGTGAAAGTAGCACCAATATAGATCAATATTTAATTACTCCACACACTGCTATCTTAACAAGAGTTGTGGCCACTCCAAATAAGTCAACCACAATGAAAGTCCAAGTTCTGCACAAAACGATTCACCCAAATGAGGCTGAGAATTGCAGTTATACATGGCATGAAAAAAAACTGGCTCTTCCACAGGCATTTTATCTGCTCACTAGATAGAAGTAGAGAATAAATGGCTTATGCTTAGGGCCGGGTAATAGGAGTGGGCGAGTAAGTAAAAGAAAGAAAAGCGAGTGCAAGCGATGTGCACCAGACTAATCCTGCCCCCGCTGCTCTGTGGCTTTCTCTCCAGCTTCCTCCAGTCAGTGGCTGTGCCAGTCTCCTCCTCCAAGATGATGATGGTGGCTGGGGTGATGCTGATGATCCCAGGAAGGAGGGGACAGATGATGATGGTGTTGGTGGCAGCAGGGTGGATGCTCGGCGCTGGGCACTGCACACAGTCGCAGGTGTGGGGTCGGCCATTGTTGGCAGTGCTATAGTGGATCGCTCGGTGTGTACACGAGTTGGACAGACAAGGTTGGGGAGAGCCTGCAGCAGCAGCTTTTTTCCTCAATGTCTCCCCTGCGAGGCTGCTTCTCCTCCCCGGTCCAGCTGCGCCCACCGCTCATCCCCAGGCCGTCCCTATTTGGCCTCCTGCTGTTGGAGCTCCTTGTCCTGCTGCTGGAGGAGGAGGAACAGCTGCCTGGGAGCCCCGGGACCAATAGCCCTGCCTCCTCCTCCTCCAGCAGCCTTGCAACAGAGCAAGAGAATGAAAGCACAGGGGGGAGACCACTCCATGATCAACCTGTCAGTACAGCAAGTCCTGAGTCTGTGGGCTCACGGGACAGTTCTGAAGAGCTTGACCGGTGAGTACAGGACCCATTGTGCAGCCCCTGCTCCGATTTAGTCATAGCCAGCACTCACGTGATCAAGTAACATGAATACTATTGTTCGTATATTTCTGTCAGTCACAAACCTGCTTTCCCATCTGGTACCCTGGGGTGGGGGTAACTACACACAGGAGCCTTAAAACTCCACATGACCACACTCCTGTATATAGATACATTGTATTTATTTAGGCGTTTGTGCCACTGAATAGCAGCATTTCAAGCCTGCCCTGTGTACACTCTGTCAAGCTTCACATTCATAGCAAACGCTTCCTTTTAACTATACAATTGTCCAGTGCCTCCTAGTGGCCCCCGGTACAAATCTCGGCACAAAACATAATAATTATACCTTATGTCCCATTTCAGAAAAATATTTTGACACTGGCTGATTTGCTCTTTTAGCATTTGTGACACTCTTATGTTCCTGTATCTCTTCAGTGGCCATTTTCTATCCATTCATGCCCCGGGTCTCTTGTATAGTACTTAAACTACAGTGACAGAAATAGTGTTAGTAAACAAGTGTATTATTAGTGAATACTCTTGCTTCTGTTATTCATTTTCTGCTAACGACTAGTGTAACATTCGGTCAGATTTTTGGAGATATATAGTATAGTATTGCACAGTTCACACCCTTATTCAGGTAACACAATCATAATTATCACTTATAACTGATGCCCGTAACAGTTAGTAACCCAAATGCTACACATAAAAGTATTGTAGTGTAGTGTAGTAGTGATATCTTTTAACAGCTCTAACATTAAAGGGATACTATCGTGGAAAAATGTGTTTTTTCAAAACGCATCAGTTAATAGTGCTGCTCCAGCAGAATTCTTCACTGACATTCATTTCTCAAATGAGCAAACAGATTTTTTTATATTTAATTTTGAAATCTGACATGGGGCTAGACATATTGTCAGTTTCCCAGCTGCCCCAAGTCATGTGACTTGTGCTCTGATAAACTTCAGTCACTCTTTACTGCTGTACTGCAAGTTGGCATGATATCACAGAGGCTTTCTTTTTGAGGTTTCTATAATTCTTTGTGTTCTTGTGGTGGTCATTGAAACATGATGCGGTGTAGACATAGATGCAAACAGGGTTGCCACCTTTCTGGATTTCACCCTGAAAGCCCCAATTTTGGAGGGTAATTGCCCAATTGCTAATGGTAATCAGCCAGGAAGCCCCACAGGAAAGGGAACCAGATAGCAGCTTCCTGACACAAGATAACAGCTGCCTGGTAGATCTAAGAAGAGCACTCAATAGTAAAAAAAAAGTTTCACTGAAACACATTCAGTAACATTGAGTAAAAAATCCCTTTAAAGTTAGTGGAACCATAAAACTGTCTAACGCTGTTTCCCCTATTTCTCTCAGTTAGTTGCTTCACCTCTTAAAAATGGAGTATAGTTGGTTTAGCAACAATTTTTGTTTAACTATGATTAACATACTGGATTTTTATACATGCTCACAGAATAACACTACTAATCTAGGACAGCTTTGTATCTCATTGAGTATTATTTTATTTTTTAATTTATATATATACTTATCAGACATGCACATCCTGTAAACTACATCCTTATAAGTGGTGCTTTGTGATGTAATTTGTATCACATGGCTTCACTGAAACTGATGTGTTATAAAAAAAAGTTTCCCCTCTTGTAAAAGATGAGAATATTAGTAGTTCCATGACATGTATAAGAGCACCTTGATTTAATAACGATCATGCCAGCTATATATTGGATTCTCGATCTCTTGATGTTGATTATATTCTCAGCAAGAAGGTGCCTGTGTGACTTCTCTGTTAACATTTTATTTCTGTGTTCGGTTTCACCCTAGTAAATTCCAGTACAGAGACTGACTTTATTGTATTATTTTTATTATAGCATTGATCTGATTATGTTTACTTTCCTACATGGTCATATAAGTGCTTTTTGCGATTTTGCTAATGGAAGTGTTCATACGTTTGTGCCAGATAGATTGCAGAATACAAATAATCTGCATATATGTCGGTTATATTTATCTTCCTCAAAGACGTGGATTTAAACAGAGCCTGACTTGCCTGGAACTATATGCTGATTGCTGAGTCAACAAATGAAGACAAAGTGAAGGCCAGGTGTTATGCTGTGCACTGCAGTAGGCACTGGAAGGCAAATTATATGATGCACTACCTGGAGTGGTTTCATGGTGTTTTTTAAAGGGCATAATTTACAGGGCAACTGTATAAAGCAACTTCAGTATGGCTTATTTACAGATTACAGTGTTTAAGTTCAAAAGTTTATCAGCCTCTGCATTGTGCCTGCATTACTAATTAATATCTTGGAAAAATTGGGCAGCTTTAAAAATTATGTCAGATAAAGATTGCATTAGCACACTGATGCAACTCTAATGCGATTTATGATCAAATTGGTCCTGGGGCCAACATATTCTGCACTGTGAAATGAAAAGAGAATGAAAAAGAATATATATCACTCACATAAGTCATTTTCCAATTGGAGCTTGCAGTCTAAGTTCACATTGTGTACACTCATACTCTGCTCAGTTTTCTTAATAATTTTTGTCTTATTTTTACATTTTTAGAAAAATCCTCACAGACTTTGGGAACACATACAAACTCCTTGCCACAGAAGATGTATTTAACATTTTTCATTAATATTAAAACTTTGAACAAAAGGATAATGCAGTATAAGGAAGATTATTCTTTTTCAGATCTAGAAATTTGAATATACTGTATAAAATACATGCATGGTTGGATAGGTTGACTACTCATGTGCACTACTGAACATATACAATAGGGGTCATTTAATAAAACCAGGCACACCCACTTCAGAAAACTTCTTCCCCTACTTTGGCTGCAGTCTGCACCTTGCTCAGGATACAAAACTCCAGCATAAGATGCAGACCCCAGCATCAGGGGTGCATGGGGCTGATGGGCAGTGATGGTGACTGGACCAGCGGTAAATGTGCAAATTTTATTACATTTCCACAGGTTTAAGTACAGTAAAACATCAGGGATCAGGAGGTCTGTATATTCTGGCAGCTGCTTCCCTTTATTTACTGTGTTAGAATTCCTCTGCTGTGTGCACACAATAGTGAATATCTCATGGGGGAGCAATATACTGATTACCTGTTGGTTTGGCAGTGTGTGTACAAAAACATAAAGTATTATTCTTGAATTCTATATAAAATGTATGCTTCTGCAATGAAGATGAGTCATCGGATTAATACATACTGTGCTATGAGTTGGCACTAATCTGGTAACAAGACGATAGCTAATTATTATTGCTGCACTATATTTATGCTAAAACTGTCTGCAGTTAAGCGGTGGGAATATGTCCACCCCTGCCTCCCATTCAGCATCTCCACAACTCCCCGCACAACCAGACAAAAGATGTTCCTTTTTTAAATATTGTTACGTAACTGCTTGTCTTTCAGAGATGTGGTACTGGGTTTTCCTATGGGCTCTTTTCTCCTCTCTCTTTGTCCATGGAGCAGCGGGAGTTCTGATGTTTGTCATGCTGCAGAGGCACAAGCAGGGGAGGCTGATATCTGTGTTCCTGGTCATCATTGGATTCCTGGCTTCTGTCATCGGAGCAATGATAACTAGTAAGTGTTTTGTGACGTACATATACCACAACAGTATTGCTGGATCTGACTGCATTTTATTCCAGCTTTTCATGGATCTGAAGTGCTCTAAAAATACAAGGTTGAAATCAGATGTAAAGTGCAGATTTAGATTGAAATTCTAGGCATGTCTGTTTTTTGCCCATCCTATAACAAAAAGACAGGATTTAAATTCCACCAGTGCCAACCTCCTTTTCTTCCATGAAATGGGCTACATGTTACTATAGTTACAATTTTTAACCCATGTGTTGTCAGCCACAATGGAAAACTGGGTTAAACACTGACCCAGATTCTTCCTGTATAGTATTATTAGCCAAACCTGGAACAGTACAATACCAAATGTCTGCTTCATTTATACATCTAAAGGATCTGTTATGCACATTGGGGGAGATTCATCAAAGAGTGAAGTTCCGCCACTAGAGGGAAATTACACAGCTCTCAATTCATTTCTATGGGATTTTGCAAGGCGTATTCATCAATGGGTGAAGTGAAAGTTCACCTTTTGATAAATACGCCTTTCAAAATCCCATAGAAATGAATGGAGAGCTGCGGAATTTCGCTCTAGTGGCGGAACTTCACTCTTAACTTCACTCTTTGATGAATCTCCCCCAATGTTGGGACAGTGGTCTGTCATTTACATGCAAAAACTCAAAAAAATTACGCACAGCTGCTGTACTGGCACAAATACATAAGGGATGTAGTAAATGCAATACTTTATTCGTTTTAGTAATCACTCAGTAAAATTATTGGTAATTCTGAACTTCTATGCAAATGTCACGATTACTAAGACACTGTTTCTGTGCATGCCTTGCTAAGTTAAAATGTGTATATTAGTATTCATGACCAACAATTAGTTACTATGGAAATAAAGAAGCCTTAAGATTCCAGTTGTTGAGATGTATACCAGAATGTGTGGAAGCTAAACAAGTTTGGGTTTGTACTGATAGCTATGATCCACTTGTTGAACCAGAGGGAGTGAGCGAGTGAGAAGAAGCTGCACTTTTTGATAGTATATATATATATATATATATATATATATATATATATATATATATATGCTCTCCTAAATATTCTTGAAATTGAGGCTGAAGAACCGATAAACTGATACTATAGTCTGTGGAAGACTTGAGTAAAGGCCCCCATAGACACAAAGATTTTTCTTCGGTGAACAACCAATTTCAGTGAAATACAACCAATCCGTCAAATCTGTCACAGTGAAATCTATCTATTGTACAATTGTTTGCAGTTCCAAGCAGGCAGCTCCTCACAGTTTGCCTGGCTTCAACTAGACAACATTGCTTGAAATGGTCTTTTTAGTTAAGATAAACTTGGTCTTATCATAACGAAAAGATCTTTTAAAAATCTTTACATCTTTGGCCAGCTTAATGGGTGGTAGACCTCAGTAATGTAATATGTATGGCCATGTACAACTCAGCACATACTTGTAATATTGGAATTCTCACTGATTATCCTGTTAATTAGATGATGTTAAAAATAAGAATAATATCTCTTTTTTTATGGTGATTAAGTCCTGCCCTTGTTAGCTGGTTGCTCAAGCCACATTTATATTATTTGGTACATTCCAGTTTTAGTTGTGTAGTTTGGATGGTTCTGAATTTGACCATACTGCCAAGCCATTTGGCCATTTATGTCAGTTAATGTTATATTATAGGGCCCATCACAACAGTTTGATTGATACTGTCTGGTTGCAGTTTGTCTCTACGGGCTGAAAATGTCAAGAGTTGATGCACCATGTTGGTGGGTAGGAGGAGGCAGGGGAAAAGCAGTCACAGCTCCTATTACTGTCAAGTCTAATCTTTTGGGCAGATTGTTATTGTATGGCCACCTGTAGACACACAGATTTAGTTATTGTATATTGAATATGATGAATAAATTGGATGATCTGTGGACAGTGGAACACTAGGGAAACTAACAGAGGATGTTTTCAAAAATGAATTTCTGACTCTGTAAGACCAACCAAAAGATGAATGTACAAAAACTTCTGACTCTTTCCTGCCATAGAGCGTATTTTGTTGTGATAATCCCCTTCAACCATGTTTGATATTCATCTTACAATAAGCCAACCAAAGACTACAGTTATTTTAATGTTTTTGTAACATGTTTAGGTAGCCTTAAAGGGGACCTGTCACCCAGACATAAAAAAAGCTGTATAATAAGTCATTTTCAAATTAAACATGAAACCAAAATTCAAACATACATATCATAAACATGTTTAAAAGTCTCAGCTATCAATCGTATATTTACAGCTGAGACTTTTGCCCCTTTTCTATACCTTAGGCACAGAGGTGGGACAGATAATTACTTTCACTTTCCATTCTGGCTTCCTAGATCATGGGTCCCCAACCTTTTCTACCTGTGAGAAACATTCATATTTAAAAGTAGCCGGGGATTAGCACAAGCATGAAAAATGTCCCTGGAGGTGCCAAATAATGGCTGTTATTGACCATTTAGTTGCCTCTATGAAGACTGGCAATCTATGGGGGCCTCTGTCTTGCAGTACACAGTTTTTATTCAACCGAAACTTGCCTCCAAGCCTGGAATTAAAAAAATAAGCACCTGCTTTGAGGCCATGGGGAGCAACATACAAATAGTCGGTGACCACTGTCCTAGATGTTACTGCTGTTCTCACATTCACCCCTCCCTCCTCACCATCTAATTTCATAGCCAGTGCATGGGTATCAGGGGCCCAATTGTGGCATATGAATTAGATTTTGGCATCATGCAAAGCTTGCCTTAATAACAGTGTCCACAAAATAGTACCTACCTGCTTGATGTGAATGTGAATTCCATGACTGAAGGCTAAAATAAAGAATATTGAAATAAATAATGTACTAAAAGGAAAGTTTATTTTACTGGACAAAAATAGGATTTGGAATAATTTTTTTAGGGTGGGTGGTGTCCCAAATTATATTAAGATTCCTTAACAGGACCCAATAAATTCCAATGCCCTGGATAGTAGATTCCAAATCAGTATAACAGTTGAGAGTTAAACCTATGACCACTGGTGTGCAACAAGGATTTGGAGCTTAATGTTTGGTAATCTGATGAAAATCACCTTTAATTATTAAGCTATTAATGTTAGTTATTAGGATATCTTTCTGTAATTTGGATGTCCATACCTCAAGTAAACTAAAAAAATCATTCAAACATTAAATAAACCCAATAGGATTGTTTTGCCACCAATAAAGATAAATATCTTAGTTGGGATCAAGTACTAAGGTATTGTTTAATTGTTACTGATAAAAATGAAATGAATTTTTTATTAAAATGGAGTCTACGGCAGATAGACTTTCCATAAGTTTGAGCTTTCTAGATAATGATTCCCATACCTGTACACCTTATATTGTAACCCTAGTTTCTAATGTAATATTTTTTTTTTTCAGGTGCTGCAGTGGCTGGAATCTATAGAGTAGCAGGAAAAAACATGGCCCCTCTTGAAGCACTGGTATTTGGAATTGGACAGACAGTATTAACAGTGATCGTTTCTTTTTCACGGGTCCTTGCCACCTTATAAAGATTCCCAAAAGAAGGCTTAAAGGAGAAGTTGTTTTCCAATGGGAGCTACATTTTCCCTCATCTGTAACATTGATAATTGGATGTCAAATGAAGCAAACCACAGGAAAATGCACACTTTGGATAAACTCTTTAATGCTTCAGTTAGGCCTGCTGCACGGTACTTTGTATAACAATGTTCCTGTAGGCCTTTTGCAGCAATGAACGGTTTGAGAGTCTTCTCTCTAAGAAACAATATGGCTTCTAATTGCCAAGCTGTTGCACTAATGAACTGCATAGCACCTTATGTGCCTCAGTCAAGGGTGAGGTGTGATCAGTTTTCTATATTGCTGCAGGGATGCACACCATGCAGAAGGATCTTTGCAGTCCTCTGGTAATGTCATCTTGGCACTAGAGCAGTGGAATTCAGTGCTCTCCTCTTGGAAATATAAGCCACAGCAGAATGTTGGAATAGCCAATAAATGTATTTTGGCTGCTGTTACTAAGAGTAAAAAAGAGAGTAGAAGGTCACTGTTATAAAAGCTTAGAGCAGTCAAAGTGGAAAGTATTATATGTGCCAAATGTTTCTTTGTGTGTGTGTGTGTGTGTGTGTGTGGGTTTGAATATGTTTTTTTTACTAAAGCTATCTTGGAAAGTGTTTCTGACTGAATTGTGTTGATTGAGGAAAATACATTGCAACGAGCCGTCTAGTGAGAAAAGCAGCATCGGTAATATATGTAGGCGTTTGTTAACAAGCATTAACACACGTTGCTTGGTGATTAACGAAGCAGGATCAGTTATACAATCTTTATATCACAGAGGGACACATTTTTGTATTACATGGCATGAAATTATTTAAGGATGTAGGAAGAATTCACCCCGTTTTAGCATGGCCTTAATTCCTTTGGTTGTGGACGGTATTACCTTCTGCTGCCTCAAATATCTGTAAAAAATTTGTTATATAGTATTTCCATAATAATAACCAATAAAACAATAATTTGTTATTTTTAATGTACTCGATTCCTTATACTGTATTAATATTTGGACCAAACCAATGCTAACAATTTCGCTGCACCTATCAAGCACTTAAACATAAGAAAATATCAAATAAGAATGCTCACATCCTTAAAATTTATTGTAAGGTGCTAATCCATAGGAGTCTTTCCATGTGGGTCTCCAAGGCTAACATACAAAAATCAACAGATTGCACACGCAGTTTACAAAAAGTGACGTGTTTCGACCATAGTGGTCTTACTCTGTGGCACAAAATAATAATCATAAAGAAAAAGGTTGCAGATATGATTTTAAAGTACAGCATACACCCAGAACTATGGACTCTAAAAATAATGGTACTTTTATGTTGGCATCATAAACTCTATATTGCATGAGACACGTAGGGGGTTATTTATAAAAGTTTGAGTTGAGGTTTCCATGAAAATTCAAGTTTTTGAATGGATTTCGGGTAAAAAAAAAAAAACTTGAATCATTTTAGTTTTTGGAAAAAAAACTTGAATATTTCTAGATTTATTATACCCCGACCTTGGAAATATCTCAAATCTGAAAATACACCATTAAAACACATCGAGGTTACGTAGGAGTCAATGGCAGAGGTCGCTTGAATCATTTGAAGATGTTAATAGCCTGCATGATCAAGTTTTTTATTACTTTGAGCTATTTGAGTTTTTTTTCCCTGTGGAAAACTCGATTAATTTGAGTTTTCAGGTTTCGCAACTCAAACTCACAGAATTTCTCACAGTTTTTTCTGAAATGAGTTGTGAGTTAATTTGAGGTATAAACAGCTCGACCATTGATAACCACCTTAAAGGAAAACTATACCCCCCAAACAATGTAGGTCTCTATAGAAATATATTGCATAAAACAACTTATATGTAAAACCCTGCTTCATGTAAATAAACCATTTTCATAACAATATACTTTTTTAGTAGCATGTGCCATTGGGTAATCATAAATAGAAAATTGCCATTTTAAAAAATAAGGACGGCCTCCTGGGATCCTAGGATCCAACGGTGCACACAAACATACAAAACAAACTATAAAGTTAGGTCACATGAGCCAATTAACAGACAGAGTTGTGTCTTTTGCTTCCACACTTCTTCCTGTTACAGTTAGAGTTGAAATATTTCTGGTCAGGTGATCTCTGAGGCAGCACACAGACCATCACCCATTGGGGGTTCAGGCAAGAGATGGAAAAGGGCAATATTTACTTAAATATATATTCCAGGTAGATAAGATTCTTTGATATGTCACTTAATTTGATATAAACTATCTATTGCTCAAGTATTCATTTTGGGGGTATAGTTTTCCTTTAAAGGTTTACGCTTATCTTTATTCTGATCAGTGTTATATTACATCAATCTGAGAAGTGAACATTCAATATGATGCCTAAATATTTAAAGAACAACACATTTACATTTTTGAAAATCTTGGTTAACATTTTTTACTTTAATATTTGTCCTTTATTCATGTAGTCTCTTTGGGCCCAATTTTATACCCATCACCTATTAAAGGGGATATAAATCCTATTGCTTGACCCACGCTGTGCAAACATTTTAGTGGATTACAAATGTAGCATGGAAGCTGCAGCCCAGCATTATCAAGGTTGAGTTCTAAATTGGACAGTTTAAAGAAATATTTAATGGGATTCTGTCATGATTCTTATGCCGTAATTTGTAATTGACACTGTTTACACTGCAAATATTATTTTAAATACCACATACAATTTTATTCCTGAGCCAACAAGTGTAATTTTTTATTTATAATATTGATGTGTAGGCAGCCATTTCCGGTAGTTTTGCCAGGTCATTTGCTTTCAGAAAGTGCCAGCACTTCATGATGGAACTGCTTTCAGACAGGGTATTGTTTCCTCTACTCAATGTAAATGAAGGAGTCACAGTGGGACTTGGATTTTTACTATTGAGTGCTATTCTCATATTTATCAGGGAGCCAGGTATCTTGTGTCAGGGAGCTGTTATCTTGTTACGTTACTTACTCTACTGAGTGGCTGCTGGGGAAAGGGAGGTGGGTGACATCACTCGAACTTGAAGTGCGGTAGTAAAAAAGTTACTGAAGTTTACATGACTGAGGACACCTGGGAAACTAACAATATGTATAACCCCATGTCAGATTTCAAAATGAAATATAAAAAAAAAGTTTGCTATTGAAAATACATGTTTCCCAGCACAGAATCCCTTCTAAGCCTCCTTTAAAGAAGAACTAAACTCAACTAAAGTAGGGTAAAATTGTTGTATATTAATGTTTTGGCCTTCTGCTCTCAGTTACTGAGCCTAATGTACTACTGTATATGTAGACTATATCAAATATAAATGACAAAATATAAGGCTGATTATTAAATTATTCAGCTTACTGTTACATGTCCGCTCAGAAATCAACACAGCTTCAGAATTTAATAATCATCCCTATACAGTAGTATCAGCTTATATGACAGGCCCCTAAGCCCCTAAGCTTAGCTTCTCAACATCTGCTCAAAGTACACTGAGCATGTGCAATGAAAAACTCCTGTGACAACTTTGAAGGTCTGGCCCATTACTGTTAATGAGATGTTGAACCTTTAGGATGTTTCAATAAGTTCTATATGTATAAAATATGTCAGTAAGTTAAAACTAAACTGCTACTTACCCACTGTTTTGCAGTTTTATTGTAGACCAATAATTGCACAATAATATTAATATAAATATAATAATTGCGGCAAGAAGGCTGAGGTAGGGCTGTTAAGCAGCAATCTGAACGTTTGTGCAATAGTAATTTCGTTTGGGCAATTTGAAAGAGTCAGGTGGCATAGTGAGACATAATTATTGATGATTTAAATCCACTTAATCCACTGAATTTGTGGTTTTCTCATAGGCTGTTCTCCATAATCTAAGTAGCAATATGGTACAGTTATAACCAATTTTTGCAAGTGATTTTATTTGTGCAGTTTTTAGCACTAGAAGCTCAGATGCAAATACATCTAACTTATTATTAACCTGCATGACTGGGGCTTATTTTATACTGTCTGTTAAAGGTAAAAATTTTTGTAATTTTCTGTTATGTACCTTAAGCAAGATTTTTATTCTTGAGTTCTAGTAAAGCAGAGCCTATTGCATGAATTACAAGCCATTTTGTAATCAACGTAAAACATTATGGTTGTTCAGTCTTCAAAAATAAGTATGCATAAATTCCAGGATTTTTGGATCAGGGCTGAATCCTTCATAAAATAATTGAATGAATGAATGAAAACTGGCTCAAATTTGAGAACCGCAAAATGTCCAACACCTTCAAATCACATGACATTATAGGGCAGAGATATCAAAGGCCAAGATGCTCGATCCTGAAAAAAATCTCCTGCAGATCAGTTGTATGGTATTTCTATTTTTTTTTCAAGAATTGTATTTTCTCATGAAAAATATTTGTAAGCTGAAACCAACGTCCATTCAACTCAGTGGGGACATCAGTGTGCATTTCAGTGGGACATAGTCAAGATTATTTTAGAATTTTTTTTTTCACAATTAAAGTGAATAGAGAATTTGCAGCATGTTTTAACGTTAAAGAAAATTTGTGAGAAACACAAGGATTAAGCATTTGATCTATGATTTGATGAGAAGTCAATAAAACATGAATGTTCAGATATGCTCTAAAAGAAGTATTCCCATTATGGAAGTACGTTGCTTGGAATAAAGTTGTGCTGGTTTTAGAGCAGTTGCTGATATAAGTATTGGTATATAAGTAAAGCTCAATTTCATAAAAAAAGCAGCCAACCAATCCTATACATCATTGGTCGCCAACCTTTGTCATCTGTGAGCCACATTCAGATGTAAAAAGAGTTGGGGAGCAACGCAAGCTTGAAAAATGTTTCTGGGTGGTACCAAATAAGGCTTGTGATTGGGTATTGTAGTCCCTAGGTGGACTGGTAGCCTACAGGAGGCTCTCTTTGGCAGTACACCTGGGTTTTATACAACCAAAACTTGCCTCCAACCCGGGAATTCAAAAATAAGGACCTGCTGTGAAGGCAACATCTGATGGGTTTGTTGGCAACTTATTGCTCATGAGACACTGGTTGGGGATAACTGCTATACTTGATGTGAGCAGGTATGGCATAGAATAGATTGTCAACAGTGATTGGCGAATTCGCTGCGAATTTCAGCAATTCGCCACCGGCGAATAAATTCGCGAAATGCCAGCGAAATTTCGCCTGGCGAAAATTCGGCAAAAAAACGAGTCGCGCCGAAAACTACGCGACGCATCGAAGTTGACGTGCCGCGACTCGTTTTGCGAATTTTTCGGCGAAGCAAAACTGGGGAGATTCGCCCATCACTAATTGTCAATGATTGTCTGCAGAAAGGATGTACACTTCAGGTCTTGTTTATAGTACAGATAAGTGATCTATTATGCAGAAAGCTCCAGCCATCTCATATTAAGCAATAATTGTAATTTTGTAAGTTGATTTGCTTTTTCTCTGTGATAATAAAATAGAACCTTGTACTTGATCCTAACTAAGCTAATATAAGTCCATATTGTTGGTTTTCATGTTTAAATACTTATTTAGACAAATTATGTTGAGCCAAATAATGGGAAGAACTTTTATTTGGAAAATCCCAGGTCACAAGCATTCCAGATAACAGATCCCATAGAATAGGAAATAGATATTTAATTTAAGCAAAATATATCACTAATATAAATGGAAAATGTGTTTTGTTTACCCTTTTTATCTCCAAATTATGCAACAAATAATTCTTGTGTGTCCAGTGCTTCCTGCTAGAAAATTACAAATATGGTTTCAGCTATAAGAAAATTGGAATATCATTATAAAAAGAAGGGAGATGCCTGTAAACAAGGTGTACTGTAAGATTAATGTAAATCTAAAAACTTTTATAAAGTATTATTAAAAGCTATTTAAAACTGTCAACACAGACTGATATGCAGTTCTGCCTTCGTTATTTTACATTTCCAATAAAAGTCTGTTCAATCATCTGTTTAATCACTGAAATGAAATTATTCCGTTAAACATAGTGTGGTAAAGTTCAGTGTCTTATTTCCCTCTATCATCTGGAATATCTCATCTCATATTTCTTATGACCTTTGGAAATTAAAACATCACATGACTGTGTCAGAGTTTACTGAATTCATAACATCAATACGCAATAGTGAGCTAAAAGATACTTCAAAACCAGACTTGGAGTAGTTGTACAAAAGTATGCAATATTGAACAGCATTATCTTAAAATTCAGTTGATATAAGAAAGCACAGATTACAAATTGCCTACAGATAAATATGTGTATCTCACAATTATACACTTGTGCATACTTATCAGGAAATAAAGATGTAACTATTTAGTAAAAATCACTTGGTATATGATTGAATTGATTTATGTAACACTTACCTAAGGTGTATTGATGTAGCCATGGTTTAAGCTTTACTTATGAACATACTGCCTTCAAAATTAGCAACCTTGATATAGAACTCCTTGATTAAAGAGCAGCACCAGGGCCCCATCTGGCTGTATAGTTTAATGAAGAACAAGAGAGAGAGACATCTAAGCATATTTTAACAAAAGTTGGTTCCTGCTATATTTTTATATATAAGTATCTCTGATGCCATTTTAAAACTACATGCTATTTTTGGGAGGATCTGAGAAATACTTACATGGGACCTTTTATCCAGAACAGGGCCTGGGGTTTTCCAGATAAGGAATCGTTCCATAATTTGGATCACCATACTTCACATTTATTTAAACATTAAATAACCCCAATAGGATTGTATTGTCGGGATTAATAATAGCTTATTTAGGGTTGAATAAAAGATACTGTTTTATTATGACAGAGAAAAAAAGGAAATCATTCTAAAACATTTGAATTGTTAAAGCTTGAGTCTATGGGAGATAGCATTTTCATAAGTCTGACCTTTCCGAATAACGGATCCCATACATGTATCTCTTTTCTAAATAACTATCTCACTCTGCTCAATCACTGCCAGGGCCGTCATCAGGGGGAACAAGTGTACCGGGCCTAAAGGGTAACTTTGGCTTTTCGGGCGGTTCAGGACTTTTGAAGAGGGGGCACATTTTCAGCACTGCCAAGCAGGTCCTGGCTATTTCAAAAACTGCAGCACAGCCAGGCCCCCCTTGGCAGTGCCGAAAACATGCTACCCCTTCAAAAATCGTGGACTGCCGAAAAGGCACAGTCGCGAAAAGTCCCAAAGTCACAGAGAGAGCTGAACTTGAATTCCTGAAGCTGCAGAAAGACCCAAAGTCATGATAAATTGAAGTCCTGAAGCCAAGAGTTCAGTTCTACTGAACACCAATGTTTTTTTTTATATTCTCTGCCACAATTTTTTTAACTTCTAAGAGGGGCCCTGGTGTTAACTTTTTTTTCTTCAACTTATGGGTGGCCCTGACCACCAATTTTTTTTTTTATGGGGGCCCTGGCACTACAGTTTTTTTAACTTATAGGGGGGCCCTGACCATCAATGGCTTTTTATAACGTGTGTGGGAGGGTTACCATTTTTAGTACTGATGTTTGTGTGGTCTTTTAACTGTGGTGTGGGTTGCGTGGGGCTTGAGGCTCGGGGTGGGTGGCTGGGGGCCTGAAAATTTTGTTATATGGGGCCCTGTGATTTCTAATGGCTGCCCTGATCACTGCAGTCCTGAATTTTCATAGGAGAGCAATGAACTATAGGTACCAGTTTATAGGTAATAACAACTAAGAGATTAGGCTATTTATCTCTTTAATACCTCTGGTGCACCAGCATGGCCTGCAGTTCAAAACATATGAATGCAATGGCAGAGGAGACCGCTCAAAGCTCACTTCTCCAATCCCTCCGATCAGGTGCTCAGTCAGCAGCGTCCCACTGCTACAACATACTTAGAAATCCACAAGAGGACGGCACTCCGATCAGAAAAACAGGTTTATTAGGAATAAGGAAACTGTGCCCTACGCGTTTCGGGAATCAATCCCTTAATCATATAAACCTATGATTAAGGGATTGATTCCCGAAACGCGTAGGGCACAGTTTCCTTATTCCTAATAAACCTGTTTTTCTGATCTGAGTGCCGTCCTCTCGTGGATTTCTAAGTATATGAATGCAATGACCTTACTTTTAAAAAAAAATTGTCTCAAAGGCATACAGGGAAACTATCCAAGACTTCTTTAAATTCAGTAATTGCTGGAGTATTATTGAGCATATTGTGTTTTCACTAAAATAAATATGTCCTGTAAACATTGAGTGTAGTTTGCCAGAAACCTTGCAAGAAAAATTTACTTGAGTATGACAAGCTGTGGGCAGGTTCAGATGTCGCTAATATATCCAAATGTATGGACCGTAGTAAAAGTGATCCTGACCTTCACCTTCTGTCATTTCAGTAGTGGGCATAGAATTGGGCTTGGATAAAAAAGTAACCTATAGTTGCTGGTCAGTCTGGAACACAAATAGTAAATTGAGAGGCAGAGAAGGATTTGGCTTTTTTTTAAAGGTAAGTTTTATTTTATTTTATACATTCATTATACATACAAAACAAATAATTAAGCAGACAATCCATTTAAGATCAAACAATCGGATATGAGGTATAAGTTGACACGAAACATAATGTGTTAAAAGTTATGGAGGGGTTTGGATGGACATGCTAAGATATCTTTTTTTTTTTTTATGTTGGAGCTTAAGTAGTGATGGGCGAAACGGCCGCGTTTCGCTTCGCCGAAAAATTCGCGAATTTTTCGCCGATTCGCGAAACGAGTCGCGCGTCGTTTTCGACGCGTCTTTTCCCACGTGTCGCGTCATTTTCGGCGCGCGTCGCGTCGTTTTCGGCGCGTCAAAAATGACGCGCGACTCGTTTTTGCGCGGTGAATTTTTTTGGCAGTTTCGCGAATTTATTCGCCAGCGGCGAATCGCGGGAATTCGCCCCTGGCGAATAAATTCGCCCATCACTAAGCTTAAGGCCTTGGTTTGGTCTTTGGAGTATGACCATTCAGGATTTGAACATTTGGGACTGGGGTTGCTGGACTTTCTGTGCATAATCAGTGCACTTACCGAGTGAGCCACTGGAGGCTCTTGCTGTTGCTCTTGATCCTATGTTATTGTTGTTCTGTTACATTCCCAGGTTGTCTCCTCCTTCGTCTCCTCCCTCCTCGTTACCTGCATGTGTTTTGTATTCCCTAATTATTTGCCCTTTATAAACCACGCTTTGCTCAGGGCTGAGTCATTGTATGTATTTTGTTTGTCCTGGATAAGCTTTGTGCCTGTAATTCCAAGTTCCAGAGTTCTTGTGTTTTTGTTCCAGATATTCATTGCCTGCCTGATAAAGACTTTATTTTTTACCTGTTCCTGTTTTTCTTCAGTTCTATGAAACCTGCACTACCCAGTGGTTCCCGCTGTGAACGTTACAATGCCGGGGTGAGCTAATTCTCAACCATCTAAGTGTGGAAGGGTTTACCTGATTCAAGCACCCTACAAATGACAAGAGCTTGGGTAAATATCACTCCATGAGCCCCAGATTTTGTCAAATTTAGATGGCGCTCCTCTGACTTCATAAGTAAGTTTATAGAGCGTTAATACACCAGTTGTATCCAAGCTCTAAGAGAAGGTGGGGAATTACTTAGCCAATGGAGTGCTACAGTTTTTCTTTCTTTTGCATAGAAAATTAGGATGCGGTAGGAAAGTCTAGCATACTTAGCTGGGATTATTTCCTCTAATGCCCCCAAGAGGCAGATAGCTGGAGTTATTATCTTCGGGAAATCGAGATAGTCCACTAGGTAGACTTGTCTCCAGAAGTTCCGGATATGTTGGCATTCCCACATCAGGTGAAAGAAGTCAGCAGCCAACACCTGGGGCAGGAGCAGTAACGGAACTAGGTGGGGGCAGGCCATGCAGCCGGGCCCCCCCACCCTTGCGGGATTGCGGACCCTGGCCCAGTTGCACCCCCTGCTCCCCCGATAGTCACGCGCCAGGGCAGGAGTCGACAGGGATTCGGATTCGGCCCATTTGTTAGAGCCGTATGGGGGTTGATGCATAATCTTATATTGTATTATTTTATCCTTAAGTAAGATTAGGCCAGCATAAATATTCTCTATAGCTTCTTCCCAGTCATCTTTTTCAAGGTCTTTAATTTTGTTGGTCTACCATTCCTGAGCCATTTTAAATTGGGGCCAGATAGGAGGAGATGCTGGTATAGCCTAAACATTAGTTTTTGGGGGTTGGGGTCGTGGAGGGTATCTTCTATCATGAGAGAATTTTTCCGGGGGTTGAGAGTACTGAGTTGGGAAATAAAGGTATGTCTCAGCTGGAGGAACTTAAAAAGGATTTTTGGGGGTAGTTAGAGTAGTTGGTAGAGGGCCAACATCTTTAGGGGAAATTGCGAAGGCAATTGGTTTCAATTTCTCTTTTTTTCTTTTTCTCTATGTCTGTAATTAAAGTAGACCTGTCACCCAGACACAAAAATCTGTATAGTAAAAGTCCTTTTCAAATTAAACATGAAATCCACTTTCAAATTGTTATTTAAACATTCATAGCTGGTTTAAGCTAATTTAAAAATCTCAGCTGTCAATCAAATATTGTCTGCCACTCCCTCTATGCCTCAGGCATAGAGGGGGGGGGGCAGATAATTACTTTCACTTTCCATTCAGCACTTCCTAGATGTCACTGCTCCCCACACATTCCCCCAGTTCTCTTAACCATTTAATTGTGTAGCCAGGACATGGGGATAGACATGGGTCCCCCATTCTGGTGTACAAACAAGATTCTGAGATGATACAAGGCTTGCCTTAATAACAGTGTCCACAAAATGGCTCCTGCCTGCTTGCTATAATTATGAATTCCCAGACTGAAAACAAGATTAAAATAATTTATATAGTGTAATTAATGTTCATTTTGCTTGACTAATGTAATAAAATAAGATTTTGAATATTTTTTTGGGGTGACAGGTCCACTTTAATTTGGCCAGATAAGTAGCACTTCCATTGTATTGTAGTACATTTTTATTTAGCCATGGAGTGCTCCCACAACTTTTCCTTTTTGCATTTTGTATTGTAGCAGATCTATTCTGTTCGGAAGTTTAGCAGCTATGCTGCAGGCCAGGCTTCCATGTGGTTGTAGCACCTCCACACCTGTCTCTTCTTAATGCCTTTAGAAATGGGTGTTGGTTCTGGGCAGTGGGGGAGGATTAATCTTAAGGAACCAATGCTGGGGTCTAGGTTGTCTCTCCCCTTTGAAAGATAATGGCGGGGGTTGTCTCTCCCCTTTGAAAGATAATGGCGGGGGAAGACTAAGCCCTATGATTGAAACCAATGCCCAGGTCGGGTGACCTTTATTCCAGGTAATGCTCTTATGCCGGGAGACTTTAGCATTTGAAATTATGACCAGAGGTAAATAGTTAGGGGCCGCCATATGGGTTTTACTTTGGTGTGGTGTGGTGGCTTATCAATCTTATGATCATAATTTTGTAACTAAAAAACCCTTGTCTTTGTAAATACATGCATCTGCATAGATTACTTATATGACAGGGGACCACCGAATGTGCATTGATCAGATTCTCTTCTTTTTCTCTATGTCTGTAGTTAATTTGGCCAGATCAGTAGCACTTCTATTGTATTGTAGGACATTTTTATTAAACCATGGAGTGCTCCCACAACGTTTCCTTTTTTCCTTTTAATAATGTTCACCCTACCCCAAAGGGATAGAGGAAGTTTGTTTCATCAGTATAGAGTAGTGGATAGATTGTTAAGTATTAGGTCGAGGTTTAAGGTTATGTATTCAGTTGAGAAGAGTGGCAAGGCAGTCATTAGGGTTGGCCAAATATATAAGGAGATTGTCTGCAAAGAGAGATATATTTTCTTGTATAGTGCCATAGGTTAAGCCTTTAATTTGAGGGGACTGTCTGGTCAGTATATCTAAGGGTTCAATTGCTAGCACTGGGGATATGGGGCAACCCTGTCTTGTTCCTCTGGTTAATGGGAAGGGGGAAGATATGAGGCCATTGACTCTGATTCAGGCCGTTGGGTTCCTGTAGAGAAGTTTAATCCAGGTTCTACACTTAGGGCCAAAGCCAAATCGGTTCAAGACTTCCCACAGGTAGTCCCATTCCACCAAATGAAAAGCCTTCTCAGAGTTCAGTGAGGCTATGATTCAATTTATAAATTGTTGAAGTGTCTGCGGAGGTTGATGTTGGTAGAGCGTCCAGGCATAAAGCCTGATTGATTAGGGTGTGTGAAATCTGGCACCACCTGCTGGGAGTGGGAGGTGAGGATTTTGGCCAGAATTTTAGAGTCCATGTTGAGAAGAGATATGGGACGATATGAGGACCAAAGAGTTGAGTCTTTTCCTGGCTTAGGGAGGACTACTATTAAAGCCTCCGTGAAAGAGGGAGGTAGGGAGTTACTGTCATAGCCATTTTGTAGTGTTTCTTAGTAGTTTGGGACAATTTGTTCCGAGAGAGTTTTATACCAGTCTGGAGGAGGGTCCATCTGGTCCTGGTGTCTTATTTGTGGGTAGGGTTTCCACCTTTTCTTGAAAAAAATACCGGCCTTCCTATATATTTATATTTTTTTCCTATTAATAACATTGGGCTCAACCATGAAAAATACCGGCCAGGCCGGAAAAATACCGGCCAGGCCGGTAAAATACCGGCCAGGTGGCAACCCTATTTGTGGGTAGGGAGGCAATTGCATCAGCAACTTCTTGAGCTGTAATAGGTGCATCGAGGAATGCTTGGCCAGAGGAGGAGAGGGCTGGTATGGGGATAGTGTCAAGGAAGTGCAGGAGTGGGTCTCTGGAATGTGTTGTTAAGGTAGAGTACGGGTTTTGGTAGACAGCAGCAGACTCCTGTGTTATGAATCTGGGTTCTGTGACTACAGATCCATCATCTAATTTGAGATGTGGAACTGTGGAGGATGTCACATGTTGGTTGGCCAAGAATTAATTTTAACCAAACGGACCGCTCAAAGCTCACCTCTCCAATACTGTTTCACAACTCCCGATCTGGTGCTCGGCAGCGTCCCTCTGCTATAATCCACTTCAAATCCAAAAAAAGACGGCACTCCGATAAGGGAAACCAGGTTTATTACTGATTAGGGATGGTTGGCCAGGAATGCCAAGAGTTTACTATCCCCTTGGTTAAAAATATGCTGGTCCTGGTAAAGTAAGGGTTTCCTGGTTAGGGAAATAGAAGCTCTGGAAAGGGAGCTTTGAGCCTTGAAGAGGTCTGCTTTGTTGGTAGGAGTAGGATTTTGTGTATGTGTTACTAGAGAGCTTTGGAGTTCACTTTCTGCTGCCTTCACCTGTTCTAGGTTTTCATTCCTAGCTTGTGATACGGCCCCCCATAAGGGCTCCTCTCATAATCGCTTTAGAAGCATCCCATATGGTCAGTGCGGAGGTGGAACCAGTGTTGTGCACCCACTAGTCCCTGTTGTGGCCACTGTATAGTCTTTGAGCCAAAGGGGGCTGAGGCTTCATAGTTTGCCTCAGGCTTCTGGGCTCCAGCGTAAAGTAAGTTGGAGCAGAGAGTGGTCAGAGAGGGATCAGGGTAGGTACTGGATTTGGTCGATTACAGGCAAGAGTCTTGCAATGCGTGGGCTAGGTCTATCTGCTATCAAAGCTAAGGACTCTGGATGGTCAAGCCTAGCATTCCGGTTAGGAGAGTGGTGGGCTTCTCAAAGATTAAGCCAGTCCTCCACCTCCCTGGACGAGGTGAAAAACTATGCCCAGTCACCATCTCGTATGCGCATACACACTGGGTATTGCATGCTGTATCTGTCTCTGAGTCGTCTCTTCACTCCTGCAAATTCAGCCTGCTGTTTTTGGATGTTGGGAGAAAAGACGGGATACAGTGACTCTGTTGTTCCCTGATAGCAAATCGAACCCTTTCACTCTGGCTGCTGTGAGGGTGCATCCCTATCCATTTAATTGAGTAGCTTCAACAGGAAGTGGTGCAGGGGAGCACCTGGAGAGGGAGGTTGAGCTGGAACTCTATGGGATCTCTCCACAATAATAAAAACTTGGGAGAAAGTATTCAGGGATAGAGTCTCTTGCAGTCAACCTTCTATGAATGTGGTTGGGTTGGGCCCCTCAGCTTGCTCAGGTAGGTCTATTATTCTAATATTGCAGCGCCTTGACATATTTTCTAGATTGTTTGCTTTATCAATGGCTGCCTTTAGTTGTGTTTCATAGCTTAGAAATCCTCTATTGCCGATACCATAGTTTCCAGGGCCTTGGTGCGCTCTCTTTGCAAGTCTTGGCGCATTAAGGACAAGTCGATGTGGATTTCCTGAAACAGCGCTGTGGTAGATGCACAGCTCTCCATACAGTAATTGCAGGTGCAGGAGGTGCTGCGCCGGGTCCAGTGCAGGGTCTTGAGGACAGGGTGGCTGAGTGGCCTGGTCAGGAGATGGTGGCTGAGGCGGATCGCATTTGAAGCACTCAAGGTGCGACGGCGCTTCTGATTTCACCTTGGTCACTCCCCCCAGGATTTGGCTTTTTAATTAAAAACATAGAATTATACAGTGGTGTGTCAACTATTCATCAACAGTTTCAGAAATATCTAATACAGGTGTTTTTTTTTTGTACTGTTCCAGCTACAGGCTCAAGCAATAGGTTATAGGAAGCGTGAGGATCTCGTATTATCTATAGTGAATACTTTGGCTTGCTGCTGAAGAAAAGCAAAGTTTGGAAAAAAAGAAAGCAACTGTTCAATCTGGTCAACCTTTTCCACAAATTTCCTCCAAGCTAACCATAGGATAACCCCTTCCAACCAACTGCCACCTTAGGTTAATGTAACACATACAATTTTATCAGGGGATAAGCCCTCCTAAACCTCCATCTATGTCATACTCTGTGGTAACTGGAGTAACACATATGACATCAGATCAGATCTAACACTAATCAGGAGCCATTGCTTTGCCAGTTCTGTTGTAGCCCTGAGAACAAAGGCCCTGGGCAGTGGTATGATAGCTATACTTTATAAATAAGCCCATTATTGATCTTATCTCCGTAAAATAAGATAATTGTACTATATGTTAAGAAATATGAACAAATATTCAAGAGGGTTAGAGTAGCATAGGAAATAAATTGAAAATTGCCGTTACATTCCAAGTTGAAATTGTATAGATAAATATACATTAATGTAAACATATTGAGGGTTGTGCACAAAATATAAAATTGCATTTCATCACACCTCCCAACATTTTGGAAATAGAAAGAGAGCCCGTAGCTCGGTGAAATTTTGTGAACACATGTTATCCAGTGAAAAACATGACAGTTGGGAGGTATGATTTCACATCTTCCTATAGGAAATGCCCATAGCAGATGCTATCAGAGACAGTGGGGGTGGAAGCTGAACCAATATACACCAAAGAAAAATGTGTAGTGATCAAAATATCCTGTATAACAAACATAAAAACCACACAATGTAAAACCCCTAAATTCCTGACCCCCCCAGACAGATTTACAGGCTGTAAATTAGGTGCATACAGGTGCTATTTTGTTCTCAGATTTAACAACCAATTTCGATCCCGCCTGGGGTTCACTTGTATTTCCAGTGTATACAAATATCATATATGACATGGGTATTTCAGCCTATACATTTAAACAGCTTATATATTCAAACCTTCAGCCTCAGTCCATGGCTGCCAGATCTTTTCAAATTTCTCAAGACAGCCCCGGGCTAGGTATGTAAGTTTAATCATAGGCAAGGTGTTTTTGATATGACGTCGCCACATTTCTATCGTGGGTGTCCTAGGCCCCATCCATCTTAAAATATGGCCTCTACTTTACCACGTCAGTGTCCATGTGTAATTTAAAGTGCAGTTAACATAGTTACACAGTTAAGCTGGGTTTAAAAAAGACCAGTGTCCATCAAGATCAACCCCTCCAAATGAATCCCAGTACACATATATACACATATTTATGCTGACCTATATACAATTATATATACTAATATTGATACTGATAGTATATTTCATTATCACTATAGCCTTGGATATTATGCATGTCCAAAAAATCATCCAAGCCCCTCTTAAAAGCATCAACAGAATCAGCCATCACAACATCACCCGGCAGTGCATTCCACAACCTCACCGTCCTGACTGTGAAGAACCACCTATGCTGCTTCAAATGAAAGTCCTTTTCTTCTAATTTTGTCTCTGATGCATTGATGCTTTACGTGGGAAAGGTCCCCTGCTATTTGTCTATAATGCCCTCTGATGTATTTATAAATAGTAATCATGTCACGTCTCAAGCATCTTTTTTTTCCATAGAAAACAACCTCAGCCTTGATAGTCTACGACCATAATTCCTGTCTTCCATTCCTCTAAACAGTTTAGTTGCACGTCTCTGCACTCTCTCCAGCATATTTATGTCCCTCTTAAGAACTGGAGTCCAAAACTGCACTGCATACTCCAGAGACCTACGTATAATGAGGCAAAATTATGTTTTCATCCCTTGAGTTAATGCCCTTTTTTATGCAAGATGGTACTTGAGTAGCCAGGGAATGAAAGTTTGCTGCCCAGTTTTCCAATTAAGTCAAATCATTCTGCAAAGTGACATGGTACATATACAGTAGTTCTGCACAATTTCGTAGAAATAGTACTTTCAATGCCCACCTTCAGGTCATTATTATCAAAAGAACAAGGACAGACCCTTGTGATAGTCTAATAACAACACTGGTTAATTTCCGATTAACTACATGAAATAAAATTCCAGGAACCACAAACAAGTTAAAATGATTCGTTTGAATTGCTTTACCAGTGATTATGCCCATTCTGCAAATGTTTTGTATTAATTTTATTTCAGTGTTTACATATCTGGTCCCTGGTGCCAGACATTTTTCTTTATAAACAAACACCCACTCGTTCATTCTAAGTCCCATTGCTTTCAAAGAAGCTTTAGCTAATGCAAGTGTTTGCTTTTGAAAGAATATACTACAAGACATTTTCAATGAACATATCATGGTTCCTTGGTATTTTACTAGCCAGTGTTAATGAAAATCATTGAAATTATATTGCAATAATGTTTAGAAATAGGTGAGAGCACAATTGATGTAAACTGCTGAAGTGCACGTAAATAAATAAAGAAAAGGCAGAGCAAGAGGACAATAAGTTTAGTCACAATTATAAATTAATTATCATGAACAGCAGATCTACAATCTGTGACAATAAATAGGGGCAGATTTACTTAAGGTCAAATTTTGAATTAAAAAAAAATCGAAATCTGACCTACGAATTTGATGGATTTTACCGCAATTCGATCGAATATAGAAAATTCAAAGGCAAGGGTTGACAAGTACTGTGTTAACACAAGTAATAAATGAGGAAACAAAATGTCAAACATCTATATACATTGCTGAGAAAACACTAGTAAACACTGCAGAATAGCATTTGTTTGTATTCAGCCAAGGAAAGTAAGGTTTTCCTATACAGTTGCAAGGCTTGGCAAATCTAGGTCATATTAGCTTTGCACACTGCCACCTTATCCAGCTGTAAAAACCCAAGTGAAACACCTGCTCATAATACTGTAAGCCAGCAAAAATCTTACCGGTATGTTAGAAATGCTAAGGGAAAGCTGAAAGATACAGTCCAATGCCATGGGGGGGATGTAATTAAAGTCTCAATGTGATCATTTATTCCTTTACACAAACAATTTCCCCCTTTTTTAAAAAAAAATAAATGTAAAGTCATGCACCTGGGATGTAAAAATATCCATATCACTTGTACCCTTATGGGACTGAACTAGGCAAATCCATAATGCAAAATGACCTTGGAGACCTTATAGATGATAAAACTGGCTGTAGCAAGCAATACCAGTCAGTGGCATCAAGTGCAAATAAGGTCTTGAGGCATTGATTCACAGGAGGAGGGGGTTATTCTTCCACTGTATATAGCACTGGAAAGGCCCCATCTAGAATATGCCGTACAGTTTTGGTCTCCCTCACTCAAACAGGGCATTATTGTATTAGAGAGGGTACAGAGAAGGGCCACTAAGCTGGTAAAAGGTATGGAAAATCTTAGCTATGAGGTAAGACTGGCCAAATTGGTATTGTTCACACTGGAGAAGAGGTGCTTAAAGGGGAATTCAACCCCCAGTACCAGGGTCCTACGGCGCATGCGCCACCGAGTGCCGACAGATCCAGGAAGAAGCAGTTGGAAGAGAAGATGGACCCTGTGAACTTCGTTGGAGGGTACCTACACAGATGGGTAAGTAGCGACTTAAAGCCCGGGGCAAGAGGTAGGCCGGGGGGAGGAGGGAGTGGGACATACGGGGGTGGGGGGGTGGGTTAGCACCGGGAGGGTTGAATTCCCCTTTAAGGGGTGAAATGATAACTATGCATAAATATATGAAGGGATCATATAATAATATCTCTAAAGCTTTATTTGCCAGTAGGCAGTAGGTCTTTCCAGCTGACACAAGGTCACACATTCCCATTAGAAGAAAGGAGGTTCTGTCTATATATTCAGAAGGGGTTTTTTCCAGTGAGAGCTGTGAAAATGTGGAATTTTCTCCCTGTATCAGTTGTACTGGCTGATACATTAGACAGTTTTAAAAAGGGTTGGGATGGCTTATTAGCAAGTGAGGGGACACAGGGTTATGGAACATAGCTCATAGTACAAGTGGATCCAGGTACTTGTCCGAGGTAGGAATTTTTTCCCCTCTGAGGCAAATTGGAGAGGCTAAGGATGGGGTTTTTTGCCTTCCTCTGGATCAACTAGCAGTTAGGCATGTTGAAATAGTTAAAAGGTTGAACTTGATGGACATGTGTCTTTTCAACCTAACCTACTATGTTACTGTCTTCCTCTGTTTTTGGAGTATGCAAGTTATTTTAAGCTTCATTAAATTTCACCCTTAGGGGGAAATGTAAGAAAAGTCACAAAGAGAAAAACTATTTGCACAAATAAGATTAAAAATCTACATTTTGCAATGTAATATTCCTAAGACTTATAAAAGTACTTCGTAATCTTTAGGAGCAAACATAACTTTTTCAGTAGGAAGTTTTATTACATTAACTGCGCACTATTGCAATCTATAAAATTCCTTCCACTGTTGGAAGTGCTGGATAAACAGCATTCAGATCCGCAAATGTTATATTAAATTCACACAAAGAAAATTTTGTTTGCATAAAGGCATACATTTTCTCATTGTGAATAGTTTTAACATTAGCAACTTTATTACATTCCCCCATACAACTCTTTTCTGTCACAACTCCTTTATCAGTCCTTGATGACTTTGCATTTGAGGATGGCGATCCTGGCCCCTCTGCTGACTCACCTTTTTGGTGCCAGGAGGGGTCCATGATGCCACCAGAGGGGGTACGGGGGGGGTCTAGGATGCTAATGAGAGAACACAATTGTTCTGTTTGGGCTAGAAAAACCACATTTCTGGTATGAAAATCAGAAATGCATAACTTAAAGGTACCAGGTGCGGCATTTTTGGAGGAGCATACATAGCGTTTACTTGCCCCTTTTCCCAGGAGTTAACTGATTTGACCACCTTGCCCCAGGCTCCTGTCACTTGACATGATTCACCTGAGTATTTGTCATTCTCCCAAGTTTTTGAAGTTTCTGGGTGCATTCAGTAACGTCAACAGAGCTTCTGAGCATACGTAGATTAGATGAGTGCGTGTACATGTATGTCGATTACTGATGGCAGCCCTGTGACTACTGATGGAGGAGAGCAGAGGAGAGACCTTATACAAAAAAAGTGAAAACCTAATTGTATATATCTAATTGTATTTTGTTCTTTGGACAGTAGATGGCAGGAACACCTAAGGTTGGTCCTTCATCAGAATTGGAAGTTTCCAAAGCATAGAGCCAATATAAGGGGGTTGGTTCAAAAGAATTGTCCCTCTGTTCTATATAACACACTATTGACACCTGCTGTAGCAGTCAGTAGCAGAGATGACAGTTAGCTAGTGTACTAAACAAGGGCAGCCCAAATGAAGGAGGCTAGTGAGACAATGGCCCTATAGTTAAGCTACATTTAGGCATTCAGCATGTTTGGTTCAAGTGAGCCTGAGAAATAAAACTGTGAGTACTGGGGTTATGTAATGCGGTATCAGTTATTTTTGGATGTGAAATGCTGTTGAAATAAAGTTTATTACTTGTTTCACTGATTTGGGATGTGATGGTTTTAACAAGTTTACCTTTTAACCTACACGGGTGAAAACGGAGTGCTCGTCTACTTTTGAATGTTTACAAATCAAGCAGAAGCTCAGCTCATGACTCACCTGTCCTCACCATCCCCAACCTGTTATCTGCCAGTGCTGGGCTCTGCACTTTGTGCCAGAGAATTACTTTGTAGTGACTTGCAGAGCACAGCAGGACCCCAGCGCTTATTGCCTGACAGTATGGCAACCATAAGGACAGGTGCATATAGTAAAATGCACAAACATACAACAATGAGTTGTGCATTTACACCCAAAACCTTTCCCTGTGTACTGTGTACTATCCCAAAGATACTTACATTTGGTGCAATGTTTTGTGCACTTGTGTGACATTAAAGTAGTCTGCAAGAAGATAAAGTAAAATAATCATCATAATTTATTTATCTATATACCTAAAGTCAAATGGGGGCAGTAGCTGCTGATTTGTATATTCCTATGCAGCCATAACAGAGGAGAAATAACTAAAAGCAAAAAAGATGGAAGCATTTATTGTTACATTAAGCAAACTCATAGAGTCATGCCTTTAGCTTTTTAAGAGTAGAATCTGTGATCTAAATGGTTTTAAAATACCTGTACCATTTTTTCCCCCGTATACTGAAAGATAATTTAATTGGGGAAAACCCACTCCTTTCAGCATTTCTTTTTAAAAGTACAATTATAGTGACTTATGTAAAAAGGAGTTTAAGGAACTGCCTGGGCCTCCTTAGCTAAACAGTAAGGTGTCTATGCTGCAAAGATGATTTTAAAGGGGTGGTTCACCTTCGCACAATGTTTAGTGTAATAAAGGTGTCCTCAACTCACTGAACATGAAGGGGTGGGCTGGTAAATTGTCGTCAATCCCTGCTGAATGAGTCAACTTGAGGAGCGTATAATGCCAATGAGTTGTATTTTGCGGGTACAGTATCTCTGGAACAGATGATTTTAATCATAATAAATTAGTAAAAGGCTTGATATGTGCCAGAAAGGTTTTTATGGGTTTTGTTATAAAGGTGAACCAACCCTTTAAGCATTTTTTTATTATTCTGGTCCATTATCCAGCCATATTGTGAATGGTATAAACAGGAAGGTGGCAGTTTGCCAGGTGACCAGAGTCCTCAGCTGTGATTAGTCTCATAGTCAGACTGAGGAGAAAATTCCTTGCTTATGTGTCTGGCCCCATTGCATAGTTTGATGTCAGTCTGGGAAAAGTGCCCAAATGCTTCCAGAATGAATAACACCATTTGGTTGTATAAAGCGGCAATCAAAGAATGTTCTCTTTTTGGAGAGACCTTCTCTGATCTCAAAGCCTTTGTACCAGCTGTACAGTTTGCTGTCAGCATCTTAATTTGTGTGCCTTTAGCAGCTGGCACAACTCATAGTCATAATAAGGCTTTATGCCATCTTCACCTACATGGAGACAATTTCTCAAAATACGTTTTCTTCTATAAGCAATTCAATGCTTTCATGGGATGATATGAGTGGGAGGAGAAATATACAGTAGAAGCTAGTACTAAAGATGTAACTTTTATACATACTGTCTTGATGCAGCAAACCTCACATCACTTCCGTATGTAATAAAGTAAAAGTGATACAGTACATACAGGAAGGCTGTGTTATCGGAGGCTGGGCATGAGAAGATCATATACAGCATTAAACGTGCAACTCTTACTAACTGACTGGTGACTATCAATTTATTTTGGCTCATCTAATGCAGAGAGTACAATTGTGCTGTTTGCACTAGTGAACGCCTCTTCTTGCCCAAGAAAAAGTGCAAAAAAAGGAAAAAAAAAAAAAGGAAAGCACCAGCATATTGGGTATGTCAATTCAGGGTGGCAGTGAGGACAGAATCACCCTTGTATACCACCCCTTTAAGGTAGCTATTTTGTTTCCCATAATGGGAACCCCAGATGCAATGGCACTTGGCGCAATTAAAAGTGCAATGAGCATCTTTGAGCACAAATACCATTAATCAATGGGGTCAGTACTCATAATATGCATGTCCATTTTAGCTTACCTGCTTGCCCTTTAAATTATTAGGCATAATACATTTTCAAAATGTAGAAAAATTAAGTTTGTTGGGGAAATGGAAATCAAATTCACTTATAAAGCAGATGTATTTGTTTTTAACCTTCTAATGTAATATTAAGGATTTTAGCAACCTATTATTACTACATTAAAAAAAAAATGTTTTTTTAAAGCTACAACATATTCCACATAACTTTACAATAAATGTACCAGCATATTCATGCTAATTAAGCCATTCAAATAAAAGTACATTTATAATATATTAGCATAACTATAGGAAACAATATATTTCATAATATCTATATATATGTTCTGTATCTGTATGAATTGTCATAGAACGACTTCTCACAGCCAAATCTTTCCTTTCACCACATGACAAGTCATGACCAGGTTAAATGATTTGACCTCATGTAGACAATTAGAAAATACCAGGTGAAAACAAATCTCCTGTTCCCAGCAAGATCTAAAAGAAAAACATATAATCAGTGCTAATCCCCAGTGGGCTAAATTGACACTATATACAGGCTTTAGATTCAACAAGTCAAGACCAAGCTTGAACTCAGTTCAAACTTTAAAGTGAAAATAAAGGACTAATGATAACCCATTTCCTTTCCAGAGGCAAGGGATTATGTTAATGGTTGCTTCATCCTATTGGATTACTGAGGAAGATTTACATGATTTGTAAAGCAATCATATATGTTTAATAGAGCAGTGAAATGCAGAATGATAATTTTTCCCTTTGTCTAGCTAGACACAACATATGTATAGATTTCTTTGAATGTCATACAATGTAGTGTGCTCATCTCAGGTTCTTTGTCTTTAAAAGTGAAAGCTTCATTTTATTAAAAAGTTTGACATTTAAGATTTTAGTATTCTCACTTGCATATCAGGGGTGCAGGGATGCTGACTACGTTAGGCCTGCCTTCTCCATAAGGGGACATGTGCAACCATGTGCAACCAAGGAAGGTTGGGAGGTAGCAGAGTGTATGTGGCAAATATCACAAGTTGATGAGTGGGAGCATAGGAGGGTGAGGGAGCCCAGAATCAATTTTTGCACCACGTTTGTATGCCTGTAGTTACACACCTAAATGATGCAAAGACAGACTAATGTTTTATTATCTGTTTATTATATTATGCAGTGCTGTACAGAGATCATACCTATTCGCATAAATTCATGCCCCAATGGAGCTTGTAATCTACTGACCCTATCACGTTACATACACTCTATAATATAAGAGCCGGTTAACCCACCTGTATTATTCTGGCGTGTGGAAGGAAACCTTTGGGGAGATCATACAAACTCCCTGGATTGAATCGAACCTAGGACTTCAGCATTGCAAGGCAGCAGTAGAATCAACTTCTTTTTGAATTTTTTTTTTTTCAATTCCCTCTTACAGCATGGATGTTTTACCAACCAGAAAGAAAACTGTCAGGATAGATGGTTACTTTTATTTTATTATTATCATTTAACTTCATATCCTCTCCTTTTAATCTTTCAGTTCCTCTTGCACAGTATCAATCTGGTGTGTCTGGGCCCATTGGGGTTGTCACCTCTGAGCACGCTGGTCCCTCAACCCCAGTTGCTAAATTCACTGCAAACCTACACTTCCCCCCTCGCCCCTTCCATTGTGCCGTGTACATCTACTTGCTGCGACATTGCTACCATGTTCAGGATAGGGTGGGGAGGAGCATCAAAAGTCCGGGATGGGAGCAGAGAGCGGGCCTGGGTCGGCAGGGCTCACCTGGTTTTTTCCCTAGTCAACCGCTGGCCCTGTCTAACCCTGCTCTTGCGCAATGGTTCTATATCAGTGCTCCTATAAGTAAATATTATCTTTTTAATTCTGAATATGGTAAATAGAGTATGATACTGATTATATATATATATATATATTATGAATATTATCGACAGGAGATTCTACAACAGCTGTCATATACTGCATGCTATTAACATTTAATGTTTGATCCCACCCCAAAATTTTTATTACAGCTCCAAAAAATCTTGGACCCGGCAGTCACGCATTGCTGGATAACAGAGGACACCAGACATTATCTATATGTATCTGAACCGGTAAGGCCTGTTATTTACACTTTGCCAAAGGTTCACAAAAATCTTGCACGGCCACCGGGACGACCGATTATATCGGCGAGGGGGTCAATGTCCGAATGTATTGCCAAGTATGTTGATGAACTATTGCAACCTGTACTTAGGGGTTTGGGAAATCTCTTGAGTGACAGCAAGGGATTTTTGCAGTTGATTAATGCTGTACAGTGTGACCAGATGGATTTTTACTTTGTCACACTAGACCAGTGGTCCTCAAACTTGGCCCTCCAGCTGTTAAGGAACTACAAGTCCCACAATGCATTTGCCTGACTGTGGCTGTCAGACTCCATCATTGCATTGTGGGACTTGTAGTTCCTTAACAGCTGGAGGGCCAAGTTTGAGGACCACTGCACTAGACATAAAGAGTTTATATACATGCATTCCCCATGACTCAGTTATGGATCTTTTGGTGGACTGTGAAGCATACACTGGTCCCCCAATAGAGTATGTAATATCTCTTCTGGAATAAATTTTGTTTAAAAATGACCAATTTTATTTGCAGACCTCGGGCACGGCCATGGGCTCAAATGTTGCCCCGATTTATGCTAACATATACATGTACCAGTATGAGTTGGAGCAAATTCTTAGTCACCCCAATTTCCGACAGTTTGGGGGGTATTATAGACGTTATATAGACGATCTATTCTTTATTTGGTTTGGCACCCCTGAGGACCTAGAGGGATTCATTAAAGAGTTAAATGAGTTGCCCACACCGATCAGATTAACTCTACATTTTGACTGTGAGGCAATTAACTATTTGGATGTTACGGTATATAAGGATAGAGTCAACAATACACTGCAAACTAAAATCTATCAAAAAGAAACAGACAGAAACACATTGCTCCATTATAACAGTAGCCACCCAAGGCACCTTTTGAACTCCATTCCTAGGTCACAGATGTTACGAGAACCACTAGTGATGCCCAGGAATGGGAAAAGGGGTTGCAGGTAATGTCCCGTCGATTCTTGGAAAGGGTACCCACAGGGATTGATCTAGCAGGCCAAAGTATGGGCCCAGAATCTGGATAGGACTCCCCTGTTGCAGACTGAGCAAAACAAGTCTGCAGATGGGCGTGATCACATGTTTTATCTAAACACCTATGGACCGTGCCCACCTCTTATCAAGAAATCTGTTTTGCAGTATTGGCCTTTGGTGCAGACTGATCCGGAAATGACGAGACTGGTGAGAAAGGACCTGAGCTTTGGATATAAACGTAACAGGAACATTCGCGAACCTCTAACCCCGGCAGACCCGGTAAGCAAATATGCACGCACCACGGCTGTGGGCCCAGTCAAGGGTGGAGTATATAAATGTAATGTGCAGCACCTTGATATTAGGTGTAAAAATTTTTCACCCATATAATGGTCAGTGATGGCCGAATCTCCCGCGATTCGCTTCGCCGAAAAATTTGCGAATTTCTGGAAAAATTTGCGAATTTCTAGAGAAATTCGCGAATCGGCGAAAAATTCGCAAAACGAGTCGCGGGACGCTTTTGACGCGTGTCAAATACGACGCGCGACTAGTTTTTTTGGCGAAATTTCGCTGGTGATTCGCGAATTTATTCACCAGCAGCGAATCGCGGGAATTCGCCGCGAATTCGGCCCTGACGAATAAATTCGCCCATCACTAATAATGGTAAATCATATCAAATCAAGCACAGATTAACATGCCAATCCTGCAATGTTGTATATTTGATTAAGTGTCCGTGTGGACTAGTGTACTGTGGGAAAACTACCAGACCCTTAAAGGACAGAATCAATATGCATCAGTCAACCATAAGGGCAGCCCTGGACCCAGATTATGGTAAAAAGAAGGTCAAACAGGATATATCGAAACAACCGGTGGCACAACATTGGGCACAAGCTAAACATTCGGTTTCTTCTTTTAAATGCATGCCCATTGACTGCATTAAAGCCCCACGTAGGGGTGGTGACACTGACAGTTTATTATTGCAAAAAGAGGCCTTCTGGACACATGAACTGGGGTGTGTGGCTCCCTTGGCTTTAAACACTGCACTCCATCTGAACTGTTTTATTGCAAACAGGTAACCTTTTGATTAGCTCCAGAGATATGATCTGACCCTCCTTCTGATTACGTGACTTTGTCCCGTTCATCGTACATATGCCTTAAACATGCGCCCTAATATAGGCCGCACTTGATTGTTATATTTTATGATTACAGGGTGGATGGGCAATGAGGTTCAGTATATCCTTGAAAAATGTATGGCTGAATTTGTTTTTAAAGGTTTACAGCACTTAAATTACACTATTTATGCAAAACACTTTTAGGACTATATTTTTATATATTTATATATCTTAAAAAATGGATGTATTTTATTTAGTTATATAATGATTCTTATAATGATATGTGCTAACACTCATTATGCTGGTATGAGACTGGCCATACGGGGGTTAAATATACACAGTGATGTCACTGGCACATGGTTTCTAATTGGGGTGGAGGTTATTTAAATGTTATTTTGAGATATATGTGTCCCTTGAAAAAGGTCCCAATGGGGACCGAAACGTCGGTTGTGCATACACTTTTCTAATACAAGTTTCTTGCAAAGACCCTTGGTGCTGTTCTCTTCGTTGATTTATATATATATATATATATATATATATATATATATATATATATATACCTCAGTCGAAGAGTCGGCACTCACGACACTTTATGTAAATATGCCTGGGTGCAGTGTCCATAAATTAGCATTTCTATCCAAGGAGTAAGGTCCTCACTCTCAGGTCTTAAACAAAACAAAATGTATTTATTATATGGAAGACTAACGTTTCGGCCTCCTCCGAGGCCTTTCTCAAAGTACAAAATGGCACAATGTGAATGCATTAAATACTTTAGATGGCGGGAAAAGGTTAATCAGCTGACGTAACAACTACATCATCAAAATGCATCAAAAGGTTGAACGTCACACATAAAAAGCACATCATTGCAAATAGAAGAACACAAATTAAAAAACAACAATAAAAAGAGTGTTAATACTGTATTTTGCAACCATTATTTCAGTAAAACACCCCTCAGGAAACTCCATAAAAACAAGTTCTATGTAACAAAATCGCTACTTTGTATATTATATGTTAATAGAAACAATTATTAACTAAACTCAAAGTGTTACAAAAAGTACTAAACAATGAGCTAAGATAAAAGGTCTGTTCTGAGGCTTATACCTGTTTATAGTGAATAGGGATGGCGCGAACTGTTCGCCGGCGAACTTGTTCGCGCGAACATCGGCTGTTCGCGCTCGCCGGAAGTTCGCGAACGTCGTGCGACGTTCGCCAATTTTGGTTCGCCTTAGTTGGTGCTTTTTTTTTGCCATTTCTCCCCCAGACCAGCAGATACATGGCAGCCAATAAGTAAGCTCTCCCTCCTGGACCACCCCCACACCCCCTGGACCACTCCCCTTCCCTATAAAAACCGAAGCCCTGCAGCGTTTTTTCATTCTGCCTGTGTGTGCTTGGAAGAGCTAGTGTAGGGAGAGAGCTGTTAGTGATTTCAGGGACAGTGGATAGTAAGTTTGCTGGCTAGTAATCTACTGTACTTCAAACAACTGCCATCTAGCTGTGTGAGCTTGTTCACATTCTGTCTAAATATCCATAATATTACCCTCTCCAGAAAAAGCACCTGAGTGACTTTTTTCAAGCAGCCATAATATATTTTACGTAATCCGTATCCACCGCTGTAGTAGTGTATACGTTGACCTTGTAGCCATTATTTGCCCTGTAGGCATTTTTTGCCCAGTGTGTTCTTCAAACAACTGCCATCTAGCTGTGTGAGCTTGTTCACATTCTGTCTAAATATCAATAATATTACAGTGTCCACAACCACCACCTGAGTGACTTTTTTCCCTTTACAGCACAAAACGCAGCGCTGTGTCAACAATGGATTTTTCAGATACATTTTTGCCCTTGATCCCCCTCTGGCATGCCACTGTCCAGGTCGTTGCACCCTTTAAACAACTTTAAAATAATTTTTCTGGCCAGAAATGTCTTTTTTAGCTGTTAAAGTTCGCCTTCCCATTGAAGTCTATGGGGTTCGCGAACCGTTCGCGAACCGTTCGCAATTTTCCGGAAGTTCGCGAACATGTTCACGAACTTTTTTTCCGCGGTTCGCGCCATCCCTAATAGTGAACTAACTAGTTAAAGCTGTATTAAGATGGAACTTGTGTGGTACCTGACGGGGCTACTGCTAAATGAATTATTTAAAGGGGTTGTTCACCTTTGAGTTAACTTTTAGTATAATGTAGAGAGTGATATTCTGAGACAATTTGCAATTGGTTTTCATTTTTTATTGTTTGTGGTTTTATAGTTATTTAACTTTTTATTCAGCAGCTCTCTAGTTTGCAGTGTCAGCAATTTGGTTTCTAGGGTACAAATTCCCCTAGTAACCCTGCATTGATTTGAATAAGAGACTGGAATATGAATAGGACATGGACTGAATAGTATGCTAAGTAATAAAATGTGGCAATAACAATAAATTTGTAGCCTTACAGAGCATTTGTTTTTAGATGGTGTCAGTGACCCCCATTTGAAAGCTGCAAAAAAAACAGAATAAAATTGCAAATAATTAAAAAACTATGAAAAATAAATAATGACGACCAATTGAAAAGTTTCTTAGAATTGGCCCTTCTACAATATACTAAAAGTTAACTTGAAGGTGAACCATCCCTTTAATAATATTCTAATACTCATATTACTAACCAGACTGTCTATCATCTCCAATTATAACCAGTGGTCGGCCAGTGTGTTAACTAAGTAAGGAAAGCTACCCCGGGGCATGTTTCTCCACATATATATATATGTGTTCCTAAATTATATATCTATACTGTGACCATGAAGTTAATAACGAACCCAAAATGAAATTACACCTCTTAATTGCAATTACTTCCCGTTAACGTGTTGAAGTAAAATTATCTAAATTAAACCTAATCACGTGTGAAAGACAATTGGATAATGGGGGTCAGGCCCAGACTGGCAATCTGTGGGTTCTGGCAAATGCCCGATGGGCTGCTGTAAATTGCCATAGAAAGTGACTATTAAGTGGGCTGGTGGGGGCTGTTTGGGCCTCTTTGTAGCAGTAATGGCAGGGCCTATTTTGAATCCCAGTCCAGTCCTGATGTGGGTAGTGACATCAGTTGTGGAATTGAGTTGATGTGAGCGCCGGCGCTAACCTCCACCTGTTGTTTAGTGGAACAGCTAAGTGAACCGCGATGGTGTGGAATCGCCGCACAGATTACGGGCTGTGTGACCATTTGGAGCAACTATATGATTCTGAGATTAACATAACAGATGCCGGCATTTAATACTGGATTACGATATAAAGGGCCTGTAAGGATACATGAACTATAGTTCGGACTGCTTAACCCGGGGACTGTTCTCACATTACCAAAATATTTTAAATTTTTTTATTTTTTTTTACATATTTTGTTTTAGTCATATATGTGTTTACGGTAGTTAATAATTGTTTCTGTTACATAGTACTTGTTTTTATGGAGTTTCCTGAGGGGTGTTTTACTGAAATAATGGTTGCAAAATATTAACAGTCTTTTTATTGTTGTTTTTTTAATTTGTGTTCTTCTATTTGCAATGATGTGCTTTTTTTATGTGTGAAGTTCAACCTTTTGATGCATTTTGATGAGGTAGTTGTTACGTCAGCTTATATAATTACAGATTTAATGGCAAAGATACCTATTTGCAGATCAGTGGAGGATAATAAATAATAACATGTCAACAGAACACGTTTCATTTATCTGTTTAAAGCATTTTAAATTGCGGTGGGCCCATAATGCATTAATCTTCTGTAAACACAAGGTGGCAATGCATGTCCTAGGAAACATCAGGGAATAAAATGTTTTATTTAATGGAGAAAGCTTTGCTGTTTGGAAAGTAATGTAATGCTCTCTACAGCATTATATTCACATAAACAAGTATTTAAACCTAGGTAACCTAATATAACCTAATTTGTTTGATAAAAAAACTTTGGGGCTTTTTTTGCTGAGGTAACTCCGGTACTAACTCATTGTTCAGAGAACCTGTTAAACAGATTCATGTTCATATTAAATTCCTACAGAGGATCCAATTTAAGCAATGTGTTAAACAGTTAACTGCCTTGTCCTTGGTTGCCTCTAGGATGATAGCTTCTGCTGTTTAATAGTGCTCATTGTTGCTGTAAAGCCATTAATAAAAGCAGAACACAACTGCACTTATAATGTAGTGCTTATTTATCAAGGGCATACAAATAGAGATCAGCTGTGCCGCACGTTGCCCTCTCACATCAGACATCACAGAGTAAAATTCAGCATTTTTATTAAGCTAGGGATTGATTTTATGTGACTGCATGCATGTAAAATGCCATTATAAAGTATCAAAGACCTTGATGGTTTAGAACATGCTGTGATTCAATTGGAAAATAGTTGTTCTGCCCAAACTGAAAATGTCATTTGCAGATAGACGTTTGAATACTTTCGCCCGTCAGGATGATTGAACAACAGCATTAGGCTTTTGTTGTGTATGCCACAGCATATAATTTCATTACTCCCAACTGTCCCATTTTTAGAGGGTCAGTCCCTCTTTCTACAGCTCAACACACAGTCCCACGTTTGTATAGGAAAGTCCCTATTTTCTCTGCACTTGCAGAAACAAAGTTTCTAAATTAATTGGCTTTTGGCAGAGAGCCCAGAACAGCTACAGCAGCAGATAAGATACTGTTTTAACAATTTCTAGATAAGCAAATAAGTAATTGTAACAAAATAAGAGAACAGGTCCCTTGGGAAAACGTTAGACACAGCTTAAAGGGCTATTCACCTTCATTAGCAAAACTGTAAAAACTGAAGAAAAAAAAACACAGAAATATGTTCAAACTTTCATAACCTGCCAAATGTTGTAAAATGAAAATGGTAATTAGGGGGTGTGGCCAAAAAATGTTGGGAGGTATGTAATTTCATTTAATCCCTGGACTTTGGCTCATATAAAACACATCAAGTGCTTTAGAAAGAACAATGCTTTTCAAGATGTGGGGGGGTTGGTTGCATTAGGGGCCTCGCTTGAAGCCTTGTGAGTAGAAACATGGGTTAATACAGTTCTTTTTATATATATTATAAAAGTCATTAATATGTTATGAGCTGGTGCTGATATGTTTACTAGTAAATGAATTATTTATATAGTATAGGTATGGAACCTATTATCCAGAATTGTCAGGACCTGGAGTTTTCCAGATAAGAGATCTCTCTGTAATTTGGACCCCCCTTCTTTAATTTTACTAAAATCATTTAAAGATTAAATAAACCCAATATGAATTGCCTCCAATTCATAGAGATTCATTATGTCTTAGTTATGATCAGTGTAAAAAGGAACAATTTTGAATATCTTGGATTATAATAAAATTGAGTCTATGGGAGATGGCCTTCTGGTAATTCAGTGCTTTCTGGCAGGTCTGGACTGAGAATCAAAATAGGCCCTGGCATTTGAGGTTCCCAAAGGCCCCAGCAGGCTACACAGAAGCCCAAAAAAGCCCCCCACTAGCCCACTAAATAGTGAGTGTCTATGGTATCTTACAGCAGCCCCTCTGGCGTTTGCCAGAACCTACTAATTGCCAGTCTGGGCCTGCTTTCTGGATAAACGGTTTCTAGATAACGGATCCTATACAGGTTTGGAACCTCTTATCCAGAATGCTTGGCACCTGGGGTTTTCTGGATAAGGGATCTTTCTGTTTGGATATCTATACCTTAAAGGGGTGGTTCACCTTCAAGTTAACTTTTAGTATATTGTAGAAGGGCCAAGTCCATCTCCTATTCATATTCCAGTCTCTTATTCAAATCAATACAGGGTTGCTAGGGTAATTTGTACCCTAGAAACCAAATTGCTGACACTGCAAACTAGAGAGCTGCTGAATAAAAAGCTCAATAACTATAAAACCACAAACAATAAAAAATGAAAACCAATTGCAAATTGTCTCAGAATACTGTATCACTCTCTACATTATACTAAAAGTTAGCTCAAAGGTGAACAACCCCTTTAAGGTTGTTACTTACTAGAAAATCATGTAAACGTTAAATACACCCAATAGGCTGGCTTTGCATCCAATAATTATTTATAATTAATATATCTTAGTTTGGAACAAGTACAAGGTACTGTTTTCTTAGCACAGAAAAAAAAGGAAATCATTTTTAAAAATCTAGATTTTTAGGATAAAATGGAGTCTATGGGAGACGGTCATTCCATAATTCTGAATTTTCTGGATTACAGGTTTCTGGCTAACAGATCCCATACCTGTATTGTGATACACTGGGATGACTGTTCAAGTTCAAAAGAACACATTCCTATCAAGTGCAATTAAAGAGATTTTTTTTTTTTTTTTTAGAATTTGAGCCACCAATGTATTTTTTGGAAATTCCAGTAACTTTGCTGAATACAAAAATATGTTATGTAGGGACAGAGCTGTGAATGGATGCCTATCCAGCTGCAGTGTGTAAGTGTTCAATCCAGCAGTACGCAAATCAGGATATGGCTGTTAGGCAAATAAGCAAATGCTTGGGGGAGACACATACTCTGGATATGTTGATGAGTGACTGATGACTATGAAAGGAAGAAAACAACACTTTGCCTGTGGTTTCAGTGTAGAAATGTCATGGGTCATCTGCAGCAGTCAGCAATTAGTTTTCAAAACTAATTACCTCACAAAAGCAAGGCTTTGTTCCTGACTTCCTGACAAAAGCATGCAGACACTATTAACAACAAATAGCTAAAAAAGCAATGCTTTTTGGGGGGAGGCATCTATTATAGAAAAAAGGCTCCTGCTTCTGTTTTTTTGGCCTAGAAGCCGAGAACCGGATTGCAATTGGGGCAAATTCTGACTCTTTTTCTGATATCTCTAAAGGTGGCCATACACGAAGAGATCCGCTCGTTTGGCAATGTTGCCAAACGAGCGGATCTCTCCCCGATATGCCCACCTTGAGGTGGGCGATATCGGGCTGATCCGATCGTGGGCCCTAGGGCCCAACGTTCGGATCAGTATGGGCGGTCGGATCGCGGGACCGCATCAACGAACAGATGCGGCCGCGATCCGACTGGATTTTTAATCCTGCCCGATCGACATCTGGCCGACTTTCGGCCAGATATCGATCGGGAAAGCCCGTTGGAGGGCCCCCCACACGGGCAGATAAGCTGCCGACACAGTCTGTCGGCAGCTTTTATCTGCCCGTGTATGGCCACCTTTAGACATGCTCTCATTTTAGTGTCATACTGGGACTACTCCAGACTGAGTTGTCAGCCAGTGTTGAACCATATATGCTTAAAAAATGTCATTTTGTTTATTCTACCCCAAGGGTTCCCTTTTCCAACCATAGTCAATGCTCATTGTCTGCCCCTGCCCCTGGCCTGAGCATAGCCATATCTGGCCACATCACATCTGGGTGCAGAATCCCCTGTATTGATCACCAAGGAGGCCCTGCTTTCTAGTGCACAGCTCTGCTTTCTCAGACCAAATACAGGGCAAAGGTGTCAGCCTATGGGGGAGCAGTTTATGCAGTTTGGGGGGAAGAGGGGCTGTTGCAGGAGGGGCTCAACATGTGTTTAATAAATGAAGATTGTACAGGTATAGGATCTGTTATCCAGAAACCCATTATCCGGAAAGGCCATCCCTCATAGACTCTATTTTGTGCAAATAATCCACATTTTTAAAAATAAATTCCCTTTTCTCTGTAATAATAAAACAGTACATTGTACTTGATACAAACTAATATATAATTAATCCTTTTTGGAAGCAAAACCAGGATATTGGTTTTATTTCAGGTTTACATGATTTTCTAGTAGACTTAGGGTCAAATTTACAAATTTCACAGGTATTCACATGAAGGATTCGAATATTCGATTGAATTTTCAAAAATATTCGAATTTGAATTTATTAGGCAAATTTGACCAAATTCGACATTCGAACATTCGAATTTAATTTTATTCGAATATTCGATGGTCGAATACTTCCCCTTTAAATTTTAATTCGATCCCCTAGTTGCCAGATTAAACCTACCGAAATGGGGATCATTCCCTAAGATCGAATAGGAAAAAGTCGATCGATCTTTTAAAATTCGTTTGAAAATTTGATTAGAATTCGATCAAATTTCACTATTCGACCATTCGATCGGTGGAATTGTGCTAAACAAATTTGAATTCGAAATTCAAATTTTATCAATTCCCCACTATTCCCCCACTATTCCCTGGTCGAATTCTTTTGCCATTCGAAATTCGACCCTTAGTAAATCAGCCCCTTAAAGTATGAAGATACAAATTGCGGAAAGATCCATTATATGTAAAACCCCAGATCCCAAGCATTCTGGATAATGGGTCCCATTCCTATAGAGAACATATTTTTGCCTATTGTTTTCATCATAATCAGGTCCAGTGTCGGACTGGGATGCCAGGCGCCCACCAGAAAACCTTAGACCAGGGGCCCAACTTTTCAAACTATTATTCCTTCTCTCCTCGATTAACCCTTTATTCTCCTATTCTTTTAGATCTACTTACTATACTCTATTCTTCCATTATTAAGCCTCTTTTTCCACTTAAGGCTAGGGACAGACAGGGAGATTCGGGGAGATTCAGTCGCCTGGCGTTTAATAGCAGGCGACAATCTCCCCGAACGTCCTTCTCCCTGTCCGTCGCTAGTTGAAATGTAAAAGCGCCGGCTCTGTGCATACGCGGTGCGGCGATTTCCGGAATCGCCCGAAGTTTCCTCGCGAAGTAACTTCGGGCGATTAGGGAAATCGCCGCACCGCGTGTGCACAGAGCCGGCGCTTTTACATTTCAACTAGCGACGGACAGGGAGAAGGACGTTCGGGGAGATTGTCGCCTGCTATTAAACGCCAGGCGACTGAATCTACCCGAATCTCCCTGTCTGTCCCCAGCCTAAAGAAATAGGAAATGAACATGAAATAGGCCATATTGTTAGAAGCAAGAGGGCCCACTGACACCTAGGCCCACCGGGAGTTTTCATGGTATCCCTGTGGGCCAGTCCAACACTGATCAGGTCTGGACTGGGAGTCAAAATAGGCCCTGGCATTCAAACAGTGGCCCAAACAGCCCTCATTTCCCAGAGCCCACAGTCCGGGCCTGATCATAATCTTTGATCTTCTCTGCACTGCTCTGCTTTCTCAGGTATAGAACAAAGGAAGCAGCCCAAGGGAGAAGCATTCGGTGCAGCTGAGGAGAGGGAATTGTTGCAGAGGGCCACTTTTTAGAAAAAAGTTGTGAGGGGGGTTGTTCTCTTTAAAACCCCTGCATACCCAATTGTTCAATATGAGCTACACGAAGAGGTATGTACAGAACATACTTTTGCCCCTGTCTAGTGATGGGCGAATTTATTCGCCAGGGGCGAATTCGCGGCGAATTCCCGCGATTCGCCGCTGGCGAATAAATTCGCGAAACGACCCGAAAAATTCGCCGCCAAAAATTTGCCGCGCGTCAAAAACGACGCGCGACTCGTTTCGCCAAATGGCGAAAAATTCGCGAATTTCTCTGGAAATTCGCTAATTTTTCGGCGAAACGCGGCCGTTTCGCCCATCACTACCCCTGTCTATTTTTCTTGCAACTGCCAAACATGGAGTAACTTGAGTTTCCCTGTTTGCCCTGTTTTTTTTTTTATTAACCTACAATTTACACTTTTGCTTAGGAACATGCTGCATGGCGTTGGCAGCTCTGTGTTTCCTAAAACTTGAAATAGTTTGGTCAGTTCCATCCTTTTTAGCATATTATATCATATGAAAAATGAATAGAACATCTGCAAGGGAGTAAGAAGCAACATGGCTGCTAAGACCTTTAAAGTTGCATCTGCAGGAAATAGCACAAGCAATTGGTAATCTCTCACCGGACATATGAATAGCTTTAGGGTGACTATTGGATTCAGCAATGCTACAGTCAAACCAAAAAAGAAAAAAATATAAATAGAATTGTCTTTTCTTACATTGAAATGATCTTATTCGTTTCTCAGGGATTTTAACTGAACTAGTGCCAAAAAAAAAAAAAACAATCATGTTACAGAGAGAACATGTTAGAAGTCTGGAAAGCAATATTCACATTATTAGATTTTATTTTACTCCCTGCTCTTGTGTAGTGACTGAATCCCGCGGTGTCATGATGTTGAAATTTGGTGTATTATAGGTGCAGCCCTTTTGGGAATACTTTTCAATCATGGTACAAGCATGTTAAACTTGACATTTGTGTGATAACCAGTAAATAGATCAATAACACATAAGAAGCCGAGTGGAGAAAATCAGCAGCTTTATTAGGAAAAAAAAAAAACCTTAAAACAAAGCATTTTTAAAGCAAATAATGCATTTTGTTTTGTCTCTGCACTTTATAGATTCCACTGGCTCTCAGCATAGGGATACCACGTTATCATGTGATAATCTTGTAATACATTTTATTAACAAATTGTAGATAGCTTTCTGGCTGGATTTTTTTAGACGTCTCTATGATTTTTTTTTTAAACTCAGCTTTTACTTCTGCAGAAGTTATAAAGTATTGACTTGTTTGGGAAATTGTGTCAAGGATGGTTCTACTCTTATCCTTCTGATAGGAGTCAGATTATGAAATGTAAGCTCATTTTTTTGCTTTCTTAATTAATATGTTAACCTTGAAAGATATCTTCTCACAGTAGAGAATGGAAAGAAGAGAAGAGTTAACTTTCTTATTATCCAGCTGCTGCCAGGCTGTCTTTTTCATAGCGTTCCTTCCTGGCATCCCATAAATTACTGATAGAGAGAGGATAAAATGTACAGCATGTAGTCAAATAGGGCTTTGTACCAGAGTGCACCTAAATTCTATAATATATAATAACCATATGCTTGGCTGTAGGCTTCCTTATGAGGGTCTTTTATTACCAAGCATCTGCTAAAAACACCATTTTCATTAGTTTTAAGAAAAGGCTTTGATAATATTTTGTTCAATTTTTAAAAGACACAAATTGCAGAAAGAAGAAGGTTCTGTGCGCTTCTTGGTAACACAAAAAAACAACATCATAAAAATGCCTTATATGAAATGCTTGGATTCTCTGGAATGTGAGGCATTGTTTTCACTATGACAGAGACAAAGTTACTGTGGATGCAGGTTTATCATGCAGCGCAGGCTGCTGAATTATTTCCCTGAAGGATGAATTCTTGATATGCAGGCGTCTGCTGGCCAGCCAGCCCATTCTCTGTGCACCCTGCATCCTGCCTTAGAGAATGACCTTCTGTTGTTCACCAGGCATCCGGGTCTCCATGAAAAAGGCCGCTAACACAGGAAAGTCATTTTATGGTGCCTGGCAGAGGACAACAGAAAAAAGTCCATAGGAAGTATTTCGAATATACACTCAAAGTCCTTTAAGGAAAAGCAACAATGTTTATGTTCCTGTCTTTGAAATGATTAGGAGTAACAAAAATTCCAAGTACGCACAGTATGAACCAGCAGGTGCAAAAAAACACAGCTGTACACAAAACAAAATAAAGCCCAAAAAGGCAAGTCAGCATGAGAGACAAATATGCCAGAAGCAAAGCCAATTTCTCATTTCTCAGTTGCGCAATATCTTTCCAGTATTTTCTTCTGCATGTACAGGATATGAACATTTAGTGCTGTGGGGTGTCTTGTTGATTGTAGATTTTCCCATAAAGTGAAATTTGTTAAGTTTTAATTGGTACCTGATTGGATGATGACTGTGCTTCTCCTTATGCAATGTCTTCATTTAAAATGAGCAGAAGCTGCAATAGAAAGTTTAGTAAAACCTTAAAGAACAAGTAAACCTTTTTTTTTTCTATCTGTAAATTTGCTCTAAACAGCCCCCCCAGATTAATGTACCTTAGTCCCTGCTGCAAGTCTGCTCTGGTTTCTGTGTTATCAGCAGCTTGTTTCCTCTTCTTCCTGGTGCAGAGTGAAGCCCCGCCCCATAGCTTACTGAGCTGACCTTATCTCTGTGACTAGTCCTGGAGATCATTTGCATACTATGACATAGCAGAGAGCAGTGTGTGCAGCACCTTTTGCTTGGGGAAACTAGCTTACTAATGCACACACTGGCTCCCTCTTCCTCTCTATTGTGGAACAGCAGCAAATGGACTGCTCAGTAAACTAAGGGGCGGGGCTTCACTCTGCACCAGGAAGAAGGGGAAACAAGCTGCTGATAACACAGAAACCAGAGCAGACTTGCAGCAGGGACTAAGGTACATTAATCTGGGGGGCTGTTTAGAGCAAATTTACAGAAAGAAAAACATTTACTTTTCCTTTAAGGGAAATGTAATCCCTTGAAAAAAATCATGTAAAATTGCCACAAGCAGTGCAGTGTAGCTATTAACAGTTTTAGTAGCAATGCAACCATGCTGTTCATTTTGGCCGACTGAACACAATCAGTAGAAAATTTAAGGGGAACTAAGCTCTAAAAATGAATATGGCTCTTTCATACTCTATTTTACACATAACAATAATGATCCACGCCTTCACAGGCCCGGATTTGTGAAAAGGCCAGATAGGCCCAGGGCAGCAGAAATTCAGGGGTGGCATGCTGCCCAGCCACATTAAAGTCAGTATATTCAATCTGTGCATATATGCACGCACTCTGCCGCACAAAGGGAGGGGGACGCGGATGTGGAGAAAAACGCGAAAGGGGGAAGTAGAAGCTGAGGGGGTATCAGAAGAAGAGCAGGATGGGGAGGAAAGAGAGACGCTGAGGAGTAAGAGGAGAGAAACGCGAAGGGAAGCAGAAGCTCATGGGGAAGCAGGTGGGGATGGGAGAGACACGCTGAAGGGGAAGAGAGAGGGAGAGAGATACGGTGAGGGGGAGATGAGCAGAAACGGCCTAGGGGCGCCGTTTGTAAATCCAGGTCTGGGCCTTCCCAGTTATCACAATTGTTTCCCATCTTGGATTTTGTTAGGAGTGTCTACAACATACATGTGCTCAGTGTGCTCTGTGTAGCTGTCCTCAGAAAATGAGGATGGCCTGTCATAAAAGCTGATGTACAGCATTTCCACCCTACTTTCTTGGTTAAGCTTTAGTTCTCCTTTTAGTTAGACAGAAAATGGAAATAATGTGATCCTGCTCTACTCGGAAACTAGTGTAGTCAGGGTGGATCAGGAAGGTGCATTGTTTTTTTTTTTTCTCATATGTGCCCCATTCTACTGTTTGACAGGGCTCACTGCTGGGGGGATAGTAAATGATGGGCTGATAAGTCTGAATGAAGTGTGAATAAAGTGAAAGGGAACTGTGGCTTCTGTAAGTTTTTTTACCTTTCCATAGGCTGAGAGACAGCCAAATGTCCTGATATACTCAGGATTATCATGTGCGTCACGGCTTGACATGAAAAGAAACAATAGCATGATATCTAGCATTCTTAACATAAAATTGCCAGTACACAAATACAATGTTAAAACTGAGAAGATTTTTTTTTTAAATGTACTGTTGCTGATCTCCATTTTTTTTTGGCCAATACTGAGAAATGTTGGTCATCAGTAGCTGGAAGCCTAAACTGTAGAACATCCCATCATGAACATGTCAGTGTTACAGATTACGACACTGGTATGACATAAGGAGTATGATGTCAATGTCAGTGGTATGCGCACATTTACTCCATACTGTTTGTTATTATTTTTCATTCCTGAACACTCTGTTCTCTGTATCACTTCGGACAATGTCATCTGATTACAATAGCCTGATTATTTGAATCATTGTTTTAGCCATGTTGCTTAGCCAAGCCTAATTGTGTGTGTGACCACCTATTGTGTCAAGGAAAAACAGGATATGAAATGATGAATATTCACATCTCATATTATTGCTATTTTTTCCATAACATACTTTGAAGTGTAACATTAACCTTTTCATTTTCTGGGAGTGAATAAGGGGTTGACAAAATCTGCCACTGGAGGGAGCTGCAGACATAGAAAAGAAGATTCAAACCAGATCAGTGTTAAAAACAATAAAAAAAAAAGTCCTGTTGCGAGATAAGAGAAGAAGAATAAGAGCAGAGGATAGATTCTATTATTATGGTACTTGTCTCATCATAGATGCATTTTAATTAAAGGCTCGCTTTCAGTTTTTCCTAATAATTTTTCTATAGCCAGTTATTTTAGTCCATTTATATATTTAACCCAACCCATAACACTTTATTATATATATTAAAGAGGGCATATACTTTATATAATACTGACTCTTTTGCATCTCTCTGTTGTCTTGCACATAGAGAAAACTGTGACATTTGTGCCTGTCAATATTACACTGTAATTTAATGTCAGAAGGGCAGACACAGTGCTGGTTAGATGATCAGAAGTAGCAGATCTTTGCTCCATTCCTTTAGTGATGGTCATATGAATCAATGTCAATGTAAACAAGGTAATCAGAATTCTTACTGTGAGATCCTATTGCATCAATTGGCCAGCGAGGCCCTTAAAAACCATTTACAATGTATTTTGCAGGGTGGCTTTTAAAATACATCATGCTTTAACCCTTGTTTATATGTAAGTTCATCAACATTTAGGTAAGCCAGCTAGTTTTGGTTTCATGGGATATTAAAACACCCACTTGGTATTTAACTTTTGGGGTATTACAAGGAATATGTCACCCTTTTACCACCCACATAACCTCCTACTTAGCTCTTTGCTGGCTTTGCCTCCTGAAATGCAGAGCAGTACAGCCAGGGTACCACCCTATTAAACAAGGTTTCCCCCATATTTTGTGTTGTGTAGGGGGACCACTAATATCCATGTGATATCAATATTGCTCAATTTGTTGATAGAGCAGATTTAAACCTTTAATCTGCTGATGTACCATATCTGTCAGTGCACATTGCAGCACCAGATTTGGACATGAAAAGGAACCTGCTGTTCAGACTGCCAGGCTGAATGATGGAGCAACAGAAAGGCATATAGTGTATGGCCCCTCACACGTCCATTAGACCCACTGGTTGGTCCATTAGATATCAGTTGAGTTTGGTCTATTTATAGTCTCCTTAGGAAAGTCTTATTTGTGCTGCTGTATTTGCAGACAGCCTCCTGTCTGGATAACTGAATCATCTCTCAAGCAAGCAAAATACATATTTGTAATCACAATAACAGTTTTAGACAAAAATTATGTTTTTTTTACTGATTCCCATTTTGTTTGTATTTCAAATCTTCGGGATATGTTTTTTTCAGCACATATTTGGTTTTGCATAGCGACATGGAATTTATTGGTCAGTGCAGCCTTGTAGGATTAAAGATTAGGTAGTTGGATGGAGTTGAGTGCTGTTGCCTTTCCAGCCAAATATATGTGTTTGTCATGGATTACAGGAATATGTTTAGTGTCATTATGAAATGTGAAAGAAGGAAATAAAAAAGGTAGATAAAATAAAAGAGAACAAAGTTCAAGTTAGCAAAACCCAAAAAGTTGCCTATAAGTACAGCCACATCCAAACATCCGCACCATCTATCGTCTTGTCTATCTATCATCTATTTATCATCTATGATCTATATACCTATCATCTATCTATTGTTTATCTATTCTATCTAATCTATCATCATCTATATATCGATCTATTGTCTATCTATCTATCTATATAGCTATCATCTATATATCTATCATTAGTGATGGGCGAATCTTTGGCACTTCGCTGAATTTTTCGAGAAAACTGAGAAAAATTCAAGAAACGCCACTGTGTCTCGTTTTTGGATGCGCACGTCCATTTTTTTATGCCAGTGTCCATTGCCGGCGTAGGAAAAAACAGATGCGTGCGTCCAAAAAACCAGAGCAAGCCCTGCTTAGCACAGTAATTAGTGTCTATAAGGAATTTCTACAAATATAAAAGCATCATGGCAGCTTCTAGTCAATTAAATCAAATAAAATGCACAGATGTTAGATGTTAAAGAGAACATATCATCCTATAAAAATACTATAATTTATTTTCCAGTCACTTTTTCCTAAGCAGTACATAAATTATGCATGCAGAACCTAGAGTGTGCAGAGTTTTACTTCAAAATTATATTTGGCTATCAAGAAAGAAAATTATTACATTTCAATTACATGGGCATTTTATCTGCATTTTCATGCTACTGATTATTAATCTTACTTCGTTTTGCTTATTAATATGTCACACAACAGTTGTATTCCTAATGAAAGAACAAGTAACACAAAGCTGCTTGTTCCTGTTGTCCCAACAAAACCCAATTACATTTTATTATATACAAATTGTTTTACAATGATGAAGTTCTGATGAAATGTAGCTTCAGCTGTTCTTGCTGAGATCATATCTTGTAACATTTCCCACAAGACAAGATTTCCTTGGATACTGCTGGTTTTCTCAACACTGGTTCCGAAAGCTAAATCACATGTGGGATCAGCTTTATTCTGAAGACTTCTGTCTACTTATAAGTCTACTAGTATTTTTTTCTGCTGAGATTGCATAAGGTGGATGTATTGACATTGTGATGAGAAGTTCAATATCAGTTTAAATTTATAGCAAGCATAACATTTACTTAACTCTTCCTGTTGTCTATATGTGATGTGTGCATGAAGATTAGAAGTGCAGATATCTGGATATCTGCTGGCAGGGCTGTAACTACAGAGGAAGCTGGTTGTAGGGTGGCCAATAGTGTAGGGCAGGGTCAGACAGGCCCCCGGTCTTGTGGACCATCTCCTCTCCTGAAATTTTGTGTGCACTGGGGAGTGGTGGTGATGGGGCATGTTGTGATTGAGGGGACATGGGTGTGGAGGCCCTGAACCAGCAGTCCTCGTGGGCCCCAGATCCCCCAGTCTGACGCTGGTGTAGGGGGCCCAGTAAAGTCCAAGTGAATATAGCTAGGCACAACAGGTCAACTTACTTTGGGGCACTAAATTGAATTTGCTGTGGTGTCCACTCTCTAGTTTTTCCACTATCTGCTGGCATATAAACAGACCAGCATTTGAAGAAATTGTTCATGTTAATATTCTGAATGTCATTGATTCTCTGTCTTTGTTAATTATGTACATTTTTGGTCCCAGGAATGAAATACTCTGTCAGATGCTGAAGGCAATCAAGCTTTGAGAAACACCCACAAGCACCTAACACTGAGAACATGCCTGTGGATAAAGGTGAGTGAGGCTTGGCTGTAAATACAAGGTATCAGGAAAGAAACTAGCCTGCAGTCAATCATATCTGGGTCAGCGCAGGCAGTACAGGTTGAACATGATAGGTCGGCAAGGTGGCAAATATATGTAAATACAGTTGCAGTCATCAAACTGTTCTGATTCTCTATGGTTGTTACAAAAAATGCATTTCTTTTACAATAACTATTTTTTTGGAGTAAAATATTACATTTACCTTTTTCGATACCCCTCTACTACTAGTGCTATCTGACATTAAAATCAGGCACTGTTCGCACAGGACTCATTTACAAACACAGCTGCATTGTGCCAAGCGCAAATATATATATATATATATATATATATATATATATATATATATATATATAAAATGCATAATTTCTAAAATAAAACATGAAAGTATAATTTCTAAGTCTATAGCTTTCACATTGTGTGAGGCTGCACAAGGCAACTTGGGATGGAAGATATGCATGCCAACTCCCGGTCAAGGTTGAATAATGAGACGAGTGGGAACTGTGTAAGCTCATTGTTTGATACATACTTTACCGTGGTACTGATATCTATCTTTAATAACAATGGAAGCAATCCTAACTTCTGCCAAATCACTTTTTAACTAGGAACTGGGTGAACAAACTGAAAATCCCTGCCAACTGCATCCAATCTCCAGATAGTTAAAAAATATTATCTTAGGCATAATCCCAAGAAGTCATTAAATCTCTTGTTGGCTTGCCAACTGCCATTTATATTGTGATTTAGGTAATATTGATTTGTAAAAAAACAAATGCAATTTCCAGCATTTAGGGTCATGTCCGACAGACTACTTTCAAAATAAATCTCAATAAATGTCACCCCAATTCTGACAAACCGTCATCTATACCACAATGTTTTTGGGCCTATTTCCTTATACTGTACAAGTATATATATATCCTGAAGGACATCTCCCATAGACTCCTTTTTTTAGTTAACACTGAAAATTTTCTAAATTGATTACCCTTTTCTCTGTAATAATAAAACAATATCTTGTACTCAGCTCCATTAATTCATATTGGTGGCAAAACAATTCTATTGGGTCTATTTGAAATCTAAATGACAAATTAAGGAAAGAGGCCTTATCCAGAAACCCAAGGCCCTAAGATTACCAAGCATAATAGATCCCATACTTGTACTAGCTAGCTTTCTATCATCAATATTACAGCAGCCAATTACATTGAACATCAGTTTTGCAGCAGCCAATTAAAATGAACCAGCAAAGTTGACATTGTCTCAGCTGTAAGACACATCCCTTCTTACAAATTTTTGTTGGACATTAACCCCTTTTGGTCTGCCTAGTCCAAATTACAGTTACTTATATAAAATAAGGGCAAGTAGTGAAAAGGACACGTAGCTTCTAACGAACACTTGTTATTTTAACACTTGAGGCAATATTAACAAGTTTCAAAGAGGAAGACACTGTCAACCTGTCAGTCATAGCACTCCTGCTGGAAGGCTACATAAATCTAATTTTCTGTAAAGAAAAATATTGCTTAACCCCAACCTTTATCATATGAGTTACAGCAATTTCAAGTAGACATATAAAAAGATATATCTTATTTATTGCTCTAATCTGCCAAGGAGTCTGATGTTTTCCAGGCAGTAATTGATTACATGCTAAGGGTTTTCAACAAGTTAAGCAGAATCCTTTACTACTGAGTGGTGTATTTTCCTTTTTATTTTTTTATACTTAGGAGATGTTTGTCATCTAGAGACTGTAATTATGAGTCACATAACAAGGAACTGGTTTATAGTTGCTCAGTATTATAACCAAGTGGTTACAGATTGGTAACATGATAGGCAATTGTTATTTAACAATATATTTTCTATGCTGGAATGATTAATTATGGCATGGAACAGAAACCTTAACAGCTTTATGGAAACCTGTTTGCTGTGGGCCATTGGACCACCATTGTACCCTTACTCCAACAAGCAATTGCATCTGATAAACAGATCACAAACCTTACTGCACTAAAGATATCAGATTTCAAATATTCCTATAGGAATATTTGTTCTAATAGAAGTAGAGGATGTAAACCCTATACTAAAATGTTGCTTAATGAAAGCATCCAATATATATTTTTACAATTATTTAAAAGTAGCATTTATCTGTTCATTTCTGCACTGCTGGTTCTGACCTTTGAAACAATGTACCAAGCAAAAAAAAATTGTATTTAATGCCAAATGAAAAAGATTACAGTAGCCATATATGGGAAAGTTTTTATCAAATAGTAAATAACATTAAAACACATTTTAATAACTAGCAGAGGAATTGTCATATATCTGTACAGATTAATAGCCTCATTAGGCAGAAAAGTAGAACCAAAGAGTTTACTAAAATATAATGAAAATGGCTTGAATTAAAAAATTAATTGGGTTGAATGACCCATTCAACCCACAAATAGATAATAGGTAGTAAGTAAAATACAAAGACAATAGGAAAGCATTGATTAAGGTAGAATTGAGTCATTTATTCTTCAAGCTCATCAGAAAGTACCAATGGGTGTGCATAGGCTCTAATTTAGTGCCATATATATCCCTTTCTTTGTCCTTTGAAATAAAAATTCTCTTTTGGCAAGCCAAAATTAAGATATGTATAGTTATATCTACTGAAGATCTTTAAATGTCAATTTACACACATTGATGAAATAAACAAAAATATTTTGCGGGGATCTGTATATTTTGTGAGTACAAATAAGAGGTCTCTGGTTTGCCAAATGACATTAATCCATGTTATTATTATAAAGATAATGATAAGACTCTTTTGCAGAAAACGTGTTTTTTTCCATTGTAACCCAAAAAATTTTTTCCATTTACCCAAAAGGGTGTTCCACTAAATAAGAGAAATTTCAGAATTTACTAGACTCTAATGTCTTTCCAGATGGCTGTGCTGTTGGCCTGAGAAAATATCTGGCTGGACAAAGAGTTCAACAAACTGCTGGAATACTATCATCTGTTTGGCTATAATGAAAGAGATTTGTTTTTCTATTTATGCCGCCACCTTATCCTTTATGCACAGGAATACACTAATCAGTAAAATATGCACTCACACTTTTGTCAGTAAGGTCAAATGCATTTGGATGGAATTCCAGTCTTGCCATTATAACAATTGTAGGAAGTGATGTTGTTGAATCCACCGCTGCGTAAAAGACTTTAATAGACAACAATGGTTCAAAAGAGCTTGACTTGTATTCTGCAACCTTGCATTCTTCACACTAGGAGTCCCTTTATTGTATGTGAAACAATGTATGGTGATAAAAACAAGTTACTGTACCAAAGTAAAACTGCTGGAATTTTCTGGGTTGTTGAATTATTCAAATGCAATAATATTTGCAGAAGAAATCCATATTTCAGGAGTGAGTAGATAAGTAATAGCTAAGCATTCTAACTGTATGAGTTGCCAGACAACTAAAATATCATTAAAAACCAAGATGATTTCAGTTTATCAAATTATAGTTTTACATTTTGCACAAAGCCAACAATTGGAAAGTTATCCAAGTGCAAAGTAAAAACAATAACACCTGTGAAGTTGCAGTGGGGTGTGCCAGGTTTTGTTGAAGTGCTCAGGACACAGAGTAGGGTCAAACATTTTGGAAAAATGGTATGTAATGAGAGGATTACCCTATGTCAATTAGCCAGTTTAATTAAAGTCACCCATATATAGTGGATGTTTTAGCCAGACGTTTGTATTCCAACCACATATTGCATGTAAATGATATGTAATAGCAGCCTCAGCTGTGTGCATATCTTTATCATTTAAAGGAATTGTTCAGTATAAAAGTAAAAACTGGGTAAATAGACAGGCTGTGCAAAATAAAAATTTTTTCAATATAGTTAGTTAGGAAAAAATGTAATTTATAAAGACTGGAGTGACTGCAAGTCTAACATAACAGAACAGAACAGTACTTCTTGCTTTTCAGCTCTCATTTGTTTACATGAACTAGTTACCCTGGTTACCAGGCAGTAACCAATCAGTGAATTGAGGGAGGGCCACATGGATCATAACTGTTGCTTTTGAATCTGAGCTGAATGCTGAGGATCAATTGCAAACTCACTGAACAGTTATGTCCCACGTGGCCCCCCTTCAAGTCACTGACTTACTCAGATTTTGAGAGCTGAAAAGCTGGATGTTGTGTTGTATTCTGTTATGTTACACATCCAGCCACTCCAGCCTTTATACAGTACATTTTTGGCTAACTAACTATATTAGAAACATTTTTTATTTTGCACAGCCTATCTATTTACCAAGTTTTTATTTTTACCCTGAACTGTTCCTTTAAACATAATGTAAACATAATAATATTATGCTGGTAAAGAGGTAATGTACAATATACATTATATAAATTCACATAATTTTTAGTAGACCTACTGTGCATTCTATGCACTCAGCAGTTCTAACCTTATTTGTACCTTTTGAAAATACCAGATATATATATTTCAAAATGATCAGCTGTTACGCTCACCTAATTTCACATTTACCAGAATGCCTCCACTGTAAAAAAAAAAAAAAAGACAGAAAGAGAGTGGAGGCAAAAGCATCACTTTTCCATAAGTAGCATTTAAAGCAATTACACTTACCATTCTTCTCACCTGATATTCACAATGAATTCCACAAGTGGTTGCACATAGCTCTAAAGGTGGCCAAAGACATAACAATTACAACCTTTCTTGGAAAAGCAGTCTTCTCTATATTCCATGAAGGTCAGTAGTTCATAATCCATGGGAGTGAAGGCATTCCATTGCTCACTGGCTAATGCTAGTTCCTCAGCTGAGGAGCTGTAGGTCCCAATCTGATCACCTGGGAATTCTTCTCCTAAATTGCTTTCTCTTATCTGCTTTCTATAGCTGAGATTTGCCATGCTGGCTTGCATCTCCAACATCTTTTTCGCTCTCAAAGACTATTAGTGCCAAGGTGTCCATTAGTTAACTCTTCAGCTATGCTCTGATTGGCTGGCACAGAAGATTCTGCAGAATCAACACCAAAAGTGATCAAAAGCACTCTTTTTATTCAGCATTACTTGTATTCACTGCTTATTCATGATAAGGCTTGGGAATCCTATGGGCTTATGATCTTAATGAAATAAGTCTTCATATATGTAATATGAGATGTGTATCTGATAAACTCAAATTGAGGTACCAAATGGACAAAGAAACAGCATTTCATTGTGCACCCCTGTTATTGTTAATGCTGTGCCCCCTGAAACTTGTTGTTATGCTCCCCAGAGCAAAAAACTCACAGTTTGTGGATAATTACAATCTATAAATTGACAATTCCTAAAATATAAACCGTTTACTTTTTCCATGTGGGTTTATAATATATAATTTTAAATTTGGGCAGCTATTAATGGTTCAGACTGAGGGGTAGAATGATTGGAGTAGAGTTGTGTAGATTAGGTGAGCAGATGTGGCCCAATGATTGCTAAAGGCTAACTTGCTGTGAATCATTGGCAAATAACTGTACTGCATCTGTGCTTAAATCATGTAAAATGTGAATCTAGGCCCCATTCCAGGTTACAGTATTACCAAAATATGGTTTTCCAAGGGAGAGGTTATTACTGTATATATGGCAGCTGGTCTCTGTTTTGGGAAGATTTAGGGGCAAATTTACTATTATTCACCCAAAATCCTACCAATCTATTTGAAATTCGATAAGCATTCGAATATCGAATGCTTATCGAATAGTCTTAGGCTATCATTTCTCTATCGATTTCTCTATGAATTCGTACGATCGCATACCGATCGTTCCATTTCATGAAAAAATTGTGAAATTACCTTCGAGCCTCCGAAAAATTTGTACAATTCGAACGATCGAACGCTTCGATCATACGAATGGTATTCGAGCAGGACTTAGCCAAAGAAGCATATGGGGGGGGGGTAGGTTCAATCTGGCAAAGTAGGCATGCAAAGGATTTTAAAATTTTTATTCCTTCAATCATTGAATGATTGAATTATCGAATATCCGATCCTCGATCTATTCAATCTATTCAATAATTCAGTATTTCATGATCGAAGAGGCCAAATTTGTATATTCAAATATTCAAATATCCGATTAAATCGTACGATCGTAATTCGATCATATTCGATCGAACTACGATCCATTCACATGAATTTTGTAAATTTGGCCCTTAGTCTTCCTAGTCTATTAGTTCCCCTTAAGCCAGTCAGCAGTGTGAACAAACTCGCATAAATATTTGTGGAGCACTAAAACTGCAGATAAGAAATATGGCAAAGCTCTATGGTTGGGACCTGTTTTCCTAAATGATTGGGACCTGAGTTTTTTTTTTAGATCTTTCTGTATTTCAGGTCACCATACTTTTTCCACTAAAAATCATTTAAACCTGTGGTTCTCAACCTTCCTTATGCTGCGACCCTTTAATACAGTTCCTCATTTTGTGGTGACCCACCAACCATAAAATATTAAAATATTTTCGTTGCCAGCCCAGAGCAGATTGTTATGAAAATACAGAAGACAGGGTGTCTGCATAAAAGTTTGTTTTCCGTGCATAGTGCGGAAACATTTTTTGGCCACACCCCCAATTACCATGTTGATTTTAGAAATATGACTGCCCACTTTAAATGGTCAGGGAGAGCTGTATGGCAGTCCCTACTAAGGGGATATAGAAAGTTGTAGTGCAACTGGCTTCCCTACACAGGTTACTGAACTACAATTCCCAGCACCAATACCCGGAGAGCTACAACCATGGCCCAGGGCTAGTGGGGAGAGAGATGAACCTGCTCCTGGAACCCCTTAAGTGACCCCTGTGAAACGGTCATTCGACCCCCAAAGGTTGAGAACCACTGATTTAAAAATTAAACAAACTCAAGAGGATTGTTTTGCGTCCAATAAGGATTAATTATATCTTAGTTGGGATGAAGTACAATACATTTTTTTTTTTTTAAAGAGAAAAGGAAATAATTTAAAACAATTTTATTTTCTTACATTTATTTGCTTAAGTCTATGGGAAGTAGCCTTTTCATAATTGAAAGCTTTCTGGATAATGGGTTTCTAGAAAACATATCTCTCTGACCCTATCGTTACAGGAACTGACCAAACGGGACACTGTTATAAAATTAATTTCACAGGTATGGGATCCGTTATGCAGAAACCCACTATCCAGAAAGCTCCAAATTACGGAAAGGCTGTCTCCTAAAGACTCCATTATAATTAAATAATCCAGATTTTATATATATATATATATTTTTTTTTTCCAATATATTTTTAAGAAAACGGGATACAGAAAGCAAAAAGGATTAAAGATAAAGAGGGAAAAAACTTCTTAAAGATACATTCTTTGGTATATATATGGCAATTAATAACACATTCATTTAGTCATAGACGATTAACTTTACAATTCTCTCTCTCTGTTCTTCATATTTTCTTTCTTTCTTCATCTGATTTACCTTATCTGTCCTAGTATTTCTTTTCACTTGAATTAAGTTATTTATTTATTTATTTATTTATTTTTTTTGATAAAGGACAGACGCAATTCCCAAATTTTCCAATACATTTTGCTTGTATCATGTAGTATGTGTTTCATCTCTTCCATTTTATTTGTGTCTCCTACTAGCTGTTGCCACTCCCTAAATGGAGGAGGGGATTCTTTCTTCCAATGTCGAGAAATTAAAGATCTGGCAGTGTTTAACAGGTACAAGGTAAGTGTATCAATTTACCATTGATAAATTCAACAGTATTAATGGTATATCATTTTCTTACATTTCATTATGTGTAATTTCCTTTATTACTTGTAATATCCTTCCACAATATTCCTTCAGTAATGCACATTTTTTTACCATATATGAGATTAGGTACCTATTTCTTGATCACATCTCCAACACTTATCTGAACTGTTTGGAAATATTTTCTTTAATTTAGCTGGGGTGTGATGCCATCTGGTAACTAGTTTGTAATTCATCTCCCTTATTCTAGCTGCTTATAATGCATATTCATTGTTTATGTTGAATCCTTGAGGATTTTCCTGCCCATACAAATTTCAAAATCAATGTTTTAATTTTTTTGAAGAAAATCCCTGGTAACCTTATAGGTAATGCTTGGAAATAATATATCAATTTAGGCATTAAAATCATTTGTACTGCTTGAATTTTTCTAAACCATGATAGATAAATTTTAATCCATTTGGCCACCAATTTCTGTGCTGATTATATGATATAGATCTGATATCTTTGGGGTTATATTTACCCCTAAATATCTAATATTATGTTTTACCCATTTAAAGTAGTACCTGACTATAGTTAAATAGTCAACTGACTATAGTTGGGAGGGGTAGGAGCTACAACAAGGAGCTGGTCATTACTCCTATATGAACTATAACAAACAAGAGAAAGTTGTGCTCACAGCTAATTTTTAAAACCAATAGGCGGGGGTGCAATGAGGCTGTGACCACAAAATACATATAGAAAAATGCAACTATAGTCAGGTGATCCCACTGGTGTCTAATAAAATGACAACCAGGACTGACCAGATATGGGATGACTTTGACATAGCTGGCCAGCTTAAATATATTGCAATATATGGACAAACAATCCCTGTTGTTTAAAGGGTAAGGCATTTTTTAGTAGCTGTATGCACAGAATGTCTCAATGTCTTAAATATATTGATAATGGGATGAGTGCAGAGGACCTCTACAGAATGAGACATGCAGAAAGTTCAGCTCCTACTGAGCAAGTCTCCTGAGCTTTATTAAAGGGGTTGTTAACTTTTGCTATGGTATAATGTAGAGAACGATATTCTGAGCTAGTTTGCAATTAGTTTAAATTTTTTATTATTTAGGTTTTTGAGTTATTCAGCTTTTTATTCAGCCGCTCTCCAGTTTGCAGTCAGCAATCTAGTTGCTAGGGTGTAAATTACTCTAGCAAGCATGCATCGATTTGAATATGAATAGGAGAAGGCCTAAATAGAAACACGAGTGATAAAAAGTAGCAATTACAATAAATTTGAAGCATTACAGAGCATTCATTTTATAGATGGGGTTAGTGACCCCCATTTGAAAAGTTGGTAAGAGTCAGAGCAAGAAGTCAAATAATTGAAAAACTATATATTTAACAACAATTGAAATGTTTCTTAGATTTGAAACTAACCCTTTCATGTCACATTATTGATGCCAATTCTCTGTTTTAATTTAAATTATTCTATTTTAGACTTTAGTTACCCTTTAACATAAGCTGCATATGAGTATGTGTTATAGTGGTAAAGATTATGCACCCAGCATATCTTTTCTGTAGGTAACAGGTTTGGTGGAGTGTGTCAAAGCCAAGAACCTAGGAGACCAGATTTGCTTTATACAGCTGTTCTTTGGTTAGAGTTCAGTAATAATGTTCAGCAATAATGTTGTTAAAAGAACACATTTAAGTGCTGTGACTTACATGAAAGCAAGTGTTTGTGCATGATCATAGGAATTGAACTATGATGATTTCCAACTTTTGCCTTTAGCCCCTTTGTTTCAGCAATCAATGTCTCCTTTGTCTCTCATAGCTCCAGTTAAAGGTGGAAATACACGGGCCGATAAAAGCTGCCGACAGACCATGTTGGCAGCTTATTGGCCCATGTATGGGGCCCTCTGACGGGCCTTGCCGATTGATATCTGGCCGAAAGTTGGCCAGATGTCGATCGGGCGGGACTAAAAATCCCGTCGGATCACGGCTGCATCTGTTAGTTGATGCTGTCCTGCGAAACGACCTCCCATAAGGCCTCCATTATGATCCGATCGTTGGACCCTAGGGCCCATGATCGGGTCAGCCCAATATAGCCCACCTCAAGGTGGGCATATCAGGGAGAGTTCCGCCCATTTGGTGACATTGTCAAACGAGCGGATGTCTCCGTGTATGGCCACCTTAATACAGTATATAGTTATGACTTCAATCCAATAAACCAATCATTGCTATTCCTTCAAGAGCAGTTGATGAACATTTAAAAAGAGAATCCGCAACTTATTTCCATGAGAAATATATTTTATTAGAGAACATAGGTGCCCTTAGGCACTTGCCTTCTGGATTGGTGATTAAAAATCAGGCTCAATGTGTAAAGCACAGTGCTACTGGGACTAAGGGAGGCCTGTACTTAAAGGGGTGAATTACCTTTAAATTAATCTTTATTGTGTTATAAAATTCATCTTCATTACTTTTTATAGTTTTTTTTTAATTATTTGCCTTGTTCTTCTGACTCAAATCAGGGTCATTGACCCTGTCCAAAAGCGAACGCTCTGTAAGGCTACAAATGTATTGTTATTGCTTCTTGTTATTACTCATCTTCTATTTATATCCTCCCCCATTCATATCCCAGTCTATTTTTCAAATAAGTAGATGGTTGCTAGGTACCAGATTTCTGAAACGGCAAACTGTAGATTTGTTAAATAAAAAGCTAAATAATTTAAAAAAACACAAATAGTGAGTCACTTTCTACATCATACTAAAAGTTAACTCAAAGGTGAACAACCCCTTTATTGCCTGCCTTTGTGGCTCCCAGTGTTTCCTAGCACTCATGTTTGATTGATGCACATGGTAGGGGGCATTCCATGGGATGCCTACATACCACCCTGCTGCATAAAAAACACAGCACAAGTATATGAGTTCCATCCTAGGCAAAAAGCTGTAACTCTAGATGCAACACAAGGCAAAGTTTTGGCTCACTTGGCATCATGCCCTATAAATATAAATATAGAAATCATAATCAAAAACACATTTTAGCAGCAAGCTGCCATATCAGAATTTTGAATAAAACAGACACCTGTGCAGTTTATTTGTGTGAACTATACTCCATATTTTAAAATAGACTTTCTTTACAAGTAGTTTCAGGAGCTTTGTAACAACAACTTGATCAGGGAAAAGATGTGACAAACATTCTCTATATACTGTAGTTAATAAATTATCCCCTCTTATAAATTATAAGGATATAATAAGCATGGTCAGAACTAGGGGTAGGCTGAGTAGGCACGTGCCTAGGGCGCAAAGCTGGGGCGTCATGTACGTTTCAGCTCTGCCACCTACCCCTAGTCCAGTTCCCTCTTTCTCTGTCCATTCATGATTGCAGTAGTTCACACATGCTTGCCGGCGTCAATTCGCATGCATGTGCCCTGCCGTCAATTTGCACACATGCGCACCGGCGTCAATTTGTGCATCTGCGTCAATTTGTCCAGGGCGCCTAGCCAGCCTCACCCGGCTCTGATTATAAGTTGCCTCGGAGTTTCATGACCATATACTGTAAAAACACGAGGCCTTTTTATACAGGTCATGAAACTCCAAGGTCACATCTCATATCCTCATATTTTGCAACAGGGGGTACTTTATTTATTATAATACACAAATTTCAGTGAGTCATGTGACAGAAATGACATCACTACTTACCGTTTATAAACGATGACATCAGTACTCACCGTTTATAAGAATATAACTTACAAGATATTCATGGCTTTTGTGTATTATATATCTATCTATTTTTTTTTTTTACTGACTCCTTAAATGTGTTCACTTTGGAACATATATTTGCTTAAAAATGAACTCAAATAGTAGCAAGATTAAGCAGAAACCTAGCCCTGCACTGCAAATATATTGGCCTAACAACTATTTTAATTTTGCCTCCGAAATCACAGCTTTTGAGGGACACATTTGAATTTCTTTTGAATTCGACGCTACATTTCTGTGGTTTGTTAATTAATAAACAGTTCTCAGCTGTGAGACACATTCGGGTGTTGCATGAAACGCTTTGAGAAAGCAAAACATGAGTGGTTGTTTATGAAACAGTTTCTCATTAAATACAGGGCACTATATATCATGTCGCTGTTGCACACAAGCTATTTTATTTACATTTATATGTACCTTACTTGTTTTTAGTACTTAATTGCTGTCTTCTGGTTTATATTACGGTCCTGTTTTCTTGTCTTCTCTGCTGAGAAAATGAATTAAAGTGCAGCACAGAGAGAACAAAGCCGCCCACCCAAAACTTATTTCTTCATTTTGTTCCCTTGTGTTTTTCCTGTACACCTCCGCATCTTCTCAGTATGACAGAGCCTGGCATCTTGGCATATCCTTCCTAAGCACCTAATGAGACTTTAATGATACAACCTGCTCAAAGGCTATGAAGAGATCTCTAGAAATAACTGTATACTTGAATTACATAAAAGGACACATCTTTGGAAATGCCATGTCTATTTTTATCACTTCAGCCCTAATCGTAGATGCTGGTGATCTGATGTTTCCAGTGAGGTGCTTTGAAAGGATTTATGTTGTGTCTTTTTCTGTTGGATGTAAGATATATACATTGCTGTTTTTTTTAAACTCTTTTGCTTTCTATTCTGGCTGCTTCCATCTGGAGATTTGTATTTTCATTATTGTTTTTATTATTTATCTATCTATTAAGGCCCTGTCTTATTCCTGCTCCAGTCTTCCATTCAAACAGCTGCCTGGTTGCAATGATTAGTAGGACAATAGCATATAGATAACAGGACAGCTGTGAAATGATTTAATATAATTTTAGTGTATTTTATATTTAACGTTTTACATATTGTTAAAATAATAAAATACATACAAAATCAAGCATATGCTTTAAAGATAGAATCACCCAATTAAAAGCCTTCCTATTACAAGACAAAGCTCTAAACTGGTCTGTATTCAAAGCAAATGTACTGTATATTATCTGATTATGGATCTTTTTCACATTACCATTTTCTGTCATGCCAAAAGTATATAATTACACAGGGGGGTTACAATGTTAATACTCTGCACTACATAATAACAGTTTCAGATTCCAGCCTGATCAATAAGACTGCAAATGCCGAGTCTGTATTGTCTACAACAATATCATAGTTGTTTAGAATGATTCATTCAGAAAACTAATCTCGGTCATCCCAAGCAATTTTAAGCATTTTATTATATTTGGTTGGCTCAAAACATTTTTGCATGATAGATATTTTGTGTTTACAATTCTATTTTGAAATGATTATTGATTGAAATAAATTTTAGCATGGAAAGGTTTACATTACTAGGGTATCAGCTATTACATTTCTCACTGTTGCTATGCTTCTGTTATGCCCATGCTACTATGTTGTCATTGCTTTTCGGCACAGGTTATGATCTCAGTGGTGTTTTGTAACTATATAGTGATGTCAAAAGCATAATTCATTCGTTTGCCTTAAAATGTAGACTGTTTCTTGCCTGACTCCGATTCTAGCTTGACTTCTACCCTTACCTTCTGCTACAGACTTTGACTATGGAAAAACTGCCCCAACCTTCTGGTTATTATCTATCTATAAATGTCAATTCCGGACCTAACAGACCAGCCAAAATGATAGTAGCCCTGAAGCACACCGGGTTTTCAGCGCTGAGCCAGTTTGAGTTGCCAGGGCCCACTGGGTTTTTTCCCTGTGTCCCAATGGTCCAGTCCAACCCTAACTCTATTGCCATGCTCTCTGCCACACAGTTTTGGACTGCTTTTGTGTACTTTAAATACCAGGCCCTGGACCATATGTCTGAGCTCAGACATTGTGCAGGTTATCATCACCTGGCTTGCATAGTTGTTTAGTGATTAATAGAATTCGGACTGCCCTGCAGCTCAGACTGAGTGGGGTGTGGGAGCACAGGGCTAGCAGATCCCTCACCACTAGAATCCTGGAGCAGCTGTTCTTTCCCATACCTCCCAACTGTCCCTTTTTTGGAGGGACAGTCCCTCATTTGTACTGGAAAGTCCCTCTTTTCTCTGCACTGAACAGCCAGAAAAAGAAGCAAAGTTTCTAACTTAATTGGCTTTTGGCAGAGAGCCCAGAACAGTGAACAGGTGCAAAAAAGATACTGTACCAATTTTGAGATAAGAAAATAAGTAATTGTAACAGGAGAAACAATTTCAAACTTTTATAATCTGCTTTTTAGTAAAATTAACATGGGGATGTGGTAACAAAAATGGGCGTGGTCAGTCATTTCGCTGCTCTACTTGCGTAAAACAATTTTTGTCCCTCTTTTTACTTCAAAAAATGTTGGGAGGTATGCCTTCCTGCACACTGTGGCAGAAGTTTGCCAGATCATCTTCAAACTGAGGCCTGCCTCCTGCCTGTGATCAGGGGATCTGTTAGGGGAGAGCAATCGAGCGCCAGAGCAGCAGAACAGCCAAAGAGCTGCAGGCATCCTCACACTGATCTGCATTTCCCACCCACTGTTCCACTCTCTCTCTTTCACTCTGGGCTCTGGAAAAACTGGGTAAGTTTGTGGCAGGCTTTATCTTTTTACCTATTGTATGATATTACTGTTATGTATATATGTTTGTGTGAAAACAATAAAAAAACAATTTGGAAAAAAAAAGTTTGTGTCTGCCTATAGTGGTTAGAACTATACAATTTTTACTCAAACGACTGTATCTGCCTAAACTTGACAGAAATACTCCTGCTTATGATTCCCAGGCTCACAGTTTAAAAAACAACAAGCACAAACCAGCCACCGAGAAGACATGGAACCCACTCAGTATGCTTAAAGGGCAAGGAAAGGCAAAGAAATAAAATCCCATTTTTACTTTCTATAATGAAAAATAAATCTCTCTCTCTAATATACTTTAATTAAAAATGTGTACTGTTGTTAGAAGAAACCTGACTGTATGCAGGGAAATTCTGGAGCAGAAGCAGCAGCACACAGCTTAGTGAAATCAGTGTTCAGGGGCCAACATCAGCAGCCTCATACTCACAGAAAGTTTGACTTCTTTGATTCCCAAGTTGCATTCTATTACATTAGACATAATAATGGGAAGAAATGTAGGATTTCATATAACTTATATGTTATATTCACTAAGAGACACAAGATGGCAGTATTTGTGGACATTGCAGAGGGCCACACTGTATATTACTCTGGCATCAGCACAACTATGTCTGTCTATCCATCAGTCTATACAGTATATGGAGCTTTGTATAAAAAGAACAGTAAAGACCCTGCACCCCCAGTGCTTGGGGGTAACTACTGTGGGCATCTTTAGAGGAACAGATCTTCATTACTAAAGGGCTTTGGTGGCTTTGGGATGGTACAGGGGACACACAAAATGCACAACACAATTAGTATTGCACCCCCAAGGCCTCACATATCATATATAGTATATATATAGTAGTATATATTTTGGGCTACTGAATATGTCACATGGCAGTGCTGACATGTACTGGTCACTGATATGCTAATTAGGTGCCTTCCGATTGGCTGCACAGCAGGACCGTCTCCATGGAGTCATCTTGTGATGTCATCAACCAAGTTAACCTTAGGGCCAGAAATAACAGTTATTTTTTACGTTTGGCTTTGCAGTCAGAGGAGGGAGATCATTTTTCTTTGGAGGATATTTTTTTGGTTTTAGGCGACGCGAGACATGGGAAATTACATCTCTACGTTGTAGACCTCATCATTGGCCTCAGGAGGAGAAGATTTCAGACTCCACCAAAGTAAGAGAGTGGATAAAAGATTGTAGATCTACTGTAGCCAGGAGAGGTGTCATTCATACTGGGATTAAGCTATACTGGGAGCTCATATTAACTTGGTTTGGGAATGAGGGTCTGGACCGTAGGGTCTGCTTTCTCTATAGCCAAACTAGTAAGTACATAAGTAAGTAAACGTTTATTTATATAGCACCTTTCAAAGCAAAGCTACAAAGTGCTTTACAACAGACTTGTTCTAGGAATCTTCAATAATCCTTGCCTAGAAGACTTTAGCAATCTATTGCTATTATAAACAGTCAAAAATTCTGAAATATATTCTGGGGCTTTATGGTGTAAAACTTGATAAGTTAATAATAATAGTGAGAGTTTGTGAGCTCACTGCAATCTATTGGCAGAGCATGAGTGGGGGTGTAGGTTTCTGTTCGTGGGTCTGGGGAGGTTTCTGTACTGGGAGGGGGCCCTGATGGGAATCTCAGCATTACTCTCACCCCTCTCTCTAACATATTCCTTATATTTTGTTTGATTGCCTGTTCATAGGTAGCAAACAAGCCAAGCTGTTATATGCTCTGCCTGACTCAACATGGCTGAAGGGAGCTCCAACTGTCACAGCAAAAGTCAGTTGCTCTTCCTGCCTGTGCTTGCAAAGTGGCTTCACATAACTATTAAGTCTGCAGATAGACAGATAAACACACACAAATGCATTTCTCAAAGTCATTTCATACAGAGATGTATTTCTTTTTGCTATTGCTATTAAATTGCTATTCAATGAATGTAAGGGGCAGAAATCACATTAGTTTACTGTACCCCCCCCCCCCCAATGAAACATGGGCTAAGAAACAGCCCTAACAACAGATGGTGTAGATGGGATATTCATTCTCCCATGATACACTGTTCCTAAATCAGCCCATGTGCCCCAGTGGGCCACATCTTTTGTTTTTTAAGTGCAGCCCCTTGTGTTGCCAAAATCATGATATTAATTTGCTTTTACCCTTATACACTGATTCAAATGTTGTATGACTGAGAATATATGGAACCTTTCCTTGTAAATCATATTTTACTAATATTATGAGACACTTTGCAATTGGTTTTCATTTTCTATTATTTGTGGTTTGTGAGTTATTCAAGTTTCTATTCAGCATCTCTTCAGCTTGGAATTTCAGCAGTATGGGTTGCTAGGGTCCAAATTACCCAAGCAACCATGCACCCATTTGAATAAGAGATTGGAATATGAATAGGAGAGGCCTGAATAGACAAATGAGTAATTAAAAAGTTGCAATCATAGTCAATTTGTAGACTTACAGAGCTTTTGTTTTTTAGATGGGGTCAGTGAAAGGAAGGAAAGATGTAGAAGAGCAAAGAAAGTACTTCAAAAACAATCAGAAAAGAAATAATGAAAACAAATTGAAAAGTTGCATAGAAATGGCCTGATTTATAACATACTAAAAGTTGACTTACTGTAAAAGTTATATGTAAAAAGGACATGTAAAATTTATGTTTCACTGTATTTTAATGATATAAGGAATAATTTGTCCCCTACTGTAAATGATAAGGATATTAGAAGTCACTGAGGGGTTTTGTGACCATATAAAGGTACAAGGCAGCAGACTGAGTTATACAGGAAACGCTTAGTATGTATTATAACAAGTAATGGGCGAATTTATTCGGCAGGCACAAATTTGCGGCGAATTCCCGCGATTCTGCGATCGCGAATAAATTCGCGAAACAGCAGCAAAAGTTTGCCAGCGAAAAACCGAGTTGTGCGATGTGCGTCGGAAACGGCATGACGCGTCAAAAACGGTGTAATGCGTCAAATATGATACACGTTGTGTGCTTGAGTGTCTGTGTTTGTGTGTGGCTGAGCGTCTGTGCATGCCTGAGTGTGTGTTTGTGTGTGTGAATGTGTAAGTGGCTAAGTGTGTGCCTGAGTGTGTGTAGCTAAGTGTGTGTTGCTAAGACACACACTCAGCCAAACATACACTCAGCTACACACACACTAAGCCACACACACATACTCAGCCACACACAAGCACACACAATCAGACACACAAACACACACTCAGGCATAAACGCTATATGTGTCTGGCTGAGTAAGTGTGTGTGTGGCTGAGTGTGTGTGTGGCTGAGTGTGTGTGTGTGCGTGGCTGTGTGTGTGTGGCTGTGTGTGTGTGGCTGAGTGTGTGTGTGGCTGAGTGTGTGTTCCTCAGCAAACACTCACTCAGGCACACACAGCCAGGCATACACACTGTGTGTGTGTGTGGCTGAGTGTGTGTGTTTGTCTGAGTGTATGTATGGCTATGTGTGTGCCTGAGTTTGTGGCTCACACACACACACACTCAGCCACATGTACACTCAGCCACACACACATTTAGACACACAAACACACACTCAAGCATACACACTGTGTGTGTGCCTGAGTGTGTGTGTGTGTGTGTGTGTGTGTATGTGGCTGAGTATATGAGTGTGTGTGTCTGAGTTTGTGTGTGTTTCTGCAACACACACTCAGTCACAAACACTCAGGCACACACACTTAGCCACATACACATTCAGAGACACACACACACTTAGGCATACACAAGGTGTTTGTGTGTGTGGCTGAGTGTGTGTAGCTCAGTGTGTGTGTGGCCGAGTGTGTGTGTGTGCGTATGTGTGGCTGTGTGTTTGGCTGTGTATGTGTGTGGCTGAGTGTGTGTGTGGCTGAGTGTGTGTTTTTGTCTAAGTGTATGTATGGCTGTGTGTGTGCCTGAGTTTGTGGCTCACACACACACACACTCAGCCACATGTACACTCAGCCACACACACATTTAGACACACAAACACACACTCAAGCATACACACTGTGTGTGTGTGCCTGAGTGTGTGTGTATGTGGCTGAGTATATGAGTGTGTGTGTGGCTCAGTTTGTGTGTGTTTCTGCAACACACACTCAGCCACACACACTCAGGCACACACACTTAGCCACATACACATTCAGAGACACACACACAGGCATACACACTGTGTTTGTGAGTGTGTGTAGCTCAGTGTGTGTGTGTGGCCGAGTGTGTGTGTGTGTGCGTGTGTGTGGCTGTGTGTGACTAAGTGTGTGTTTGGCTGAGTGTGTGTTCCTCAGCAACACACACTCAGCAAAACACTTACTCAGGAACACACAGTCAGGCATACACACTGTGTGTGTGTTTGTGTGGCTGAGTGTGTGTGCCTGAGTTTGTGTGTGGCTGAGTGTGTGTGGCTCACACACACACACACACTCAGCCACACACACATTTAGACACACAAACACACACTCAAGCATACACACTGTGTGTATGTGCCTGAGTGTGTGTGTGGCCGTGTGTGTGGCTGAGTGTGTGTGTTTGTGTGTGGCTGAATATATGAGTGTGTGTGTGGCTGTGTATGTGTGGCTGTGTGTTTGGCTGTGTATGTGTGTGGCTGAGTGTGTGTGTGTGGCTGAGTGTGTGTGTGGCTGAGTGTGTGTTTTTGTCTAAGTGTATGTATGGCTGTGTGTGTGCCTGAGTTTGTGGCTCACACACACACACACACACACACACACTCAGCCACAAGTACACTCAGCCACACACACATTTAGACACACAAACACACACTCAAGCATACACACTGTGTGTGTGTGCCTGAGTGTGTGTGTATGTGGCTGAGTATATGAGTGTGTGTGTGGCTCAGTTTGTGTGTGTTTCTGCAACACACACTCAGCCACACACACTCAGGCACACACACTTAGCCACATACACATTCAGAGACACACACACTTAGGCATACACACGGTGTTTGTGTGTGTGGCTGAGTGTGTGTGTAGCTCAGTGTGTGTGTGGCTGAGTGTGTGTGTGTGCATGTGTGTGTGACTGAGTGTGTGTTTGGCTGAGTGTGTGTTCCTCAGCAACACACACTCAGCCAAACACTTACTC
>CM044441.1:89532965-89553800 GCA_024363595.1 Xenopus borealis
AATGTGTATATGGCTAAGTGTGTGTGCCTCAGTGTGTGTGTGTAGCTGAGTATGTTTGTGTGTCTGTGTGTTGAGTGTTACTGATACACACACACACACTCACCTGTGCATACGCTCAGCCACACTCTCATACTCAGCCACACTCACATACTCCGCCACACACACACACACTCAAGCATAAATGTTGTGTGTGTGTGTGGCTGAGTGTGTATGTCTGAGTGTATGTATGGCTGAGTTTGAGTGTGGCTGAATGTGTGGTTCAGTCAGTGTGTGTGTGCTGAATGTGCATGTGCTGAGTGTGTGTATGCCTGAGTGTGTGTCTGTGTGTGTCTGAATGTGTATATGGCTAAGTGTGTGTGCCTCAGTGTGTGTGTGTGTGTGTGTGTGTGTGTGTGTAGCTGACTATGTTTGTGTGTCTGTGTGCTTGTGTCTGAGTGTGTGTTGCTGAGACACACACACACTCAGCCACACACACTCAGTCACACACACACTGAGCTACACATACACTCAGCCACACACACACACACACACACACAGCATTTATGCCTGAGTGTGTGTGTGTCTGAGTATGTGAGTGTGGCTGAATGCATGTGTAGCCAAGTTTGTGTATGGCTGAGTGTGTGTGTTTGTGTGGCTGAGTGTGTGTGGCTCAGCAACACACACTCAGCCACACACACAGTGTGTATGTCTGACTTTGTGTGTGTGTCTGAATGTGTATGTAACAAATTCTCAATCATGGATCCGCACACACTTTTTTATCTGCAGTGGGGAAAACCCCTTTCCATTTATTTAATTTTTACCACCAATGTCAACGTTTCGGGGGGCACAACCTCCCTTCATCGTTGACATTGGTGGTAAAAATTAAATAAATGGAAAGGGGTTTTCCCCACTGCAGATAAAAAAGTTTGTGCGGATCCATGATTGAGAATTTGTTGCTGGGGGACCTTGTCGGGTCGACGGATGACCAGCACCACTGAAGCAGCAACAGTGAGTAAAAATCCTGGTGTGCAGTGTAAATAATACAATATGTGTATATAGCTAAGTGGGTGTGCCTGAGTTTGAGTGTGTGTGGCTCAGACACACACACACACAAACAAACACACACTCGGCCACACACACATTCAGATATAGAAACACACTCTGTGTGTGTGTGCCTGAGTGTGTGTGTGTGTTTGTGTGTGGCTGTGTGTGTGTGGCTGAGTGTGTGTGAAGCTAAGTGTGTTCTTCAGTTCACACACACTCAGCCATATGCCCAGCCACACACAAAGATGTGTATGTGGCTGAGTGTATGTGTATGGCTGAGTGTGTGCCTGAGGTTGAGTGTCGCTGAGTGTAAGTGTGGCTGAGTATGTGTGGCTGAGTTTAAGTGTGGCTGAGTGGATGTGGCTTAGCCACACACACTCAGCACACACACACACACTTAGACACATACACACTCAGCCACACACACATTCAGACACACAAACACACACTCAAGCATACACACTGTGTTTGCGTGCCTGAGTGTGTGTTTGTGTGTGGCTGTGTGTGTGTGGCTGAGTGTGTGTGTTGCTGAGCGTTTGTGTGAAGCTGAATGTGTTATTCAGCAACACTGTGTGTGTTTGCCTGAGTGTGTGTGTGGCAGTGTGTGCTGAGACACACACACACTCAGCCACACACACCACACACACACTCAGCCACATTCATATACTCAGCCACACACAAACATACAAACACACTCAGCCACAGACACACACAGCTACACACACACTTAGCCATATACACATTCAGACACACACTCAGGCATACACACTGTGTATATGGCTGAGTATGTGTGTGGCAGAAACACACACAAACTCAGCCACACACATACTCATATACACACACACACAGTGTGTATTCTTGAGTGTGTGTTTGTGTGTCTGAATGTGTGTGTGGCTGAGTGTGTGTGTATGTCTGAGCCACACACACTCAGCCACACTCAAACTCAGGCACACACACTCAGCCACACATATACTCAGCCACACACACTCAGCTAAACACACACATTTAGCCACACATACTCACTCAGTGTGTGGCTGAGTGTGTGTGTCTATGTGTGTGGCTGAGTGTGTGTATGGCTGAGTGTGTGTATGGTTGTGTGTGTTTGTGGCTGAGTGTGTGTATGCCTGAGTGTGTGTCTGAATGTGTATGTAGCTGAGTCTGTGTTTGTCTGTGTGTTTGTGTCTGGGTGTTTGTTGCTGAGACACACACTCAGCCATACACAGACACACTCAGCTATACTTAGCCACATGCACATTCAGTCACACACATAAACACACACTCAGGCATACACACTGTGTGTGTGCAATGGTATGTGTGTGGCTTAGTCTGTGTGTAGCTGAGTGTAGGTGTGGTTGAGTGTGTCTATGACTGAGTGTGTGTGGCTCAAACACACACTTAGCTACACACACACACACACACACACACTCAACTGAATATTCAAGGATTTTATTTAAATTGTATCATCACACAAATCAGTCTCCTAAGCACAAGAGCAGCCTCAGGACCGTGACAGTATATTTGAAGGACACAATGTTACCAAGAAGTGATGGACTAAAAAAGACTAAACATGTTTTAAGTCAACTTCAGAAACCGCTTATTGATTTTAGTTTTCCTTTAATATGCCTATTCTATCTTCCACTGTTGGGGACTGTAAAAAATATGCATACAAATGTGCAAAATTCCTTATTTTGAAATAAGAATTGTCATTTGGCCGCTCTAAAGTTGCCGCTTCTAATACAACTTTTTAGATGTGATGAAATGCTTTTCCAATCATTTCGTATAACACGTTCTATAGCATCCCATTTTTTTCCTCTGGCAGATGGGTCACAAAATATTTTTGCAGGTTGCAAATCCTTTGTTCACACAAAGAAACCATTTTTCGCATAGTACAAATGTTGCCATTGAACCGCATTACTTACATTCCCCTCATTTCCATACTTACCTGCATATCTTTTGGTATGATAATAACTTCCTTGTTCTCCTCAGAAACCAAGGCACAAGTACCATAGGAGGATTTTAACATGTTAATCACAAGACCATTGGATAACACGTCCAGTTTCTTCACTTCATCCCCAGTCACATTCCCACTTCCAGCAATACCATACCTACAATTATGGAGAAATAAAAAACAATGTCAATGTGTTTCCACAGGTATATAACCAATGTAATTACAAATGAGCCTTTCCTTCAGTGAACAGCAGCTCTGAGACAGACAAGCACTTCCACTCAATGCCTCTTTCCTAAATGAATCTGTAACCCCCCCTATTTGGCTGTCACTGCATGTCTGAAAGGTCTTGGGCTGCACATTCAAAACTGGTAAAGTGTCCTGAGATCATGCAGCTGTCACTAATAGTGAAGGGCAAATTTCTCTCGTTTCGCAGAAAAATCAGTGAATTTCCCACAAAATTTGTGAAACAAGATATGCCGCTACCTACAGTGGCGTAACTACTTCCTGGTGGGCCCCGGTACAGGATGGGCACCTGGGCCCCCCTGTCGGGCCCTTACCTCTATAAATCCCATGCTGGAGTGTTGATAGCATGTGTACTGTTAAATTTCCCCCTAGATAACCCCCTGCTATAATCATTTTTGTGGCTCTGATGGGCCCCAAGGAGGTGGGGGCCCAGGTACAATTGCACCCTCTGCACCCCTGGTAGTTACACCACTGGCTACCTAGCATGCATGTCTGAGTGACTGATGCATTGCATGTGCAGCCAGAAATCACAAATTGTGTACACAGTGTTGTTGCCAACTAATTTTGAGAAATGTCTAGCTGATTAATTAATCTGCATGATGCATTATTGGACACTGTTTGATAGATTTTCACATTTAACAAGAGATTTATAGGATAGTTTAGCTTTGAATCAATATTTAAATATGTCTATGGCTTGATTCTAATACTGTGCACTTGACAAGGACTTGTAAGGGTCAGACATTTTGTATCTATAAATTATATTATTATAAGGGCTAATTGATCAATACGGAAAAGCAGTGGTGGGCTAAATTCTATTTGCATCCAAGGCCCTGGTCACTACCACTGGTTGCTCACAAGCCATCAGTGTTCATTTAGAACTCACCTCATGCAACTTTATACCTCATTATGGGTCACTTGATCATATCCCTTGAGGTGGTTGTGAATTTACTGCCATCTCCAAGTTGAGCCCCCAACCCATTGTGTCATATGCACATACTGTATCTGCTCACTCTACCTGCCAGAAAGCTGGGATCTCCTGTGGGCAAATAGCTCTTCCAATGGGTCAACACAGAATCTCCATGAGATCTGATTACTGACTTAGGGCCAAACAATAAGATAATGGCAAAGATCCAGTAATCATACCAGACAAGCAGATCTACTTGTGTATGGATGGACATCATTCAACTGGCAGATAGAGACATCACAGGATTAAATATTTAATGACACCATTATGCTGAGGTGATGGTACAAACATATGGACCTTGACAATACAATCATGAGAACTTTTCCACATTAAATATTGAGAGGTAAGGACACAGTCTGGAAATACAGACTAGATGATAACTGAGGATGAATTGTCAGGATGGAAGTGTGTGAAGAAGTTATTCATCCACCTCTGAGACAGCAAGCTGGGCAGAAATATTAGCTTCAAAGTAATGAATCCGTTCAGCAACCATATACACTGTCTGTTTGTACCCTTTTAAGAGGAGATATACTACCCTGTTTATTCTCCAAGTCTTTGCAACAGCTCATAGTGCCTAACTAACTCGGCCCTGGTATGAATAGGGCCCTCACACTTATTATGATATCCTTGTCATGATCAGCAAAAGTAAAAAAATGTATTATTAATAATAATATGCATTTTCTCTTTGGTTCAATGAAAGGTACCATTGTTTGCGTTGTTTATTATTCATCTGGAATTCTATTTGTCAAAACACTGCCATCTACTGGATACATCACAGGTTCACCACTGCATAGCACAAAAATGATTTCCAATTATAAAGCTCTATTCTTTTTTCCTTTAGTTAGCATGGTGCTTTTTGGAGTTAAGTATGTAGTTAAACCGCACCTCTCACCTTTCACTTGATGACCCTGCTTCAGCGTTGCTGATCACTAAAGACGGCCGGCAACCGTACAATACAAGTAGAAAATTTGATGAGAATCGCACACACCGATTGTATTGCAGGTGGGGAGCAACCCCAATTTATTATGACCACCTATGCATCAATGTTTCGGGGGGGATTCACCCTCCCTTTGTCAGGATAAAATACAAAGTGCTACACACAAATTTAAAGACTGGGGCTACGCAGAGTCCCATCCATCACATTCCCATAGTCCCCCAGGGTGATCCAAAGTGAGGCTTGACACACAACATCCATATTGGAAAAAAAATATGGATGTTGCGTGTCAAGCCTGTGTCAAGTGGGGTTGCTCCCCACCTGCAATACAATCGGTGTGTGCGATTCTCATCAAATTTTCTGCTTTTTGGAGTTAAACCTTACTTAGCATTTAGATCTTATTGTAGCAATATATGTTTATCTTGCTGGTGACACATCCTGGGTTAACAATAAGTGCTGCACTTGACTCACTAATGTTGCTTTGCAAGGACATATTCTAAAAAAGTACTATAATTACAGACATACAAAACCTTTCAGATGTATCTCCCCAGTTACCATTATATTGGAAATAATTACAATTGTAATATGAGATAGATCTTACTTGCATTCCCGTTGAGAAACTCACAACAGCGGTGTAATGAAGATGATGAAAACAGAATTCTGCAGTTAAGGATTAATTGTTTTGAGCATGTTTGTGATACTTGATTATGGCCCTTGCTTCAGCATGATGTGAATAAGTCAAGAGGAGATTTATAATGCTAATAGGCACATGATATGATTTATAATAACATATCCTTCAAAGTGAACATGTAAAATAATAAACAGCACAATGTACTATGGAGTATACTGTATGTGTTTGTCTCTTCTCCTGATTAATTTAGTCTGTTTGTGTTTCAGGAAGTTTAGATTGTTAGTTCCATGGGATAGGGAATAATGAAAGAAGTGATGTATATTATGTTTTAGGTTATATAAATAAAGGCTTTTATTAATAAGAAGGAAAATTAAAAGATGAAGCAGAAGCAGATAAAGAAGAATGCCCGCTTCACTGGTAAAAGCTGTAGCACAACTAGGGCTTTGCAGATGAAAATATATTTGGCACATATTATGTGCTAGTGTAGAGATTCTATAGAAATATCCTATAAAAACAAAACAACAAAAAAAAACATGAAATGCCATTGGTCCATTGGAGCTAGCAAGTAGCTTTTTTTTGTGTCCTTGCTGGATTCCTGAAAATCATGTAATTTTATCCTGATTATGGGTGACCAAAAGGGGAGGATAATTAAAGGACCAGTAACATCAAAAAATGAAATTGTTTTAAAGTAATAAAAATATAATACAGTGTTGCCCTGCACTGGTAAAACTGCAGTGTTTGCTTCAGAAGCACTACTATTGTTTATATAAATAAGCTGTTGTGTAGCCATGGGGGCAACTAGTCAAAGGAGAAAAGGCTCAAGTTACACAGCAGATGAGCTCTGTAGAACATAATGTTATTTGTTATGCAATACTTACCCTGTGCCATATAGCCGTTTTTCAATTTCCGCAATTGCTACTCAGCAGCTTATTTATATGAACTATAGTAGTGTTTCTGAAGCAAACAGATCAGTTTTACCAGTGCACGGCAACACTACATGATATTTTCTTTACTTTAAAACAGGGTGAAAAAGATTTTCCCACACAATACTATTGAATATATATGTACCTGAGACATTATCAGGTCGTTATCTTCCCACCGGTCCAGGCTATGCGTTTTAAAAATATATGTTATTTATGGACATGGTCCAGCACTATTAGTGAGAAGCGCCAGTAGTGCGTATACGTTTTTTAAGTGCAATTCAAATAAAAGACAAGTTTTAGTAAATTCTTTTCTTACTCTTATCTGGCATCCAAACTGGTTAACTTGGGAGTCACGGAGTGGATACATTTACAAGGTATTGTACTTTGTAACACTTCAATTGCTGTTTTGTCATAAATTAAGAAGACCTGAGTCTCCAGGTCTAGAAGAGCAATGTCGGAAGGGGAGTATAATCTGTTTGGACATAGCTGAAGGAATCAAAACCACAAATATGGTCATATTTATAAATTTGGTGGGTGCCTTGTTTGGTTTTGGTCAAATTAAACAGGAAAAGCTATTGCTGGAGGCTTTAGATAAGTTAACGAATGGAAAAATGTTAAATCCATCTAAAAAGATTTGGTGTATGGACTCAATTCTTCAACAATTCAGCCAGTGTTATGTATTACCAGCATGTCCCAAGCATTGCATTTACTGTATACAGCATGTTGATTATTAAAACTAAAAATATACTAAAATTGACTTTAGACTTTATTGAAGTACCTACACACGACATCGTTTCTGAAAGTATTTGTTACAGTTTCAGAGGTTGCAAAAATACATATGATGTCCTGGTATAAAAGGTATTTCTATGGTATTATAAATGGACGGCACTGATGAGCATTAATGCAGAATGAAAAAGCAATAGAAAATGGAAAGCATTAAACACAAGTTAGACACATTTATAAAGTACAAGAGTGTATGAAAGTACAAGTGCATATTTCTTATTAGTGTTTCGGTACTAGTGCACAGTTCATGATTTTAGAAGCTCTCCCATTATCTGGGATATCTGTGAAAGCACACAATTATATTTCATAGTATTATTGCCGCCTTCTCTGTCATTAAGCTTGGTGATGAGCCCTGGTCTGATAGCAATGAAACCAACTCTGTATATATAAGTATAGTAATTACAAGGAAGGTGCAGGCAAAAGGTGTTGTTGGACTTGAATTAATATAAATAGAACACTCTTTTGCCTGTTAGAGAGCAAGTTCAGGCAATTACTAGCAATTTTAATTGGATGTTCATACAATAAACTGTAGTTGTGTTAGGAGCTCCAAGTTTGTCTTCGGCAAATGATTTGATCACTGTTCTCATTAGACACAATTCGGCAGGACAGGGTCATTTGTCAGGTACTCAAAGGTCTGAGCACTTTATGGCCTTCTTTTTATTCATCGTTCTGATATTTGTAAGTGAACAAGGACAAGAATAATGCTAGACTACACACACAAACAGCATTTGTGTGATCTGGAAGTAGCTAATAGGTGTTCCTGAGTGTAATTTGTAATTTACATAAGGAGAAAAGAATGAAGCTCATTAACAGTGGGCTCACCAAACTCTATTTACCTTGGCTCCCCTGGCTTATGCAGTAGACTTTTTCTACTTATGTATATTTGTAAGTAAACAATTAAAAATTTTGCTAAAGGTGGCCATACACGTAGAGATCCGCTCGTTTGGCGATGTTGCCAAACGAGCGGATCTCTCCCCGATATGCCCACCTTGAGGTGGGCGATATCGGGCTGATCCGATCGTGGGCCCTAGGGCCCAACGTTCGGATCAGTACGGGCGGTCGGATCGCGGGACCGCATCAACGAACAGATGCAGCCGCGATTCGACGGGATTTTTAATCCTGCCTGATCGACATCTGGCCGACTGTCGGCAGCTTTTATCTGCCCGTGTATGGCCACCTTCACTGTATATGCTACAGCTCTGCTGCCAAATTCCGGCTCCACTGGTATCTGTGAAGACAAGTATTACACGTGTATCATTTGCTAATAAACCATTTAGCATGTGGATTTCATACAGAGGCATAACTACTGTGAGCACAGGGCTTGACCCCAGTGGTGGGGGGCCACAATGTGAGGCTCTATTAAAGTTCCACCTGGATAATTTTGCTGACGTTTTGCCATTAATGTGGGGGAAACGGTGTCAGTTGTGTACCATGCATGGCTACTAGGTCTCTACTTATGCCACTACTTCAGTGATCCCAACCAGTGACGTGTGAACAACAAGATGCTCACGACCCAATGGATACTGCTCCCATTGGTCTCAAAGCAGGTGCTAGGTGTAGTGCAACTACAATACTCAGACTACTGTGCATGCAATATAGTAATAACTGGGAACCAGGAGGTTCTTATGATGCAACAAGAAAATGTTTATTAGTCCAAAGGCAATATCCCCAGGTTTACTCATGTATACAGATGAGGTATTAGCACATGACACACAGTCAAACCAGGTAATAGGTATTATAGCTGAGGCAGTGAGCTGAAAGCTAACTTAACACCCTCTTCACTGAGGTCCCTGCACTTGAGGCATTCATAAAGCGTCTGGGAAGTTGCTCCCTGCTGCAAATCATTGTTGAAGCTTCAGCTGCTCTTTCTAAATACACTATCTACCTTTCTCTTCTAGAGAAACTACTACAAGTCTACCCTAATATAGCTAAACCTCATTCATGGGGTTCCCTGGTCCCCGACTTAAACACTAAATGTGCTGTCCCTTTAGGGCACATGCTTTACTGGGCCATGGTGTATCCAAGAACAATAACACCTCCAGTCGATCTGGACACCAGCAGCCAAAGAGGCCACTCACTTCCAAGCATTATATGGATGTGTGACAGGAAGTGGTCATTACACCTCTTGGCCAATAACACTAATGTTAAACTTAAATGGATACATAGGTTTTTGCCTAGTAACTAAGGGAAAGGGTAGGGCCTTAAAGCTAAAGGGGCAGATTAACCCCCTATGGGTCCCTAAATTAAATTGTTCTTACATTTGAATGTGCCTCATGGGTAAAAAAAGGTTAGGGATCCCTGCACTAAATTCATATGTCAGGTGTAAAAGCAGTAAACTGGAACACAATATTTTTTTGAAACATAAATAAATAAACAACATCATCAGTATTTCTAATCTCACCTGCCCAAGGGATGTGTACTGTAGATATTGGTGTTTAGGTGTATGCTATAAACATTTAAATTAGTTATCAAAGAACAAAGATTATAGAACAGAACACTGGTAGAAATATATCAAGCCAACTTACCAACCAGAATCAATTTCTCTAGAGACAGAGATGTTTTTTTTTAAATGTGTTATATATTTCTTTGCTGCCAGTTTCATTTCTTCAGTTTGGAATTGAATCTGAAAGCAAATTATGCTTAAATTATAGTTTTGTATCAGCACAATAAAATAAAAAGTTAAATGTGATTTATACAATGTATTACAACTGGGAAGTGGGGTTTGGAGGAAGTAATTCTTGGGCCATAGGATTCTCTTTGAGGTTAAAGGGAAATGATGATTAATCAGATGGAAATTCACTACTCATGGTGCTTTAATTAAAACACGAACAGGCAGCACAACACACAACACTACACACAGCACTGACCGACTGGTGGTTATTGGCTCCACCCATAGCTCTCCTCTGCATTGGATATAAGATTCAGGGCAGCTTCCATTGCCGAACTTTTTATCTCTGCTGTGTTTTTGATGGATTCCCAGTCACTAGCAGCAATGTAGACAATCTGAGCCTGGGATTTAGCAAAATGATAGGCCTTGGCAGAATTAGGTTTGATACTTACCAATAAAAAACCATAGCAACAGCACTTCTAATGACCATAATGGAAAGTGTGGCTGCAATGGTTTTCTAACTGGAATTTTGAGATCTGTCAAGTTAAGTAATATAACAAGCTGTACAGCTCTCATTCAGGAGTATAAATACCATTAACTGTTACTTGCAAAAGGTAAACAGACCCGCAACCAGTCCTTTCATTTTACCAAACAACAAACCAAACATGAAAACATTTAAACTTTTATTTTAAAAGGTGTATTATTTCCTGATTAACAGCTGTCCCAATGCATGATGTTTCCAAAGCAGTCCCTTTTGTAAAAACTTCTATAGCCTTCTATATTGTTACCTCTTTCAACTCCAACAACTGGTCTCTTATGGGTGAATGTTCCACAGTGAATCTTTATTCATTTTCTTTCTTGTACATTACTGTAATACAAATCCACAGGTAGGCAGTGCATATATATGTATGAGGGATATGACTCCAGTGACAGTACGAGTAACAAATTATTTTAGTAGACTTAAGGTATGAACATCCAAATTACAGAAAGATCTGTTATCCGGAAAAGCCCATGTCCTAAGCAGGTCTATTTACTCTTCTATTTTAGCTTCTATTGTGTGTATAGGTTACAAAACTTCTATAAACATATTATAAAGGTGGCCATACACGGGCCGATAAAAGCTGCCGACAGACAGAGTCGGCAGTTTATCAGCCCGTGAGTGGGGCCCTCCGTAGGCCTTCAACGATCGATATCGGCTGAAAGTCGCCCAGATGTCGATTGGCAGGATTAAAAATCCTGTCGGATTGCAGCCGCATCTGTTCGATGATGCGGCCCACGATCCAACCGCCCATATCGGCATCATTCTGATCTGATCGTTGGGTCCTCAAGGTGGGCATATCAGAGAGAGATCCGCTCATTTGGCGACATCACCAAATGAGCGGATCTCTCCGTGTATGGCCACCTTAAGTCTGTGCCCTGTATCTGTGGCCTTTTGTGTATCCCAGTCATAGAGCATCTTGGTGACGCCTAATATCCTTATGAATTACAGTAGGGGGCTACAATATACAGTTTATAAATATATTTAGTGGTAAATATGCAGCAAAAAGTTGAAAATGGTAGTCAAGCAAATGAGTGGTGCATCACTGCTGTGAAAGAGGTATGTCTGTTTTAAAGAACAAGCATACAGATTTTGCGCTAACCCATAGCCACCAATCAGTCATTTGTTTGTTTAGGTCTAGTGCAGATAAAATAGTGCAACCCAATCTTTTATTGGTTTCTGTGGGCTATATGGTTTAATTTTGTACACAATCCTACTGTTGGGGTATTTTTCTTTGCAGTGTTGTGCCATCATGCTCATCCAATGCCCCAGCATCCTATGCAATTACTTAAATAGTTACATAGTTAAGTTGGCCTGACCAAAGCCCATAAAGTTTAACACATCCTAACAAACCCCTGCAACCATAATTACACACACTCACACCGACCCCTCCATACACTCATTGAGCTATATATTTATATACTGTATATATATAGTTCCAGCTGTGGTGCACTCCAATTAAAGCAAAGTTAATGCCTGGGTGCTGTTATATGAAGTGTAGATAATCCTTTTCCAAAGAATGACGCACTCCAGGACTTCATAGTAGAATCAACCAAGGTGAAGTTTATTTGTCAACGTTTCGGTCCAGTTTGGACCTTTCTCAAGACATAACCGAAATGTTGACAAATAAACTTCACCTTGGTTGATTCAACTATGAAGTCCTGGAGTGCGTCATTCTTTGGAAAAGGATTTTATATATATATATATATATATACCAATATCAACACAAATTGTAGATTTTAGTATCACAATGGTCTATGATATTATGCTTGTCCAAGAAATCATCCAAGCCACTCATGCTCTTTCTGTCTCCATCATACATACATATTTCCAATATTTAACATTTCTTTTAAATAATTTCATTATGTAAATTTCATATTAACAATCACCTGGAATGTTGGGACATGTAAAAAAGAACTGCTTGCCAAAACCTAATCTTTTTATGCAGAGGGACATCATCAGTTATGATGTGGACTGTAAAATGATGGGTTGTATGATTCCGAAAGAGATGTAAACATATTTTTGGTAAAAAATGCAAATGTCAATAAAAGTTCATGCCCATAAGAGAGTTCTGTGTCATGGAGTCATTCTTTAGATGTCCACTTCTGGATTTTCAGTGTTCAGTGAGAGCCCCAATTCAGGTCAGTTTTCATGAATCCTCTGGCATTGAACTACATTAAATATTTAATTTGTTTTTTCTTGTGTTCACTTTCTCCTGCAAAGGGAATGTTAGAATAAGTAAAACTGTCCACAGCTAGTGACAAACTTAATGCTAGAGGACCCTCAAGTATATGTCAGGCTCTCCATCTTTGATACATGCAATATTTTGTGAAAGCTTTAAACACAAGTCTTCAATCACCTAAACATTTTACATAACATTAAAATATCAGTAAATAAATAGCAAACTTAATTTAAATATGTGTAAATCAGTTGGAGATTTTGTTTGTCTGGAATGCCTGTTCTAGGGATTGTAACGAATGGTAGTAAGGGTTTATATACCCTTTAATTTAAGCATTTGTTTATGGTATGCTCTAGGAAGATATTTTTCAGTCGTTTTACCCAGTGTTGCGGACACAGTGTAGGTGGGGTTTGAGACACTCTACAAACAGTCAAATTACTGTATATCTAGTGTATTATATTTATGTTATTTTTAGAATTATTTGCTTGCAGAGAGCCATGACTTTCTCATTGGCAAGTATGCTCTATTGGATAGATAGACAGACAGACAGACAGACAGACAGACAGATACAGATGAAGCCACTGTGCGTTTGACACAGAATAACTTAACTCATTTATCCCACTTAGCACAGAATATTGTGTCACAGCATCCCATCCAATTAAAGAGTTCACCATTGAAAACAATGGAGCTTTGGTATGCTAATGAAAAGGTTAAATGTATTAAATGAGTTAAGATGACTTTAGATAACACAGTTTCTTCAATTAACCCTGAGTCACGACGCATTTAACAAACAAATCCAAGTGGCTGCATCTGTAGATAGACAGATAGATAGATGATAGATAAAGAGGTCTCCAGCAACCTAGGTCCTCATTTGTTTAGGTTTGTAAACAGAGGTGCAATACTTCTCGTGCAAAGTCACAGGAATGAGCAGTTTTTATACCTGTGAAGCAAGCACTTTGGAGAAGAAAGAATGAATAAGGCATAAAAGCTGGTTTCAGAGCAAAGATTCCAAATCAACTTACCCCACAAAAGATGATTGAAAGCTTCTCCAGCTATATACACAGATCCAGCAAGTACATTACTGCTAAATGAGAACATTATAAATTCAAATGGACTGAGTAATCCAAGAAAAGGATAAACCCACTTTCCATCAGCAAAATATATCCATAATACCCTGAAATTAAAAACAGAATAATTAACATTAACTCATAAAACACAAAAGTGCAGCCTATTGTGAAATTACATATTTGTAACATACTTTACCCAAAATGTATGTATTACTTTGTGTGAAACATAATCTGTTCTCTAATTCATTATTATTGCTATATTACAAAAGTGCAATGATAACTAGCACAAAGTTCTCTTTTAACTTGAGCTGAAGACCATAGTGATCTACAGCAATTTACAAATGGTCCTTATATTGTTTTCGGTTTTTATTAATTATTTTGTTTATTTCTATCCCTTTAAAACTTTAATCGTAACTGCTTTTTGATTGCCTGTGTCAATGAGTTGTTTGTCTTCAGTGCTTACTACATATTTAGATTCTCTAGCAGTTGTGACTATGATTATGTGCCTGGCGTCATTCTGATTATCCATGGAAAATTGCTAAATCCGCCTCCATTTTTTTAAATAAATGTGTCAGTTTTGCATCCTGTTGAGCAATAATTACAATTTGTTAGTTATTATTATTATTATTATTAATAAGTACAAGTGCCAACATAAACTACAGCTCTGTACAATAGAAAGGTTTATACATGAAATATACAAATTACATACAAACACAGAGTAAAAGTACAGTTATTTGCTGATCACACATAGCAATTGCCCTGTCTATATTTTAAACCCACTTGGTTGCGCTCCACAAGGGCATGGATTAAACTATTGCTGTAAAAGTACGGTACAGAATTTTGGCAAAGCTAAATAAAGTATAATAATAATTTATGAAAATTCTGTTTAGAATCAATATATTAGGCGGAACTGCAGTTTGCAAAGAATACAGAATATTGGACAGTGTAACCCCCTCTTAGTGAGAGAGAACAGAAAATAGGTCCACCCAGCAGTTTTCTACATTTCTGAGCTACGGTGTATTTCTGTAGTTTGGACTAAATACTCATAGGAAGATCACTGGATGTCCTCAGTTAAAAATAAGACTGAAACTGGATAATGTAATAATATCATATTTCATCAAAATTGATTTTGGACCAGGGACATATAGGAGTGCTTAAAGGGACTCTAAAGACAACTGCTCAGCTATAATTACTTTGTTTATCCCAACTTACAGTAGCTCAATACTATCAAGGAGAAAAGCATGTAGGAAGCAGTACTACAGTAACATCAGAGTTCTTTTTAGAGCACAAAAGATGCCCTTTACAGCTCTTGTAGTCCAATTGATGATCCATTGAAAATGCTGTGGATGCACAGTTATTTGTTTCCATTATCACTGATTGTATAATAATAGCATCATTATTCTTTTGACAAACCCCTACTCCACATGTCTAATTAATGTTTAATAACTCAATCTGAAATTTTCATCTCTCTCTATATATATATATAGTCTTCCTAAGTAATACTTATGTGTCCACATATCAAAGATTGTGCAGCTTGTGTCACATTGTCCTTTTGATTGTCTTTCCTTCTAATTATTTACCTTTGAAAAGGCACCCAGGATTCTGAAAGCTGAATACTGACTCTTTTCCAATACATTTAATTTACATCACTGATCACAGGGGACACGGTAAATAGACTAACTTGTCTCTACTCCTTGGTTTTATTGACTTCTTTATCTCATCCATTATTCATTGGAACCCTGCTGAAAATATCCCATACAGTATGTTGTGTTTGCCATTGTCACAGTAGCCATATATTGTTTCTTTAAAGGGGAACCTCAACCCTGCAAATAATATTATTAAAAATCTTGACCTTAGAGGTTGCCTGGAGTACTACAACATACAGTCATATGACAAAGTTTTGGAACCTCTCTCAGCCTGCATAATTTACTCCACTTTCAACAAAAAAGATAACAGTGGTATGTATGTCTTTCATTTTTCAGGAACATCTGAATACTGGGGTGTTTTCTGAACAAAGATTTTAAGTGAAGCAGTATCCAGTTGTATGAAATGAAATCAAATGTGAAAAAAAACTGGCTGTGCAAAAATTTGGGTACCCTTGTAATTTGAATGCGTGTTACTGTTCAATACTGATAAGTGGCAACACCAAATTGGTTGAATTAGCTTGTTAAGCCTTGAACTTCATAGGCAGGTATGTCCAATCATGGGAAAAGGTATTTAAGATGGCCAATTGCAAGTTGTGCTTCTGTTTGACTCTCCTCTGCAGAGTGACAGCATAAGATCCTCAAAGCAACTCTGAAAAGATCTGACAACAAAGATTGTTCAGTATCATGGTTTAGGGGAAGGCTTATGTAATCAGGAAATGGAAAGCCACAGGCACAGTTGTTGTAAAACCCGTTCTGGTAGGCCAAGAAAAATACAGGAGCGGCATATGCGGAGGATTGTGAGAATGATTACAGACAACTCAAAAATCACCTCCAAAAACCTGCAAGAACATCTTGCTGCAGATCGTTCTACAATTCAGCACAATTTGCACAAAGAACATCTGTATGGCAGGGTGATGAGAAAGAAGTGGCAGAGTGGCTTTTTGTATGCAAAAGCTCTTTTAGGCAAGCCACAGTCATTTTGGAACAAAGTGCTTTGGACCGATGAGACAAAAATGTTTTGGAATGGCTGTCACATTCCCCTGACTTGAATATCATGGAAAATCTATGGGATGATTTGAAGCAGGCTGTCCATGCTCAGCAGCCATCAAATTTAATTGAACTGGAGAGATTTTGTATGGACAAATGGTCAACCATCCTGAATCCAAACATGCATCAAGGGCTATAGGAGGCGTCTAGAGGCTGTTACATTTTCAAAGTATTGATGTAATATCTCTGTTGGGGTGGCCAAATTTATGCACCTGTCTAATTTTGTTATGATGCATATTGCATATTTTCTGTTAATCCAATAAACTTTATGTCACTGCTGAAATACTACTGTTTATATAAGGCATGGTATATATCAAAAAGAGGCTGCTACTTTGAAAGTTCAGCCAATGATAAACAAAAATCCAAAGAAATAATAAACTTTTTTTAACAAATTGTATCTTATTCAAGTGAAAAGGCAAATTTAAATTTCTGTGAATTGATTAAAGTTGACTATTTTGCATACATTACATTGACAACTTGCACAGCAAGGCGACTGTTACTGAGTAAAAAGCTTGTTGTTGATACATTTTGGTATATTCCCTTTTGAAAAGATGTAAATCTTCCCCAGTTATGCCTGTCCTGCTTTTCTGGTATTTTTTGACATTTCCCAATTTACTGTAACTTTCAATGCTTTCTGTCAAAATTGTGCAGCAAATATTCATTCTATTTGATAAATTCAACCTTTGGTGAAAAATGTCTTTAGTAAATTTCCCAAGCTACTAAAAGTAGGTCTTTGCTGTCTAGGCATATGCAGCCTGCAAACTCTAAGGGCACTCCATCATATCGGAAATGTGCTATAATTTTCCCTATTCCAGATCATTCCAAAACGAATTAAGCACTGCAGCTTCCATTGGATCTGCTTCACCACTCAAGAGTGTATTGATTGATATTACTGAGGTCAAGTCTCCCTTCCACTTTACTCTGATATCTATTATATTTTCTGCAGGCAAGATGTGGCTATGTGATTACACAGGCACACATACCATAACAAATGAGGTGAGTTTTCTTGAGACATTACTATTTTGCGTGCATAAAGTAGCACTAACATATTCCACAGCATTCCCTGTCCCAGTAGAGGTTACATTCTAAGATCCCTATAAGATACACACTCTATGGTCAATGCTAATGGAGATAGTAACTTTCTTGCATGAAATTAGCATAGATTCAGGGGGGTATGGAGGACCACACAACCTGCTCTCAGGACTAGGACCCCAGCACTTCAAAGCAGCAATTCTAACTACTAAGCCACCCTGCTGTTCTATGACATTATTAAAATGACATATAGAATGTAGTTGAGCAAAAGAAGAAAGAGAAATTCTGACTGTACACAGAGTTATTTCATGGTGATATTAAAGCCACTAATAGCATTCTGTCAACACCAGAAACGTATTCTCCAGAAAGCTAATTACGGGGAAGCCTGTCTCTAATAGTCTGCATTTTATCCATATAATCCAAATTTTTAAAAACTTTTTCCTTTTTTTTAATAATAATAAAAGAGTGCCTGGTACTTCATCCAAACTAAGATATAATGAATCCTTGTGCCATCCCTCCAGCGATTTACATTCTAGCCGTCGGAAGGCATTTTGGGGAGATTAGTTGCCTGAAGAAGCGGAGACTTGACGATGGACGACTAATCTCCCCGGAACGCTGGGATGCTACTTGTGCGACCACCCTTAATGGCTTTAGGCTCAACTCACTGCGGGGAAAATCACTAGTTGCCCACTGTGCTAATGGATGTAAATGTGCCCTAGTGTAATTACCTACACATAGTGATGGGCAAAACTCCCGCGTTTCGCTTCGCCGAAAAATTGGCGAAAAATTCTCGAAACGAGTCGCGCGTTGTTTTTGACGCGTGTCGCGTCGTTTTCGGCGCGACTCGCGACTCGTTTTTGTTGGCGAATTTTTTGGCGGCGAATTTTTGCTGCCGTTTCGCGAATTTATTCGCCAGCAGCGAATCGCGGGAATTCGCCGCGAATTCGCCCCTGGCGAATAAATTCGCCCATCACTACCTACACAGCTACAAGGACTAATTAAATGAGTAATAAGCACTACCCTTTTATAAACCGATATTGCTCCATTAAAGGTAACCCTATGTGCTTATAAGCCATTCTTGTGGTTAGCTAGACTTAAGAAATTGTAATACCTGCCCAGCTGTGTGGACTGATTAAATGATTAATAAGCAGTCCAAATTCGCTATCATTTCATAAACTGTTATTGCTACATGGTGTCTCCATTTAAGGTAAACCGTCAACATTTATTCATTGACATATATTGTTAACCCTATGGGCTTGACAGCTTTTTACACATTCTTATTAGCATATGGAAAATGTAAGCCTTTGAAGTATGAATTCTATATGGTAGTTATTCTTTATTAAGTAGGGTATTAATGCTGCACTTTACCATTCATAATTGAGCCCGCTTTTCTTTAATAAAATAGTAAATGTCAAATATGAAAATCTAGACAAATAAACTACAACTTCCAACACACTGAAGGGCTGAGTAATCCACTGTGCATTTATCAAATCTCAAATAACAAAATAAAGTGAATATTCACATACCAGCTTAGATAACACACTGAGCATAATCCCAAAAGTAAAAGCCCTTTTTTCTTTGGTGGGTAACGATGAGGAGAGGTTACCATTTCCACAATAGCGAGAGGAAACACAGCTGTGTGCTGAGGAGTTAAAAATAAACATTGAGGGATTTTTTTTTCTTCTAAATTTGCATTTTTCAGAGATTATCCTACAAATACTTAAAATGACATTGTTCTAAAATTATCTTTTTATAGAGGCACGATATTGAAATCATTTTAAAAAATACATCTCCAGCTGGGAATATTGCTTAAAATTAAATATGAATTAAACAAGTTATTTTCAGTAATGAGGGTACCGCATGAGCAAATATGTAAACGGAAAAAGAAACATTAGTTAATAAAATGCAAAATAAGGCAAGATCACAAAAAAAATGGGGAAAAGAGGGAAGAAAGAGAAAATAAGAAGGGACAAAGGGGAGCAATTATTGCCCATTATAGTTTAGGTTAGGACTTCTTAGCTATGCGATGTTATTTTCCCACCCAACACAATGTGTTTATGTCTATATAAAGGTAATGCATGAATATAGATACTACTGACTACTGACTTTTCTTTTTTATGGGGTACACACTTACATACAATACTGGACCAAAGCTATTAATACAAGCTAAAAATTTGGTTGACCAAAAAAAAAACACACAGACCCCATGTGGGATGTGAGACTATTATCCCAAGGGCCAAACAAACAAATTTATCCCAGCACCTTGGAACTTGATTGGGCAAAACTGTGCTCATTTTGCAAGCTGTCCACATAAGCACATTTTTAGGACCTTCATGGTCTGGAAGAAGGTTTTCTAGTCTTAACGTGGCCATACATGGGCCGATAAAATCTGCCGACAGACTGTGGGGCATGTTTAATAAGACTGGAGATAAATATCTGGAGACATTTCTGGAGATGTTGCCCATGGCAACCAATCAGATCTAACTTATAGGTGGCTGTTTAAATCTTATTGCTGATTGGTTGCTATGGGCAACATCTCCAGAAATCTCCAGATATTTATCTCCTGAGTCAGCAGATTATCGGCCCATGTATGGGGCCCCCCGACGGGCTGCTCCGATCGATATCTGGCCGAAAGTCGGCTAGATGTCGATCGGGCAGGATTAAAAATCCTGTTGGATCGTGGCCGCATTTATTCGTTGATTCGGTCCCGCGATCCTCAAGGTGGGCATATCAGGGAGAGATCCGCTCGTTTGGCAACATCGCCAAACGAGCAGATCTCTCAGTGTATGGCCACCATTAGCCTTGTAATCAATTGTAAACAGTGTTGGACTGGGCCACTGGGAAAAAACCCAGTGGGCCCTAGCCTTTTTTGGTCCCGGCGATCAAACCCACTCCCCCTACATGTAAAGTAGCTTGTCCCCTGCCCCAGAACTGATAGCAGCAAAGGAGGAGGAGGTAGGGCATGCACAGGTGAGGCAGGGGGCCAAGGTTGCCCTTCAAGTGAGCCCCAACCCTGATAGAGCTTATTTTCCTTCTGACTTTACCTTCTTGAGCTCTCATCTGTAAACTCATCAGTAGCAAGTCATGTATTAAGGGTATTTTATCCACTCTGTAGTAGATCAGTCTGTCAGGGTGATTATGTGTAATCTATATTTGAGTGGTTTAAAAACCATTATCCAACCTCTATTCCTTATTTTTTCAATTAGACACTTTCTATACAGTGGTGTGAAAAACTATTTGCCCCCTTCCTGATTTCTTATTCTTTTGCA
>CM044441.1:89556164-89578675 GCA_024363595.1 Xenopus borealis
ACGCTTGATTGCAGTTATTGCTGCTAAGGGTGGCCCAAAAAGTTATTAGGTTCAGGGGGCGATTACTTTTTCACACAGGTTTGGATTTTGTTTCTCCTTAAATAATAAAAACCCTCATATAAAAACTGCATTTTGTGTTTACTTGTGTTTACTTATGTTATCTTTGACTAATAGTTAAATGTGTTTGATGATCAGAAACATTTTGTGTGACAAACATGCAAAAGAATAAGAAATCAGGAAGGGGGCAAATAGTTTTTCACACCACTGTATATGCACAAAAGGAGTGATAGATTTCATCAGTTATTAATCAACTGATTAATTAATTAATATGGTACAATCTTCCGATCGCTCACCCACTGTATGTTGTGGTTCTGGTGCTTATGCCCGAACCCTCCACTTCATTCAACAATTGTGTGCATAAATCAAAGGGGTCACTCACCGCTCCTGTTTGGTGGCCCGGGTGCTGTACCCCGAACCCTCAGCACGGGGAGACTTCTAAGTGTATCGTCACCAAAAGAGAAGGCACGCACTCCATGGGACTCCCGGAGTGGTTAAAATAGTAGCTTTATTACATGAACATAGATTGTCCTAAGGACTGTCTATGTTTGTGTAATAAAGCTACTATTTTAACTGTTCCGGGAGTCCCGTGGAGTGTGTGCCATCTCTTTTGGTGATTGCTTTAAAATACCAGACAAGAAGCAGGCAGTGACTAATCCAATAGGGTAGGTGGTATGCAATACAAGTTCTGAAGGACAGACAAGAAGTCGGGGCAGGCGGTAATCAATAACAAGTCCGTGGAACAGGTCACAGACCAAAACCAGGAGATCAAATAATGCAGAATAAGGACAGAGCAGAAACAAACTCACAGATAGAACCAAGACTCTACACTTTCTAGAACAAAAGGTCTAACTGACCAAGGGAACCTTATGAATTACAACAGGGAGGAGACAAATGCAAGCTTCAATGGCCCCTTAATTGGTGAATTGACTGCTGCTGCCAAAAGAGTTTGCTGGTGGGATATCATAAATGTCATAGCAGAGGAGAATGAAGTATTTACAGTTAATTAAATTCTGATTTATATAGGATCAGTTTGTATTTATTGTTCATATTCCCATGTTGTGTACTGCAATTCAGTTTAGGAGTATGGTTTCTATATAAAACTAACCAACTCCAGTTCAGAGTCACTTTTATAAAGTGTACAGTTTCTCAGATTAAGGCAATAAACAATATAGATGCTTTCTTATGAAATGTATTTGCTATTTTCCTGATTTATTTTTTTAAAGGGGACTAACTATCCCTATTTACCATACAGATAGTCAGAGAGCAGTGCCCTAGAGTAAATCATAAGCAACTAGTTCAAGGTGATTTACAATTGGTCATACTGTTTGGAAAGTTTGAGCATCATAAGATAAGGATAAGATACAAGCAATGTCAACCCCACCCATTTAAAACAAAATACTGTAGATGACAACCATTTCTCTGCTGTACTTGTTCTTGTGCCCAAACATACTCCTTGCACACCCATAAGGTTTTGCTGTGTATCAATAACTCTCCCAGCATGTTCTGATGTATAGTGCGTCTGTTGAAGCTTGGGGGTATATTTATCAAAGAGTGAAGTTAAGAGTGAAGTTCCGCCACTAGAGGGACATTCCACAGCTCTCTGTTCATTTCTATGGGATTTTTGAAGGCGTATTTATCAAAGGGTGAAATTTCACTTCACCCATTGATAAATACGCCTTTCAAAATCCCATAGAAATTCATTGAGAGCTGCAGAATTTCCCTCTAGTGGCGGAACTTCACTCTTTGATAAATTTACCCCTAGAAACCTGGACTTACTGTTACCCTTAGGGGCAAATTTACTATTATTCCCCAAAATTAGCTCGACCAAATTCATAATTCGATAAGCATTCGACCATCGAATGCTTATCAAACTGTTTTAGGCTGTATTTTTATTAGCAATACGATTTCTCGATGAATTCATACGATCGGATACCGATCGCTTGATTTCAGGAAAAAATCGTGAAATTTCCTTCGAGCGTCTGAAAAATTTGTACGATTCGAATGATCGAACGCTACGATCGTACGAATGGTATTTGAGCAGGACTTAGCCTCAGAAGCCTATGGGGGGCTTCCCATAGGCTTCTATTACAATTCGGTAGGTTCAATCTGGCGAAGTAGGCAGTCGAATAACTTTAAAATTTTGATTCCTTCGATCATCGAATGATTGAATTATAGAATATCCGATCATTTGATCTATTCGATCTATTCGATATTCGATGATCGAAGAGGCCAAATTTGCATATCTGATTTCACGAAAAATTTGTACGATCTGTATTCGATCGAACTTCGATCATTTCACGTGAATTTCGTAAATCGGCCCCTTAATGTGATGATAATTCTCATAATTTCTATAAAAGTGTGTATACTGTTACTCAGCCATCTGCTGAATTAATACATATACTGTAGATTACTGAATCAACACAAACTGCATTGTGCCTGCATTGGGATACATATTCTTATGTGGCTATATCTGATAGGTACCTGTTTTGGCAGAATCGGCCACCATTAGCCTTGTAATCAATTGTAAACAGTGTTGGACTGGGCCACTGGGAAAAAACCCAGTGGGCCCTAGCCTTTTTTGGTTCCGGCGACCAAACCCACTCCCCCCACCTGTAAAGTAGCTTGTCCCCTGCCCCAGAACTGATAGCAGCAAAGGAGGAGGAGGTAGGGCATGCACAGGCGAGGCAGGGGGCCAAGGTCGCCCTTCCAGTGAGCCCCAACCCTGATAGAGCTTATTTTCCTTCTGACTTTACCTTCTTGAGCTCTCATCTGTAAACTCACTAGTAGCAAGTCATATATTAAGGGTATTATCCACTCTGTAGTAGATCAGGGTGATGGGTAGAACTGGCTGCTAGGAGTCTAAATTATGTGTAATCCATATTTGAGTGGTTTAAAAACCATTATCCACACGGTGGAAGTGCTCCAACCTCTATTCCTTATTTTTTTCAATTAGACACTTTCTATATATGCACAAAAAGAGTGATAGATGTCATCAATTTTCAATCAAACGATTAATTAATTAATATGGTACAATTTTCCGATCACTCACCCATTTTCAATATTGGGTGTGTGTTACTTACAGCATTAGTGTGTAATTATTTTTGAACCAGGACTAATATTAATTAACATGCACAGGTATGGGACCTATTATCCAGAATGCTCTGGACCGGGGGCTTTCCGGATAATGGATCTTTCCGTAGCTTGGATCTTCATACATACAGTCTACTAGAAAATCTATTTAACATTAAATAAACCCAATAGGCTGGTTCTGCTTCCAATAAGGATTAATTATATCTCAGAGTGGATCAAGTACAAGGTACTGTTTTGTTATTACAGACAAAAGGGAAATAATTTTTTACAATTTGGATTATTTGGATAAAATGGAGTCCATGGGAGATTGCCTTTCCATAATTCAGAACTTTCTGGATAACGTGTTCCAGGATAACGGAACCCATACCTGTATTTATATAGCACCAACATATTTTGTAGCGCTGTGCCGAATAAACCCTCCATCTCCATACAGTCCAAGTGACAAATGGGAATACATCCAATATATCCATGAATTAATATGATGCTTTTTGGCCAGTATTTGTGACACCGGTACAGTACAAGGAATGATACAGGAGTAGCTGATCTACAACGTCAAATTCTACAGATCAAGAAGGTCAAGGAGAAACTGAATAAGGTCTCTTTCTCTTTAGCTCTTCCGATGTCATTTGTATAAGTGCTTCTTCACACACAGAGAGCAACTGACTCAATATGGATTGACTAACTGATAAAGAGGAAAGAGGGGAGTATCCTTGTGTAGTTTACTGAGAATGGAGTATGTGAGTAACTAAGTAAGGTAATATGCACAGCACAGGCACATGGATGTGTTTTCTAGGATATAAGTAAATAAAGAAGAAAAGAGGAGAGCATCACATATTGCAGCACAAAATACAGTATTGTTGGGTTGTAAATCTTTGCAGCTTCCCTTGCCTATATAACTCCCTTCATGATTCTGTTTTCTTTTGTAAAATTCATTATCACATTCCGTTATGCTGCATCTGCATTTATCCACCAGCTTGACTTTGAAAATGCAGGTGGTTGCTTTTATATTTCTAACACAGAATCATGTGCATTTGGAAAAACATTTATTGAAATATACATGATTCAGTTTAAAAATTAAAGTGTAGAGCCTGGATGGAGATCAGTTCCTGTCATTAAACACCTGTAAATATATGCATTTTAGTAAAACAGATGAGGCAGTGAGAAAGAGACGGGGGGGGGGGGGTTGTAACAACAATGCAGACTGAATTTAGTATTAAAGTGGACCCGTCACCCAGACACAAAAATCTGTATAATAAAAGTCCTTTTCAAATTAAACATGAAATCCAATTTCAAATTTTTATTAAAGCATTCATAGTTGTTTTACGGTCATTTAAAAATCTCAGCTGTCAATCAAATATTGTCTGCCACTTCTCTATGGGCATAGAGGCAGGGCAGATAATTACTTTCACTTTCCATTCAGCACTTCCTAGATGTCACTGCTCTCCCCACATTCCCCCAGTTCTCTTAACCATTTAATTGTGTAGCCAGGACATGGGGATAGACATCGGGTCCCCCATTCTGGTGCACAAACAAGATTCTGAGATGATGCAAGGCTTGCCTTAATAACAGTGTCCACAAAATGGCTCCTGCCTGCTTGCTATAATTATGAATTCACAGACTGAAGAAAACAAGATTAACATAATTTATATAGTATACTTAATGTTCATTTTGCTTGACTAATGTGATAAAATAGGTTTTTGAATATTTTTTTGGGGTGACGGGTCCACTTTGAATGTTTGCAGAATGGTGCATAACATAACAAGATACATCAGGCAGCTTTTATAGTAAACCAATAATATAATGCAGCATGCTTCATAGACTGACTCAAGGAAACATCCAACATCTATAAGACCCAAGCTGAACTTCAAAAAAAGTGCATATAGTATTTTTTTTATTCTGTATTAGTCTACCATAAGGGAATACTATAATGTTTTGCTCTTTAAACTAGATTTTATTTATTATTATTAAACTAGATTTTTTATTTATGCCCCCTACTTTTTTGTTTCCATTTAGTATTTTGATTTTACCAAAAAAAAAAAAAATCTTTTTGGGTTAGTTTTCATTTGCCAGTGCATGCATATCCAACAACACCATACCTTCATATTGCTTTAGTTGTATTGTACACATTACTAATTTAAGAATAACAATAGCTGTAGTTAAAAGTACTTATCCTTCACCTGTTACACAGAATGTTACAGAATACTGGGAGTTGTTGTCTAACTATTGCTAGGGCACAGGATAAACATATTTTACGTGACTGTCAGCCATATTTCTAGCTGATCCTTGGCTGCCACTATGGTTATAAAGATTTAAGAAAATAAAGCATTAACATTTTTAGCACTCAGCATTGCATCACTGCCTTGACATGGTGAATAGTTTTACAAAGTATACATGTTTCATTGCCCTGAGATGTCAGTTGGCTGTTGTTTTCTTAAACCTTAACAAAAATAAAAAAGTATGCAGACTTGAATATGAGAAGTGCATATATATCAATTGTGCTAGTTAAAAATAAAGCATTTCATCTTATCTTGTAATGAACTCACCACAGCATGATTGAGCCATAGTGGGATGATCTTGTCAAGGCCATCAGGGTAAACCAACTGTCTGTCATAGCTGTACAATGCCCAAAAGGCCAAAAACACAAACTGCAAGAAAAAAGCATCATTTGGTAAAAAAAACTCTTTTTAACTAATGGTATCGTCTGGGCCATATATGATACTATTTATATATAGTCATATGAAAAAGTTTGGGAACTCTTCTTCATTCTTTGGAGTTTTCTGAGCTTTAAAGTTATCAACTTCTTTTTAATATATAACATGCCTTGTGGAAACAGTAGATATTACATCAATACTTTGTTGAGTCTTCTATTGCAATTGAAACAGCCTCTAGAACCTCCTATAGCCTTTGATGAGTGTCTAGATTCTGAATGGTGGTTTTTTTTGACCAATGGTCCATACAAAATCTCTCCAGTTCAGTTAAATTTGATGGCTAATGAGATTTTCGATAATATTCAAGTTGGGTATTCAAGTTAATATTCAAGTTTTGTCGCCCAGCGTCTGATCCGGCCGAAAACGGCCGCGTAGTTCTAACCTAATTCTGATGTGTACAGGTATAGGACCTGTTACCTGCCCCTGCAGCTCTTTGCATGAGGTGTGAATGGGTGAACAATGTCGGCACTTTCAGGTGTGAACAATGCAGGAGGATTACAGGTGTGAAGAATGCAGGTGCTTATTTCCTGAAGTTGAGGTGCATACAATGCAGGGGCAAATTAATCTCTGTTAAAAATTAACCTTTTAACTCTCACACAAAGTAAGCAGTTACAGCAGCCAGACTTTCATGTGGGAGGCCACACAAGGGAAATGATTCTGGCTTTTGTTCTTATTTTTGTGATATTTTCCCTCTATGGGGCAGATTCATTAAAGGGTGAACCACTTCACCAGGTGCAAATTCACTACCACAAAGCTAATTTATTAATATTCAAAGTTGCATCCTGAGCACTGAACACTGGTGACTTTTCGCTAGCGTAACTTCAGCAGTGCGAGCATTTCAAAGTGAAGATGTGCTAGCGTTCCTTGAGGTCTAGCGGCCAGTACATATTATGGAAGTATTAGAGATGTTTGGTGCAAATGCTTGAAGTTACCACTTTTTATTAAAAACTTCATAATAATATTAAAGAGTTAATATTATGCCCTACACATGCCCTACACATGAGCCCACTGTAAAATGAATGCTCCATATGTTCCATATGTTCTCAAATGTCTGGGGAAAAATGTTAAGCCAAAAAAAGTCATGACTTTTACAGGGAATCCCACTTCAGAAAGTCACCAGCGTTTTTTAAACTTTAATACATTTCCATCAGACAGGATATGAGGTAATTGACATAAGATTGAGGGAGATCTGGCTTCATTTTAGCTGTTCATCTGGTCTGACTAAAAGAGGTCATGTTCAGTGAAATCCACACTTAAAGGAAAACTATACCCCGAAAATGAATTTTTGAGCAACAGATAGTTTATATCAAATCAAGTGACATATTAAAGAATCTTACCTACCTGCTATATATATTTAAGTAAATATTGCTCTTTTACATCTCTTGCCTTGAACCACCATTTCATGATGGTCTGTGTGCGGACTCAGAGATCACCTGGCCAGAAATATTTAAACACTAACTGTAAAGGGAAGAAGTGTTGAAGCAAAAGACACAACTCTGTCTGTTAATTGGCTCATGTGACCTAACTTTATAGTTTGTTTGGTATGTTTGTGTGCACCGTTGGATCCTAGGATCCCAGGAGGCTGTCCTTATTTTTTAAAATGGCTATTTTCTATTTATGATTACCCAATGGCACATGCTACTAAAAAAGTTTATTATTATGAAAATGGTTTATTTACATGAAGCAGGGTTTTACATATGAGTTGTTTTATGCAATATCTGTTTATAGAGACCTACATTGTTCAGGGGGTATAGTTTTCCTTTAATAAATATGCGGATCAACAACCTGCCTGGTGATATAGTGCAAATGAACACTAGTGATGGTCCCATTCGTTACTGAATTGTCATCTGTACCTGTTAGTGGATTGCAGATGTCCCTGTGGATTGATTTTCTGGTGAAAAGACGCTAGCTTTAGCCACTTCATCCTTTAGTGAATCTAACCTATGACTTTAATTCCCATAAGATTTAACAGGGTATAAGTCAAAGATTTTTCCTCTTTAATAACAAAATCTGCCAAAACTAGATTTTGATGGTCAGAGATGATTCATGGGTAGCCTATGTTCTGAACTGAATAGTATATATATTCTATATCAGCTATTTTGGGCTCCTGCTTTGGAAAATGTTGAATAAATTCCTAATCTAAATTCATTTACATTGACTTTTTGCATTGAACATGCTCAAGCACTAATTCTAAGTATTAAAAAAAATTCTGAGATGTTGAGAATGTTCCCAACTGCAAATCAAGATGTCAATACAAAATACACTCCTGGCTGAGCGTTGATCAATGCCTCAGCAAAGCAAAGGGAGAAGCAGTTCGCTCTCCTCAAGATATAAACTTACAGTAGATGCCGGAAAAGCAAGCACGCTGAAGACAAGGTCCCTGCAGGAGATAATATAGTTCACAAGTTTAACTCCTGGTACTGACATCAGAAGATCTGCCACAAAACAAATTGCATAAAAACCCGTCTGCAACACCTGAGCCAATGGAAAAAGTAAAGAAAGAAGAAGAACTGTTACTTGATGGTAGCTTACAAATAAAAAGCTTAATATAATTCCTATGTTAACCCTTATACTAGTAATAAGAGTTAAAGGGGGGTGTAAACCCCAAAATGTAATTTTGCCTAATGAAAGAAAGTGTAACCTCTATGCAAATAAACAGTAATTAAAAAATATAGTGGTTTTAAAGTTTTAATTTCGTTCCTTTGCTGCAAAGCTTTATTCTATTCTCTTGAAATAACGTAGCAGAAATCACAGGTCTGTTGATCCACTGGTGGCTGCTCTAATGTTTCTAAAGTCAGAACCATCAGAACAGAGAATAGAAAGTTAGTAAGTACAGAAAACCTGCAGTAAATCTGTTTTCCAAATAGGTTAGAATCATTCCAGAATTGTGTGCAAACTACCTACTAACCCAAAAAAGATTAATGTTATTTCTGAAAAAGAAGGCTGTATAGACTATTACAACATGGGGAATAAAAATTTATGCAATCTGCATATTTCATTTTTTTCTACCTTTCTTAAGCTATGTTTCTAACTTAAAGCAAATAATAAATTAGAAATTTAATAAAAAATGAACTTTGTTTTAGTGTTATAGAAATATCTCATACTGTCAAGGGTCTCAATACTTTTGCAAGGAACTGTAGATGTGTGTATGAATTTATATATTATATATAAACACACACACACATATACATACTGTATACAATTTTGTTAAAGGGCTGGTCCACCTTTAAGTTAACTTTTATTGTGCGTTTATGGCTAGATCTACTCAACCTATTAACAGGGCTTCAGTATTTATTGTACTGTAGTATTTAGTATTTCTTATTAGCTTTTTAATTATTTACATCTTACTCTTTCTAGCTTCCAGATGGGGGGCACTGACCACCATTTAAAAAAACATGCTCTGTAAAACTTCACACTTCTAGTTATTGCTACTTTTGATTCATTATATTTCTGTCGACATCCTTTTCTATTCATAGTCCAGTCTCTTATTCAAATAATTGCATGGTTTGGACCCTAGCAAACAGATTGCTAGAGCTGCTGAATAAAAAGCTAAATAACTCAAAAACCAAAAAATGAAAAACAATTTCAAATTGTATCAGAATATGACTCTCTACATCATATTAAAAGGCAAAGATGAACAACACCTTTATTGGGGAATTTTAGTGCTAGAGCTATGCATGTTTATGTGCTTTTAGTTAAACTGGTGCAAGAAAGGTAACTATGTTTTACACCTCTTTAGCATCTCAGTGCAGTCATGACTGCTCCCAAACATATAAATAAACACAAATGTCCCAATAAATAAGAGTCTCAGGATGCTACAAGCTGTATTCCACTAACAGGCCACTGGTTGTTCATCTGTGGCAAGAAAAATTAGCATGTCATTGAAATAATTAAATGTATCAGACACTTACCACATTGAGAATTGTCAAGTATTTCCACAGCCCACCATAAAGAAAAACTCCATCTGGCTGATCTGTTGTGCTAATTGTAAAAAATAAGTATGTAAGAAAAACATACCAAATAAAAACAGAGCAGTGGTACAAGGTTACGGTGGTGGTTGCCATCACCCAAGAGTTCAGGAGCAATGGACTAATGCTAGCCACTCAGTTGTCCTGCTAGTCCTTAGCTTCTATAAAAGACAGCAGAGCATGAGGCGTTCTTTCTGATGGATAAATCGGCTTTTGGATCTGCATTCTTTGGCAGCATTCATGAACGTTTCCCTTGTAGGCCAGATTTAAAAGCCTGAAACAAGATCAAAGAGATTACAGTTATGCAATGCTATCCTGCACAACTGGGACCTTTGTTTGCTTGTGATTCTTACATGAGAAAAAGAACAAAGTCCATTTTTGTGCCCCCCCCCCCCCCTCTGCTGATAAGCTTTGCTTAAATACCGCTGGAAATGTACACTACATTTGAACTAATTGGGGATTAAGTCAGATCCGAGAAAGCCATGTCTTTTGTTAATGAGTACAATTTTTATACTGGGCATATGATTTCAGATTATTTAAGTATAAAATATGTTAGCTTACTGTTTTGGCTGACTCTTCATTAACAATTGTGTTGGACTGGCTGTTGGAAAGACACAGAGGAAAGCAAGTTGTTTGTATTTGGTTGTGCAACTGGAGCTTAATTTATAGGGTTCATTGTTAGAGATTGATAACTTGCATTGCAATCCAAATCAGGATATACAGTATAATGGCAAAACACTGGGTTTATTTACAAAACAGCCAGGAAAATTCCAAATTTCCAACTTGCTGTTATTGTGCATCACCCATTACAATGCTGTGAGCACCAGTGATTATTTTATAGGCATTCCATGTGCTTTTCAGGCCTGCACCTTATTCATACTCTAAAGGAATGGTATCCTTTATAATATACAGCTAAATGTGTATCAATATTGTTTGGGGCTTAAAAGCTTCATTGCTGGTCTCACTAGATTTTCTGAGCAAAAAGAAAGGGAGCATGGTTCCACCACTCAGTTGCACACAATGCACGTTATTGCTGGGGGCTCAATGAATGAAAATGCTCCCATAGCTCCTGATTACAAAGGGTAAGTAAATACATTTCCACTACATATAATGTACATTGTTGCTGTGGGTTTAAATGTATTTAAATGCACTTCAGTATTTAGTACACAATAGGTAGCGTAGGACTTTAAATGGGGGCCTTGAGGTGGCACCTGAGTTTACATATACTGTTAGGGGGATCTGTTATAAAGAAATCCGTTATCATGAAAGCTCTGAGTTATGGGAAGGCAATCTCCCATAAACTCAATTTAAATCAAATGATTCAAAATTAAAATAAAAATTCCTTTTTCTCTCTAGTAATCAGTGGCGGAACTACCGGGGGAGCAGGGGGTGCAATTGCACCAGGGCCCGCACCCCCTCAGGGCCCCCCGGCAGCTTGCACAATGCCGATTTCCATGGCGCTTCGGCGATTTCAGTAAAGATAATTGCATACGGAGGGGGGCGGGGGGCCCGGCTGCACGTCATGCACCAGGGCCCACCCCCCTCTAGTTACGTTACTGCTAGTAATAAAACAGTACCTTGTACTTGAGCCTAACTAAGATATAATTAATCATTATTGGAGGCAAAACAATCCTTGGTTTTAATCAATTTTTAAAACCCCCAGAAAAATTCCATACCTATATTGGCCAAAAGCTGGTACTAACACCTCAATTTTTGTAGCATGTATGTAAAGAGATTTGCACGGGCTGTATTTGAGTGCTGGCAATATCTGTTCTCATATGTGAAAACTTTGGCAAAAGTTGGCATAATGTGCAGCGGCTGTCATGTATTGGCATGTGCAATGTTTATAGGTAGAACAATGATTTGGAGGTTTAAAAACCATTTTTTTGACGGTTATGTCACTGACTGAAAGCAAACGCCAACAACTTTATTTGGAATACAGAGACTCTTCCTATTAAAAAAGATGGATATGCATACATTGGTAACATTGTATGTGCCTTGGCAGACAGAAGATGGGGGATTATTATTCCTTTTAATACAAAGGGATCAAAATCCTTAAATTATTTAGTTTACTACTCTCACCATGCCCCACAACATCACAACTATTAATTTAGATTATTACTCCAGTTCCCTTTAAAAACTATTTATTACATTCATTTTGGGGGTGAACCAGATGCTTGCCACAATGCAAGATCCAATTTGAAACGGCTCCTGACTAATTTGCGACCAAGAGATCTAAAGGTGGCTATACACGGGCCGATAAAAGCTGCCGACAGACTGAGTTGGCAGATTATCGGCCAGTGTATGGCTGCTCCGATCAATATCTGATGGAATGTTGGCCAGATGTCGATCGGGCAGGATTAAAAATCCTGTCGGATCGTGGCCGCATCTGTGCATTGATGCTGCCCTGCGATCTGACCGCCCATTTGCGCATCATTCTGATCTGATCGTTGGGCCCTAGGGCCCACGAACGGGTCAGCCCGATATCGCCCACCTCGAGGCCAAAGGAGCGGATCTCCCAGTGTATGGCCACCATAAGGTTGCTTATATTATTGCTCTTCTTCTACCTTCTGGCAAATTTTTGACATCCCGGGCTGTAAATTGAACGCCTCTGACCGGCTCATGAAAATTAATCAAGGGTCTAGTACTGCCTCCAAATATGCTATCAACATTAGGACTTTAGTTGCAGAGATCTCTTTTCGAAGCTTTCTGGAGGAGGCTACACAAGGACCTCAAAGACAAGCTGGTAACCCGGGATCTGCCTACTTCCCTTGACGAATTTGTGGTTTTCATCATCAAGATTAATTCCAGAATGAGGGAAAAATCTTTACTTAAGTCTTGTACTCGAAGACCTCAAATCAGGCCCGGATTTGTGGACAGGCCACCAAGGCCCGGGCCTAGGGTGGCAGGATTTTAGGGGGGTGGCATGCTGACCAACCACACCCACATTGGTTCAATAACACTGGGGATGTGAAGGAGATACAATAGTTTTTTTTAATTTCCCATGCACCAATCCCCATTGCAGAGTCGTGATGTTGAAAATTTGCATGACTAAAGGGGAGGGGGTAGGGGTGACGACTATGCCTAGGGGTGCCCACTATGTAAATCCTGCCCTGCCACAAATGTGTCTTGAAGGAAAAGGAAACCCCAAAAATGAATAGGACTTATTGCCTGTGCCTAAAGTTTCAGCTCCTCAATAGCAGTAGTGATCCAGGACTTCAAACTTGTCACAGGAGATCATCATCTTGGAAAAGTGTCTGCAACACTCACATGCTCAGTGGGCTCTGAGCAGCTGTTGAGAAGCTAAGCTTAGGGGTCATCACTAATTATCCGGCAAAAAATGAAGTTGGCCTGTAATATAAGCAGATGCTTCAGGGCTGATTATTAAATTCTGATGCTAATTGCACTGGTTTCTGTGCTGCCATGGAGTAAATATCCATAATAATTACTAATCAGCCTTATACTGGGACATTTATATTCTATGTGTACTGTATATTTGGTGCAGTGAATCAGCAGAGAAGAAAATGGGGAGCAACTGGGGCATCTTTGGAGACAAAGATCTTTACTGCTAAAGGACTGTGATTGTCTGGGGCTGATACAGAAGCCCAAAACATAATGTACAATATTTCTAGCCTACTTCTTTATTTAACTTTCCTTGTCCTTTAAGTCAGAGTTCTTCTCTTCAACTACTCCTTCTTCACCTGTACTAGATGAACCAATGCAGACTGGAGCCACATGTTTAACTCCAGAGGAGAGAATTCAAAGAAGATCGGCTGGCCTATGTCTATACTGCAGACTCCCTGGTTATTTGATCAGGTCTTGTCCTACCAGACCTCAGAATCAGTGAAATGCTCCAGCCTAGGTGTGAGTCTCCCCTGGGCAAAATTTCTGCACTCCCAATAAATTTTCACTCTCGTATGTTTCTCCCTACTTCCCTCTCCTCCTTGTCTGGCACGTTTTCCTCTCAAGCTTTAATAGACTCCGGATCAGCAGGTAATTTCAGTGATGATGACCGATCTGCCAGAGTCCTTACCTCTGCTACTGCACCGATTCTAATTCGCATTGGTTATCTTCATGAGGAGGAGATCTCTTTCTTGATTATTCAATGCCTGGAGATCCCCCTAATGTTGGGCTTTCCTTGGCTTCAGCTACATAACCCTTCTATTGACTGGTCCACTGGGGAACTCTTTGCCTGGAGTTCATATTGTCGTTCCAACTGCATTCATTCTTCTATTGTTCCGGTGTCTGCTTCTTCTGTGCTCCCAGCCTTCCTGATGTTTACAAAGATTTTATTGATGTTTTTGAAACTCTAAAATTCTGCCTCCTCACCTCTATCCATGCCTGAGACTCAGGCCACGAAAGAATATATCCTGGAGAATCTCTCTAAAGGTTTCATAAGAAAATCAACATCTCCAGCTGGAGCTGGTTTTTTTTTTGTTCAAAAGAAAGACGGTTCCTTAAGACCATGCATTGGCTATCGTGCCTTAAACAAGATTATTGTAAAGAACTGTTATCCTCTACCTTTAATTCCTGAATTGTTCAACAGACTGAGGGGGGAGCCAAGCTCTTTAGAAAGCCAGATCTACGAGATGCTTATAACCTTATTTGTGTCTGTCAAGGGGATGAATGGAAGACGTCTTCAATACTCGGGATGGCCATTATAAGTATCTGGTCATGACATTCGGCTTATGCAGTTTTTCAGGATTTTATTAATGATGTTCTTTGGAAATGTTTGCAGTCCTGCGTCACTGTATATTTGAATGAGATTTTTATTTTTTCGTCTTCTCTTTCTGATCATATTTTCCAATTAAAGCAAGTGCTTCTCAAGTCAAGGGAGAATTATCTTTACGCTAAACTAGAAAAGTGTGGATTTCACAAAACCTCTATCTCATTTTTGGGTTACATTATTTCTCCTTCTGGGTTCAAGATGGATCCTGCCAAAGTCTCTTCTGTACTGGACTAGCCAGTTCCCACGACTTTGAAGGCCATACAATGCTTCTTGGGTTTTGCAAATGTTTACAGTAAATTCATTAAAAATTGTTCTCAGACTGTGGCTTCCATTACTGCTCTAACAGGAATTTACATCTTTTTATCTTACAAGAGTTCCAAGGGACTCTCCATCCATGTGCCTTTTTATCATATAAAATCTCTCCAGCTGAAAGAAACTATGAATTGGGTAACCGAGATCTGTTGGCTGTCAAACTTGCCCTTGAGGTGTGGCATCATTTGTTAGAGGGGTCTGTTGAGCCAATTACTATTTTAACTGACAATAAAATTTTAGAGTACATTTCTTCGGCAAAGATACTCAATCCTCACCAGACCCAATGGTTTCTTTTTTCTAGATTTTATCTTTTTGTTTCTTATCGCCCTGGTTCTACGAATTTGAAAGCTGATGCTTTATCCAGATGTCTAGTGCAGGAAGAGAGTAACCCTGTTAACCTGCCTCCATAATCTCCGCTGGCTTAATTGTGTCTCCTACATCTCTTTCATTGTCTGACATTTCCAACTCTGACCTGGTCTCTGGATGACCCTCTGGGAAGATTTTTGTTCCTACAACAAAGGGTTGCTCAAGTTCTCGTTCCAAGATTACTGGTCATCCTGGTGTCAAGAAGACTCGTGACTTTGTCTCGAGGTACCAAACTTTGTGTTTGGTACCTGGAGACCACAGTTTGCACACAACAGAAAAGACCACACTTGTTACCTTGTGGCTTACTCCAATCACTACCATTACCAACCCAACCCTTGTCAGACATTTCCATGGACTTTATTGTAGACCTGCCTAAATCTCTTGAGATTACTACTATTCTTGTGGTTGTGGATAGATACATTACATAGTGTTCCTCAGTCCAAATTCTGGCAGGCTTTTTCAAGACATCTAGGCATCATATTGAATTTTTCTTCATCTTATCATCCTCAAAGCAATGGACAGACTGAGAGGACCAATCAGAGCTTGGAGAAATTTCTTTGATGCTTTATTTCACAAAACCAGGATAATTGGGTTGAGCTTCTTCACTGGGCTGAGTTTTCTCATAATAATCTACAACATGATTCATGAGGTTGTTCTCCGTTTTTCTCTGTCTTTGGTTAAAACCCTCCTGCTCTTCCACCTAATGTTTTTAAGTCTGAAGTACCTGCAGCAGATGCACTGGTTCATGACTTCAAGTCCATTTGGTCCCAGACTCATCAATCCCTTCTTCGGGCCTCTTCTTGTCAGAAAGCTGGGTCAGGTACTGTAAGACGTGCCGGGAGATTTAATAAGCTACTCATCTCCTGGTGCGCCTCTCTTCATGTGCGCAGGTGCACACTTCCTCATTGATTCCTGTGTCGTTGGCGTCTGCCATTGGCATTTGACGCTGGTGCCTGATGCTGGGTGCTCTGATGCTGGCATCACAATGTCACTATTCAGCACTGAATTTCAAAGTAAGTTTAAAAAGCCTGATCCTCCATTTTTCCCCTGCCTAAGCAAGGTTTCCGTTTACTGTTCCTGCTCAAGCGTTACTACTATTTGATTATCTAGTTTTTTTTACTTCTGCCTGACTTCCGTTTAAAATTCCTACTGCCTGCAATTGACTCTCCACATCCTACTCTAAAATCCTTGCCAGTACCTCGCTTTCAGACTTTTGTTTTAATCTGCACTTCCTCGTTGCAGGGCCCCTAAAGGGCTTCGGTGAACACCAGAGACCACAGGGTTAACCTGTGCAACCAAGGGGCAAATTTACAAAATTTGTGTGAAGAGCTCAAAGTTCGATCGAATACCGATCGTACGTTTTTTTCGGAGGATCGAATATGCAAATTTGGCCTCTTCGATCATCGAATACCGAATATTCGAATTATTGAATAGATCGAATGATCGAATATTCGATCATTTGATGATCGAAGGATTTAAAATTTTAAAATCATTCGAATGCCTTCTTCGCCAGATTCGACCTACCGAATACCAATAGAAGCCTATGGGAAACCCCCCATAGGCTTCTTTTGCAAAGACCTGCTCGAATACCAATCGTACGTTCGAACACCTCGAATCGTACAAATATTTCGGAGGCTCGAAGGCAAAAGTACGATTTTTTCGTGAAATCGAACGATCGGTATTCGATCATACGATTTCATCGAGAAATCGAATATCGAGCAAGAAGATACCCTAGAACTATTCAATAAGCATTCGATAGTCGAATGCTTATTGAATTTTGAGGGGATTCAAGGGATTTTAGGGGAATTTTAGTAAATTTGCCCCCAAGTGTAATCTTCACACAAGGTTCTGGTAACGCGATTCTTACAATTTTACATTATACAGACTACTGTATATCACTGCTCTGCTTGAAACACATTTCCTTTCCACTTTTTAGTTACTTTGGTCTGTGACCTTCTATTGTAACAATATTGAACGACATTGTACATTACTACCTTTATTCAAACGCCACATAGTTTTATAAATGGCTTATATTCTTCAATGCCATGAAAAGAGTAAAAAGCAAAACCCTGGACAGTGTATGCTGGCAAAGGGTACATGACAGGGGCGGGACAGAGTTGCCTGGCAGGGGATTAGTTCTGGGGTTTAGTGATGTAGTTGGGGTGGTGGAGTTAAGGGGACTTATAACACTAACTGCTAAAGAGGGCATCCATTTTGGAAGAGAAAAAGGAGTCCCACCCTCCCTCCCTTTGTATTAACCCTTTGTGATAGATGTCACAATTGTGGCCTGGGTGAGTGGGGCACAGTTTAAGTTGACGTGGAATGGTGAGTATTGGGTTAACTAACCAAGAGGTGATAAGAGGGGTTAGCCCGTTGTCACAGCCGGGCGGCGGGTCCCTGGCAATGGCAAGAGTTAATTGAGAAGCTGGAGTTTTTTTACCAAGTCCCAAGTTGGTTAATGGAACTTGGTTGGTGGTGTTCCTCTCTAAGAGCGTTGGTCTCTGTGAGGGTATGTGGTGTTGGGGGTAGCATGCAATCCAGCGTACCCATCATGCTAGAAGGCACAAGCGGCTGGTACGATTGCATGCACCTAATTGGGTCCATTGCCAGGGGCCTTGCAGAGGATTATAAGTTAATGGTATATCACTGTTCATATTATATGTTTACAATGTTGTTAATAAATGGTTATTGATATCTGTATTATCTATTGTTAAATTATGTTTGTGCAATAAAGCTGTGGCCTAAAGACTCCAACTAATAAATGAATGGTGAGTTGGTTATTTCTAGGCCAGTTTGGGGAAAAGGCAGGTATTTGTCTCTGCCCCTTGTCATGAAAAAAGTCTTCATATTGTTCAAAATGAAAACTCAAGGGAAATAGAAATACAGTATCAATGATAGTGTCCTGCATAGTAGGTTATATACAGTTAGTATGAACATGGAAAATTAATCTTAGCATGTAACTGTAATCTTAAATTATTCAAATTACATTCCTAATGGTGCATCAGAGTTCCTGATTGTGTTTTAGTGCAGTTACCAATCACTGTTTATCAGTGTTAATCCTAATAGCACCAGCTTTCTGTGCTGCGTAACGATTTAGGAGTTTAAATACAAATCTCAACAAAAATAAAAGTAGATCTACAACAGCTTCTTTGTGTAGCTGTAGATCTAGAACCATTCAGGGAAAGAGATTTAAACAATTATAATCCAACTCTTATGCAGATGTAAAAACAGTGGAGCAGTAACAGAATTTAATTTCTAAAAGCAAGGACTTAGCCTTCAGAAATGTATAACCACAAAACCTATTAGGCCACTTTGTGCATCTTATTCTGTATGCATATTAAATATGTGAATTGATTGAATGGAAATGTAATCACTTTACACTCAGTGTAATCCAGAAATGTGCATTTATTAGAAGGAGCCATGATTTTACAAATGCTCTGGTAAAATTAATTTATAAGGATGAGATGTTTAAACAGCATTAATTTTCATTTTCCTTATATCTTCTGTCTATACAGAATTGCTCATGTTCTGCGTTGTGGTCAAGCTCTGATGACTGATAAATAACATTCCTAAATAAAACGACAGACCGAGAATTCAAATTTATGTTTTTTTTTGTATCAAGCATTAGTGATGGGCGAATCTCCCCAGTTTCGCTTCGCTGAAAAATTTCCAGAGAAATTAGCGAATTGGCAAAAAATTAGCAAAATGACGCGGCGTAGTTTTCGTTGCGTCATTTTCGGCGCGCGTCATTTTTTCGGCGAATTTTCGCCCCTGGCGAATAAATTCGCCCATCACTATCAAGCATTCATTTGTACATGATATACAGATAGAAAAGGCTGCAATGCTGCAAAAAAGGATATGAAAGGAATCTGGAAATAGAGAGCAGAAAAGTCTACAAAGTCAATAAATATTAGGACCTAAAGCAAAGAAAATCTTTATACAGTAGAAGTATTCAATATATTATAAATGTTTTTCTAACAGCTTTAAGGGCAACAAGAGCTACGACTTGTATAGACTATGAGAGAAAATGAGAGGGGTCATTTATGTCTGCAATCGCAGTTGTGATCATACACATTTCCCCACATCTAACTGTGTGTTATACCCCATTAATCAAAGGTAATGCACTCAGTGTATTATTGTTCTCGTCACCAATAAGCCATTTCTGCTCCCTGGAGCTTTTGCCACCTCTGGGCAAGGCCATAGCTCCAGGGTACCCTTAGAGTTATGTCCCAATAGCTCAGTGCATTTGCATTTAAAGATGCATGTGCCACACTTGTGCCAGGCACTTAAAATGATGTCAACCAAACATTTCAGTGCAGTTGTGGTTTGATTTACAGCAACGTGCCAGTTCAGTTAGGTTAATATTGATGTATCAGCTACGATTGGGTGCAATACTTCCTTGCAACCACAATTATGCTGGAATTCTTGGAAAAGCACTGCATTATGTAAATTGCACTTTGCTCACTGCTCTTGCAGTTGTAAATTGTTTTCAAGGTGTATATTGAACAGTTATATTATGTAAGCATATTGGTAAAAGGAAATTACTTTGTTCAATAATATGCTGAACAACACAGGTTCAAAACAAGGTTTAGAAGTATAACTTAAATCTCTGCCTAAATTACGTGTAACCCTGGACAAGCCAACTGATCTCCTAGTTATAAGAAGCCCATGGAGGACTGCCTTGATTCCCGCCAAGCTATTTGAGCCCTATAAGGGACAAAACAATACATATATTTGCAAACTGGTTTGGAGTGGAAATAGAGTGAGTCTAAAATTGGCTACACGGTTGGAGATACAGTCTGGTTGTTCACCTTTATATTAAATTTAAACGTGATGTAGAAAGTGATATTCTAAGACAATTTGCAATTAGTTTTCATTATTATTTGTGGCTTTTGAGTTATTTAGTTTGTATTCAACAACTCTCCGGTTTGCAATTTCAGCAATCTGATTGATTAGGTCCAAATTACCCTATCAACCAAGCATTGAATTAATTAAAGTACTGGAATATGAATAGGAGATGGCCTAAATACAAAGATGAATAATAAAAAGTATACAAAATACTGTAAATAATCAAGATCAATTGACAAGTTGCTTAGAATTAGCCTTTCTATATCATAGGAAAAGTTAACTTAAAAGTGAACCATCCATTTAAGCCAGTGTAGCTAATTCTGAGCAATAACACCTTCCCTGCTATACACTGACCTCAAAATAATGTACTTTCTCAATGCAATCACTTTCAACTTGAGCAGTTCCCAAATGGGCATGATGGTACATATATTCAGTTGATGGTTAAATTATAGAATATAAACATTGACAGAACATACTCACGGCATCAGTGCATGTTACTTTAGTGACTTTTTGGCCAATTAGTCTACTGTGTGTGTATGGGCAAATATGTCTCTTGTGTAATCAGGATAAATACAAACAAAGTCTTTATGGAAAGAAAAAAGAATAAGAGTGAGAAGAGTATGGTTAATATGGACAGCATTGTGCTGCAGTGGTCAGCACCAGTTTTCCTTACGCACTCATCAGATCATACAGACAGGCTATTTGGCTGCTTATAACCATAGTCGGGGCCACAATGTGGGGCCAGCCTTCTTAGGGGGGCTGAAAACAGTGGAAATGGGTGCTAACTCTAAAGGCATAGTAAGTTTTAGGGGCCTATTTACAATCACTTTTTTTTCACGAATCTCTAAAAATGAATAGTTTTTCTATATTTCTTTAAAGCTCTAAACATTTGAGAGTTATTAAGTGTACAAACCAAGAATAACTCTAATACAAATATTCACCAGAGAAAAGCTGTTGATGTCCTATAGAAGTGAGTTGGAGCTGTTCCAATCCTATTGGTCCATTTTTTTTCATCAATTTGGACTTTTAGAGGTTTTCTGATTTTTCTTTTTGCCAGTAATTTTTAGCACATTGTTCAGCTTTTTTTTTTTTCATTCGTCCTTTTATATTCTGATCTCTTAATAAATTACCGGGCATTGGTAGCAAGTTTATTTGTGGTTTCAAAAGCCTCTAAAGCAGTGGTCCCCAACCAGTAGCTCGTGAGCAACATGTCCAACCCCTTGGATGTTGCTCCCAGGGGCCTCAAAGCAGGTGCATATTTTTGAATTCCAGGCATGGAGGAAAGTTTTAGTTCTATAAAAACCAGGTGCACTGCCATACAGAGCCTCAGTGTAGAATGACAATCCACATAGGGGCTACCAAATGGGCAATCACAGCACGTATTTGGCTCCCCAAGAACATTTTTCATGCTAGTGTTGCTCCCCAACTCCTTTTACTTCTGAATGTTGCTCAGGGGTTCAAAAGGTTGGGGATCCCTGCTCTAAAGCCAATAAAATCAGACTGTTGACAAACAGGCATCTTATGGACCAATGTTTATTTACTTTTTTAGACATTTCTAGCCATGGTTTTTATATTTTCAAAAATAAGCTGTGAGCTAAGGGAGGCCTGAGCAATATAGATCCTGTTCCTGGACCTTTGCTATACAAATGACTGACTAGCTTCATTAATTACCTTATTTAAAAATCTGTTGTGGCCTTCTCAATTGACTTGGAATTATTCTCTGCAGATGCACATTATACAGTTTGTGTTAATGTATCCTATTTGATTCCTTAAAACAGAAAAGCTCAGCCAGTACAAAAGATAAACACTGTTACAGGTTTATAATACTCCAATTACAACTGTCTGTTATTCTCCTCTTTCTCAGGTCTAGTAATCATGCATTGTGCAAGGCATCGTTGGAACTGGAGTCTTGTCTGGAGGAGAGATGACTGTCAATACTATGTTTGAATGGAAGTAGTAGTTAGGGAAAGGAGAGCTGAAAGAAATAAAAACTGCTTTCAATTGTATTTACAAATACAAATTAACAAATATTAATAATAATATCTATACTCACTGTTTCTTTAATTAAAGGACAATGGAAAGTTGATGTATTTTTACATTTCTGGGTAGACATACCCTTTAAGACCTTGTGGCTAGTTTTTGGAATTTTTTTTATAGTTAAACAGCAAAAATGAGAAATACAAAACACAGTGCCCCACCAATAAAATATAAAGGTATTCTAAAATTATATATATATATATCTAAAAACAGAAAGCCACAATCCAAGTTTCTTATATTAGTTTTCTAACCCTGATATGACACGGAAGGGGGAGGATTTTCCAAAATGCTTTCAATTCCCTGTTACGTAAAGATCAAAATTACACTAATTAAGGCTTGACATGGTGGCGAGCGCACGCACTTTCTAAGAGCTCCGCAGCGTGGGTGCATTAA
>CM044441.1:89578775-89601194 GCA_024363595.1 Xenopus borealis
TAATGTGAAATGTTACTAAGAAAAATGTGAAATAAAAAATATAAGTTACAAAAAAAAAAATTACACTAATTAAATACTTTTTTTTAACGCTTTTCCCTTTAAAAAATACAAGCTGTGTTTTCTTTTCTCCATGCCTAAGCCAAATTAGTTTCCACAGGGTTGTCTGCATTCATCCCTAGCAGTGCATATGTCTGCAGAATGGAAACAACATCACAGATGGATCTTACATTGGCAGCAGTAACCCATGTGAAACAGCTTACCAATAGTACAGATACCGGCTGCCGTCAATGAGAAATTTTGAAATGCCAGCAAAAGAGATAAACTTAATTACAAATATTTGGGTTATGCTTTTTGAAAGTAATGTGCTATCCCTATATTTTGAGAAAACTGAGATGTTTATTTCACATAATAATCAGGACGGGTACCTACGGGTACCTAACCGAAAAGTGGTTGGATTTAGAGTAAAAAGTCCCCAGATCCTTGGCCGTGTGGGCAGTCCACGGGTAACCTGGCTGGGTACCCAACAAAGGTGTGGGCTTGATCCCTTCCACCCACCCTTGTGGTTCCTCCAGTTTTAACATTTTTTTGGAAGATTAGGCATTGCAGTGATGTCACTTCCGGTCAAATGTGATTGCACTTTCGGTTTCATGTGTGCCCCTGGTAAAGCTCCCCATAGATGCAAAGATCTTTCTCTGCCGAACAACCGATCTTAGCGAAGTCCGACCAATCTGTCAAATTATTGTGCGGTTAATGGGATTCGAACGATTGTACATCTTACGATTTTTCGTCCATCAGTCTGAAAATTGATCGGCCAGGTTAAAAAATCTTTATCGGTCCCTGTACAATCTACCTATGTTTGCAGGACCAAGCAGGTAGCGACCCTTCAGTTTTGCTGGAAATATTGCCTGAAATTGTCTTTTTAGTTGATGGACACATCATACATTTAAACGATCGTTTTGAGACAATCGTGGTCTCACGATAACCATTGGCTCTTTTAAAAAGCTTTACGTCTATGGCCAGCTTAAGAAAGTTAGTTGGTCTACTGCGGGACATGTAGCGGGAACATGCGGGTCAGATGGCCATTTGTGGGTTCGGGTTGTGAGTACGGGTTTCAAAAAATGGACCCATGCAGGACTGCGTAATGAAACTAATGTTCAGAGTCTTGTGCTCATCACCATAGCCGGCCCTAAGTGTGAGTATGTATGTATGTGTCTTGGCTCATATTCCTGTTAGAACAAAAGTTGCAATTCACATCCACCCCCGGCGGGCAAAACAACAATTTGCCTTGAAAATTATAGTCACTAAAAGTAAGCACACTATTTTGAGCCAGTTATGCACATGCTTATTTCATAAAATATGTAAGGATCTCAAAGGGAGCCCAGTACTTAACACTTGGCCAATGTTATGTCAAGGGCTCACTTGGGTCTCTGTGCAATGCCCTTGGCAACCAGTTTAGTTGCACGTATCTGCACTCTCTCCAGCTCATTTATATCCCTCTTATGGACTGGAGTCCAAAACTGCACTGTATACTACAGGTGAGGTCTTACTAGGGATCTATAAAGAGGTATAATTATGTTTTCATCCCTTGAGTTTATGCCCTTTTTTATACAGGACAGAACCTTATTTGCTTTAGTAGCTACAGAATGACATTGCCCAGAATCAGACAACTTGTTATCTATAAAAACCCCAAGATCCTTCTCACTTAAGGAAACTCCCAACACACTGCAATTTAGTCTATAACTTGCATTTATATTATTTTTGCCAAAGTGCATAACCTTGCATTTATCAACATTGAACTTCAGTTTCCCAACAAATCACTCTGCAGAGTGGCAGCATCCTGCATGCAATCTATAGTTATGCACAATTTAGTATCATCTGCAAAAATAGAAACAGTACTTTCAATGCCCACATCCAGGTCATTAAAGGAACAGTAACAACAAATTTAAAAAAAAAATCCGTTAGTACAAATAAAAAAATAGCACAAAATAAACTTTTCAATTACAAAGCCTTTATTAAAAAATAACTTACTGAAGCTGCACTTCCTGTCCTCTTGAAAAAAAGGCAAAAGGGCAACACATCCATCATGCAGCAGTTGATTTCTTCTCCCTGGCTATCTCCCTGGCTGCCCTAAGTGGCTAAACATGCAAGGCAGGTCTCGCTCATTCGACTCATTCGGTGCACTAGCTTCTGTTTTCCAGGCAAGCCGCCCTATCTGCTGCACACGGGAAACAAAAAGAAAACTGTTGCTCTGCTCCCTTCCAGGCCCTAGATGCTCCCTCAAGCACAGCAGCAAGGATGGATTTCTTTAATGTCAAACACGCAGTGCAGCAATACTGGATAATTTTGCCGGCAGATCACACCAGACAGATCAACTGCTGCAGGATGGATGGGTCGCCCTTTCACCTTTTTTCAAGAGGACAGGAAGTGGAGCTTCAGTAAGTTATTTTTTAATAGAGGCTTTGTAATTGAAAAGTTTAATTTGTGCTGGTGTTTATATTTTGATTGATGCTAACAAATTTTAAAAAATAATTTTTTTGATGTTACTGTTCCTTTGATAAACAAGTTGAAATGCAAGGGACCCAGTAGAGAGCCCTGCGGTACACCACTAACAACACTGGTTTCCATTAGAAAATGTTCCATTTACCATCACTCTTTGTAGTCTATCTTTTAGCTAGTTCTCAATCCATTTACAAATACTATGTTCCAGGCCAACATTCCTTAATTTAACCAGTAACCTTCTGTGTGGCAGTGAATCGAATGCTTTAGCAAAGTCTAATTAAATCACATCCACTGCAATCCTAGAATCAAGGTATTGCTTACCTTCTCATAAAAAGAAATTAAGTTATTCTGGCAAGATCTATTACACATAAAACCATGCTGGCACAAAAGCATAGCATTATTATTTGCTATGAAGTCCAGTATCCTATCCTTTATTAATCCTTTGAAAAGCTTTGAGGAGTGACACCACATTAGCATATCTCCAGTCTCTCTGCACCATGCCAGACCTCAATGAATCCTGAAAAAGAAGAGAGGTTTGGCAATCACAGTGCTAAGCTCGCTAAGTACCCTGGGATGAATCCCATCTGGCCCTGGACCTTTGTTTATCTTAACATGTTCTAGTCTCTTTTGAATTTCATCACGTGTGAACCATGCATCATTACATGTATTACTAGAATTAGGACTATTATAACGCTAATCTGGGCTATCCAGACCACAGATAGTTAAAATGTCCAGCTATTGGTATGAGAATGAGTGATTGGACTCTGTCTTCAGGATCCCAGGCCTTTGCTTAGTGGATGCATTCCCTCTACTGTGTAGTGCAACTACAACACCCAGACACTGTGTGTGTAACTCACAAAAAGGATGGGCGCCAGGAGGTTCTTGGTGCAAACTCAAACAAACTTTTATAATAGGTCCGAAGACAATGTCCCTAGGTTTACTCACATGTTGAATAGGGTTAATAATCATTCACATCATATTCAGAACAGGTAACAACATCAGCTGAGGAACAGACTCCAATAGATCATTGCAGCACATCGTGACACCCATTCCCTCCTGAAATGCTGTCCCAGGAAGCAGCCTCTACCCTGCAGTCCCTCCTCACTGAGGTCCCTGCACTCAGGTATTTCAAAATCTATGGGAAGCTACTCCCTCCTGTAATCCTAGTTGGAGCTGAGCTGCTTATGCTAACCTTGCTCTCTCTGACTTTCTCTCCTAGAGACTCATACAGAGCTACCCTGTTCTTACTAACCCTCATTCACAGGGTTGCCTGGTCCCCGACTTACCCACCAAAGGTGTCCAGTCCCTTTGGGGTTACCTCTTCAGAGCCAAGGCCCCCCTGGGCACACCCTGCTGGATCAGCATCCAGAGGCCAAAAAGGAAGCTGCCACTCCCTTCCCAGCACTATACAGTGTAAGGCAGGATGTGGTCACAGCACCACCTGGCCAATAACTACAGACAGGCAAATATTTAAATTGCAACACAGGCTTTTGCCTGGCAACTAAGGAAGGTAGGGATTTAACTCTATAGGTGCTGGTAAAACCTATAAATCCCTACATTATTAATAAGGAAAGCTTCATTAGCTGGTTCCTCATTTGAAAAGTGTGTGTTCAGAATCTGAGTTTTTACTTGTTCTCATCAACCAGCTGACCCCCCCCCCTCTGATAATAAATGACCCACCCTTTCCTGCTTAATTTTTTACTATTAACATATTAAAAAAATTATTTTGGATTCTTTGTACTGCTTACTGCAATATCCTTTTCCATATCGATTTTAGCTTGTTTTTTTGCATGATTTATTGGCCTCCTTGTCGCTTATAAATGATTAGGCTGTCCCAGCTAACTTGAAAGCCTTAAAAGCACGTCTTTTCTTACCCACCTCAACACCAACACTATTGAACCAAAAAACCTTTTGCTTTGCAACGACGTTCCTTGGTTACAATCGGTATATACTGACATGAATATTTATTAAGCAGTATTTTTGTTCACTCTTTAAAACTGTGAAAAGCTTAATATGTTGCAGAGATGCCCTTATACTGTTTGCACGCCTGAGATTCAGTGTTTTAGTTACTCCCTTATAGAGTTGCCTCTGCAACAGAATCTCAAAGGAGACCAAGTTATGATCATTATTCCTTAAATGTTCACCCACACAAATGCGAGAGATGAGTTCAGTATTATTATTTATTACAAGATCCAAAAGAGAGTTATTCCTAGTAGGTAGTGATGGGCGAATCTACCCAGATTCGCTTCGCCGAAAAATTCGCAAACGAGTCGCGGCCCCTTTTTTACGCGCATCGCGTCGTTTTCAGCACGCGTCACGACAAAAACAAAGAGCAATTCGTTTTTTGGTGAATTTTCACTGGTGTCTCGTGAATTTATTCGCCAGCAGAGTGAATTCACCGCGAATTCGCCCCTGGCGAATAAATTCGCCCATCACTACTAGTAGGTTCTTGAACGTGCAGGGATAAAAAGTTTTCATTTAGCATATTTACAAACCTACTAGCTTTATCTGTCTTGGCAACCCCATTTCCCCAGTCAATGTCTGGATATTTGAAGTCACCCATAATAATAACTTGACCTAGTTGTGAAGCCGCTATGTATTTGTAAGAGTAGATGGGCTTCATACTCTTCACGAGGTGGTTTATAGCATACTCCAATGATAATCTTCTTTGTAACCTTTTGCCCAGTCAAAATCTCTACCCAGAGGGATTCTTTAGTGCATGGCTTTAATTCAGGCTTTACATACGCACTTGTCCCCCCTTTTAAATCCCTCTGTCCCTCCTAAAAAGGGTGTAACCATTCAATTCACAGTCCAGTCACATGTTTCATCTCACCAGGTCTCAGTGATACCAATTATATCATAATTTGTAGAGCATGCAATTAATTCTAGGTCTCCCATTTTACCTGACAAACTTTGTGCATTTACCAGTGTATGAGGACTGGTAAATTAACCTCCCTGTATATTTAGCAGGCAGTCCCCAAGTGTTGTGGACACCTAAGGGGGGTCCTAAAATACAGTTAGGAGGGGGAACTGTTTCCTATTCCTGCTATAGTCCATGGCCCTTTCTGTTACTCACAGTGACCAGTAGATGGCACTGTGCTAAAGTATAAAAGCATTGTAAGCCATGCTTTCAGTGTCCATCTTGTGCTGGCTCTGGCCTGAGCAGGCAGGCAGAGCTCGAGTGGAACCTAGACAGGTCAGGTCTAGTAAAGATAGGCTACTCACAGTTATATGTCACCCTAGGAGTGACAGATAGCAGGATTATTTAGTTGAGCAGTTTGAGGCTCCTACGAGGATTGTGATGGGATTAAGATCCCGGGTCCTAATTGCCCAGAGTAAGGACTAAGTGTACAGACCTAGGATTAGAAGGGTCTCCTTTGGGTTCCACTTAGGGAAAAGGCTGAAAGCTGGGTATACCTCCTATATTGTCTCCCATGTGTGAAGGGGACAGTCTCTGACCAAAGATGCTATGAGTATTGCCTATCCACTGTTGATCCTGCATGTGCTGATGTAATTGCTGTACACTCCAGTGTGGATTGTATGTTCAATAAATATGTTTTTTGGTTAAGTTAAAAGAACCACTGGCGCCCAATTCTTTGCACCCTGAATACCATTACAGTTGCACTACACCCTGCCTCCACCTCGTTGCGAGGACTTACTCCCTAAGATTTAAGGTCTCATCCTGTGCATACATATTGGGAGTGAAGCTCATAGTCAGAGAAAGGTGCACTCAATTTACTATAGCGCTACACCAGCATACAGCGGAGGTTACTACTTTACTTTTTAAATTATATTTTAAGTTAGTATTAGTCTGCTTTCCCACAATTCTTTATCTCACCCACCCCCTACTTGCTTAGTTTGAACACTCCTCCAACCTCTTGGACATTCTTTCCCCAGAACAGTGGACCCCCTTCCATTGAGGTGCAATCTGTCACAACTGTATAGGTTGTACCCCAAGGAAAAATCAGCCCAGTGCTCTAGGAACCCAAACCCTTCCTTCCTACACCAAGGGGCAGATTTACTAAATTCACATGAAGGATTCGAAGTTCGATCGAATTTTCCAAAAACATTTGAATTTTCGACTGTTTTTGAAGACCACTTCGACCAGTGAATTTTGAAAATTTCGATCGAATCGAATGATTCGAATAAAAATCTATACGAATATTTGACTATTCGACAGTCGAAGTACTTCTCCTTTAAATTTTTATTCGACTGCCTAGTTCGCCGGATCAAAGCTACCGAATTGGGTTTAATTATTTTTGATCAAATAAAAATATTTGATCGAATGGTTAAAATCGTTCGAATTGATTATGCTATTTGATCGTTCGACCAACCGAACTGCGGTAAAATCCTTCAAATTCGAAGGATTTTTATTCCCCAAAAATTCCCAGCTATCCACATGGTCGAATTCAATTCGACCAATAGTAAATCTTCCCCCAAGAGCCATGCATTTAGCTCCCTAAGATCCCGCTGTCTACCTAAACTTGGCACAGGAAATATTTTTGAAAAATTATATTGGAAGACTCAAGCTATAGAAGATATAGTTGTTATCCCAGATACAGTGGGGCCATGTAATCTTGGGGTTATGTATTGAAAGGTGCAAAGTTTGCTACAAGTCTAATAATCAACTATAGCAACCAATAAGCAGGTAGCATTTAAAAGCATCTTGCGAATGTTGTGTTATTACACATGGGGGTTAGTATGCTTCATTCTACCAGTTAACCCCAAAATGAACATTAAGGGCTAGTCCAGACGAGGAGATTCGGGGGCGATCCGTCGCCGGGCGACTTTTCGCCGCGACGGATCGCCCCCGAATCTCCCGGAATAGGTAGGCATTGGCGCTGCTTCAAAGCGCCGGCGTGTGTTCACACGCAGCGGCGCGATTTTCAAAAGCGCTCCAAATTGCCTCGCCAGGCAATTTGGAGCGCTTTTGAAAATCGCGCCGCCGCGTGTGAACACACGCCGGCGCTTTGAAGCAGCGCCAATGCCTACCTATTCCGGGAGATTCGGGGGCGATCCGTCGCGGCGAAAAGTCGCCCGGCGACGGATCGCCCCCGAATCTCCCCGTCTGGACTTAGCCTTATGGGGAATTCCAGAGAAGGCTGAGGGCTATAATTTTTGAGCCTGGATTCTGTCCATTCTGTAGAACCTAAAATATTTAAGAAAAAAAAAAAAAGAAAGATATAAAATTTTGATTATTTTATTGGAAGGCACTTTGACAGCAAGGAAATGTATTGTTAGCAAGAGAAAAGTTAATATAAGCCATGCAGCACAACTGATGGTAATAAGGTCTGATTTTGAAAATCATAAAGTACATAATATTATATAAATGAGCAAAAAGAAAAAATATTAGTTTACAGTGTTTCCTGCTTCATAATTGCATATAACGTGAATAGGAAGTCTTGAATTAGAACTAAAAGTGGATAAAACAGCGTTTCTCAAACTGTGATGGACTCTCAAGTAGATTTTGCAGAAAAAAATCTGGACAACTGAATGTGAGCATTTCTATTCATAATTGATGCTTTGATCTTTCGAAAATTCAAATATGCTGATGTAAAATGTATTCATATAGTTAGAATGTTCTAACTATCCAAAATCTCAGTGGAGAGTTCAAAAATATTACAGTAATGCCTGCAGACATCCATAACATTTATTGTGCATGAAGCAAAGGGAGGACTGCCTCAAGTCTTGTGGGGTGACTAAACACCCCTGGATCTAGTAACCAATTGCTTTCCATTCAGCATTTTACCAGTCAACAAACATTTATATTACCCTCACCGCTTTCTTACATTTCACCCTCATGCAGGCAATTGTAAATGATATATGGTTCCTGAAGAAAACCCAAAGATAACATTTTGACTACTAAAGGTATTCTAATTCTAAGCAATTTTCCTAAATAAATTATTTACACATATTCAATGGCTTTAAATTTCACTTGCTTTTGAAGTCTGTCCCTTTTTTAAACAATGTGGGGACGCTTGTTGCTCCCCTCTTAAGACGGCTGCAGCGAGGTGAAATCTGCCGGGGGGCCCTGCGGGGGTGCGGGCCCTGGTACACTGTCACCTCCTGCTAGGGTTGCCACCTTTTCTTGAAAAAAATACCGGCCTTCCTATATATTTATCTTTTTTTCCTATTAATAACATTGGGGTCAAGCATTAAAAATACCGGCCAGGCCGGTAAAATAACGGCTAGGTGGCAACCCTACCTCCTGCTCCCCCGATAGTTACACCACTGGTAGCAGTGCAGAAGCCTGCTCATTGCTACTGTAACTTTGAAGAACCTGCAGTGCAAAAGGTACAGAAAAACAATGTATTTAACTGCATTTGCAAATTTAAACTACTCATAATTTGTAATGTTTATATAGTGAAATCTAAAATTAAATTTTATGTCCATGGGCAATGCTTATTATTTTGGTTTACATCTCCTTTATTGGAGCTCCCTATAGATAGGGTTGCCACCTTTTACAAAATGTAATACCGGCAGGCAGGGGGTGGGGCCAAAAAGGGGCGGGATGTGACACAAAAAGGGGCGGGATGTGACACAAAAGGGGCGGAGCCACGGCGAGCAATCATCTGAAGACGCGAGAAAGGTAAGTTTTCATAGGATTTCAGGCAAGACAAGGGCCTTTTTTAAGGGGTATTACAAATTTACCGGCAGCTACATTGCCGGTAAATTTGTAATACCGGCCCCGGCCTTGGCTGGTGTTTTACCGGCTAGGCCGGTAAAGTACCGGCTGGGTGGCAACCCTATCTATAGATGCTCTCTGTGGCCATGTCCTAATGCACTACCTCTCCCAGAGAAAGTTAAACTTTAGATCCTTGTTATCTCTTTAGCACCCTATTATGTGTGCAGACTAATTGAATGTTATATTGTGAGACTATAATTATTATTAATGGACAACAGATTACTGCTCCCCTGATATGATAAAACAGAGACTGCACACACTTGATATTTCTGGAGTCAGAACTGTTGCTTGGGGTTAAGAACTACATTAACAACAAGCCCTTGCTACAGGAAGTGCACAGAGACAGCCAATAGGAGCTCAGCCTGGGGGAACCGGAAGAGGAGGGGGATTAACCAGCAAGGAAGACTGGGCTGTGCTGGAAGACTTAGTGACTGGGAGTGTTGTGTTGCAGTGAGTTTAGTTATTAGCCAGAAAGAGAAGCTGTCACTAATCTGCAGACATTGCAGTTTTGTTGAAAGTTGTTTCCTGTTACTCCCTGGAGGGAAAGTGCACAGGGTTCCAGTAGCCAGTGTGATCCTGGGTTGTGGCCTCCAGCCATATTTGATCAGGAGGAAACTTCAGTCAGAGGAGAAGCAGAGTTCCTGTTAAACTGTGAGTCACCATTAACCCCTTCCCTGCCAGTTTGGGAGATTATTATTCAGCCTTATTCCATTTGTGAGACTGTGCTGTTTCTACGGACAGAGGAGCATCTATGTTGCTGGATGTTTTCACATTGTTCAGATGTGCCTTTTTCAATCATCAGCTGAGAGTGTTTCTGTGAACAAGCAAAGTTGCTGATTTCAGGGATTACACAGTCACCTCATCCACCTGCAAGGATTAAAAGTAAGACTGACAGCATTGTTTCTTCACAAGGGGCCCCCACAAGTACACACACTCAGTGGCATAACTAGATTTTACTGGGCCCCACATCAAATTATTTTTCAGGCCCCCAAAATGTCCAGTGGTTGACCTGTTTTACCAATATTTTTTGTAATTATATATGAATTAGGGCCTCATGGGGCCCCTATAGCTCCTGGGCCCCTCTGCAGCCGCAGGGTCTGCTTCCTCTGTAGTTACACCCCTGCACACACTATATCCAGCTGGCAACTAGTTTGGAGGGATTTAGGTGTGCACACCAGTGTTACACTGGGCTGTTTTCACAGCATGGTTATTGTTGTTATATTATTGTTATTAACTATTATTCCAAGTAACTAACCTCCTTTCTTACAGTTTCAGCTGTTAAATAAAAAAATAGGGTTGGTTTGCTTGTTTGCTTGGTTACTGTATCTTTGGGGGTGTCACCAGTGTGGTTTGCCAGAATAAACCCATTAGAACAATCCTATAACACACTCACGGGTGTGCTACATCTGTAATGACCCCAATTGCTGCCTGCCCATACACAATATAAGAATTGGCTATCAAGACTATACAAGTGCAGATCCCATTACTGTCTATACCAGTGGTTCTCAACCTGGGGGTCGGGACCCCTTTGGGGGTCGAATTACCCTTTCACAGGGGTCCCTTAAGGGGTTCCAGGAGCAGGTTCATCTCTGTCCCCACTAGACCTGGGTCAAGGTTTTAGTACTCCGGGTGTTGGTGCTGGAAGTTGTAGTTCAGTAACCTGTGTAGGGAAGCCAGTTGCTTCTATATCCCCTTAGTAGGGACTGCCATACTTCTCTCCCTGCCCATTTAAAATCTGTAAAATTAACATGGTAATTGGGGTGTGGCATAACATTTTTGCTGCACTACGCATGGAAAAAAAAACCTTTATGCAGCCACGTGGTCTCCTGTGCTTTCCTAACAATCCGCTCTCGGCTGGCAACGAAAATACTTTAATATTTTATGTTTGGGGGTCACCACAATATGAAGAACTGTATTAAAGGGTTGCAGCATTAGGAAGGTTGAGAACCACTGGTCTATACATTCCACTCTGATGTAAAAAGGTATATTTATTTGTTTTATTGATCATACACCACTCACAACATGAAATCTTGAGTCAAATGACATCTACCAAAAGTGATTGCCCGTATTCATCTTTTTAAATCTATTTATAAAATGGAAGGAAGAGCATTTTGTGTGATATTGTGGGGTTTAAGACCAAGAAAATAGCTCAATGATACTCATTAGTCTATCATTACACTCTTAGTTAGCCTATCCACATGCAACTGGAATAGTCCTAAAAAGCATTTATGGTTAAAGGGGTGGTTCACCTTTAAGGTAACTTTTATTATGTTATACAACAGTCAATTCTAAGCAACTTTTCAATTGGTTTTCATTATTTATTATTTATAGTTTTATAGTTATTTTTCTTTTTCTTCTGGTTCTTTGCAGCTTTCAAATGGGCGTCGCCGTCCCCTTCTAAAAAAAATGCTCTGTAAGGCTACAAATGTAGTTATTGCTACTTTTTATTGCTGATCCTTCTATTCAGACTCTCTCCTATTCATATTCCAGTCTCTTATTCAAATTAATGCATGGTTGCTAAGCTAATTTGGGCCCTAGTTACCAGACTGTTTAAAATTCAAATTGAAGAGCTGCTGAATAAAAAGCTAAATAACTCAAAAACCAAGAATAATAAAAAATGAAAACCAATTGCAAATTTTCTCAGAATATCCCTCTCTACATCATACTAAAAGTTATCTGAAAGGTGAACAACCCCTTTAAGAAATGGCAAGTTCTAGTTCAACTTCTCTATGGAAAAGGTAAATATTCTGGTTCCTTGGAACAGCTGCCAAAGATTGCTACCTGCAACATCATGCTTACTGATACCTGAAACTGTAGAATTCTTCCTTGGGCAGGTTTAAAAATCCTGTAGGGGGGAGGATCACATTGGCTCATTGATGCAGGCTTCTCAACAGCCTAAAGTGCCCTCTGTTATGAACCAATACAGTCCAGCACATAGGTGGCCATATTGGGCAAAGATTCACTCATTTGGTAACCTCACCATATGACCTCCTTAAAGAAACAGTAGTCAATACAGACATTATCAGCTTGGGAGGAAGAAAGATTAGGTAACAGAAATGATGTATATTAGTTTATCCTTTTTCAAAGTAAATCTGAGGGACCAAAATGGAAAAATAATGAAGAAATTCTAAAACTCTTTATCTAGCATCATGCAAAATGTTAAAGAATTTTTTCAATGACTCCCTGATGTACAGTTTTGTTTTTTTTTTTAAATAAAAGATCTTATAATACCAAACGCGCTTTTGTTAATGTAATTATGTTTGGCCATTGTCTGTATTATGCAGTATATTAAAATTTGAATATTTATTTATAAAAATTAATATTTACTGTATGTCCCCTTACAATCCCTTTAGGCACCTAGAGGGAAGTCTTTCAAATGGATTGAAAAGCAAAAAAAAAAATCATTTCTTGCACTCTCTAAAAGCAGCATTTTACTTTTGTTCTTTCTACCTCCCACCCCTCTCCCTTCATTCCTTTTATTAATGATTCTTGTAGATATTGATAATTAAAATATGCTTAAATATCCCACAACCTATTGTGCCTGCCGGTGGGGAAAATATATGTGACAACATCGCAGACTGCACTGCAGTGTTTTCTCTCAATAGTTTTATCTATTCTACCATCATCATTATCAATTTGTTACCTTTTATGTAATGGGCAATATATTAAACAGAATGAAGAGATTGCATATTATTCACTAATGCAAAATAAGATCTGCACAGGAACAATCTGTTTATGTATGATATACAGTATTCACTTTATTAATTCATTCCACCCACTCCCACCCACAGGAAATGTACAGGTTATTTTATTGTACAAAAACAGCAGCTCAAGATGAGACAGTTCCTCTACTAGAAAAATAGAACTTTTACCATATAAAAGAGATACAGCACTTGTAAGACTACAAGCATATTTATAGTAGCGAATGTTATTTTGACCTTGGAATTTATTTAGTTAATTGGATGGAAGCCACAGTAACAAATGCCAAGGTCATTTTGGCATTGAAGGAAATAAAATGTACATGTTGCTTACAAAACTGTAACTAATTCTGCATGTAATATAGTGCATTCTATGGCATGACCTGTGTAAAAAGCTAAAATATTTATCATTCACATTGTCTGTGTTGATAAATGTTGATGTTAAAAAGGTTTGTCATAGAAAAAAGAAGCACATAGGTGGGGCCAGCTCCAGAAGCAGAGACTATACAGTCAGATTCATGCTTCTTTCCTGCACTGTATTTTAATAAATAAGTTGTTTCAAAACCCAAAAGCTCATTATTAAGGAGTACACCACATTGTCAAACCATGATTTTTTCCTGGACTATCCTCTGTATATATAATAAAATGCACAAACATTGCCCATGTATAGTAACCCACAGTAACCAATACGTTATTTGTGATCATTAAATGCTACCTGCTGTGTGGATGCTATAGGTTACTGCACATGGACAAAGTTAGTTTATTGGAAAAAAAATTAAAAAAGAAAAAAAAATCACAGCAATGGTTGCTTTATTTGGCTTTTATCTCATTCATGATATTTAAAAAAGCATGGGTAGCGGTAATATTTGCATGGTATTGTCATTCATTCCATAAAATCCTGGTCTCTGGGTATTTCACATGTTATTATCTATGTGGTGGTTTAGATAAATAGGAGAAATGTAGGGGGCAGATTTACTGCTGGTCGAATTTGGAATTGAAAAAAATTCGAAATTCGACCATGGGAATAGTTAGGGAATTAAAATCCTTCGAATTCGAAGAATTTTACCGCAATTCGATTGGTCGAATGATCGAATTATAAAAATTCGATCGAATGGTCAAATCGTTTGAAACAAACGATTTTAACCATTTGATCGAATTTTTATAATTCGGTCAAAATTCGCCAAAGCCACTTCGGTAGATTGAAACTGGCGAACTAGGCAGTCGAATAAAAATTTAAAGGGGAAGTAATTTGATAGTCCAGTATTCGAATATTCAAATAGATTTTTCTTTGAATCATTCAATTTGATCGAATTTACTGAATTCACTGGTCGAATTTACCTAATTTGCATATTCAAAATTTAAATCTTTTTGAAAATTCATGTGAATAGATGTGAATTTAGAAAATCTGCCCCTATTATTGGTTGCAAATGCAAAAATCTTTGGCAATTGGTTCGCATTGTGAATAATGTTTGGAAATAGTGATGGGCGAATGTATTCTCCAAGAGCGAATTTGCAGCGAATAGCGAATGTTGTTTCAGTTAAGAAATATCTATGGCATTTATTGCACTAAACATTCTCATTCATATTGCCACATCAATAGATCTTCTCTCATCATTTAAAGGGTTTATGTTTACCTTTAGTATGTTAAAGAATGGCTAATTCTAGGCAACTTTTCAGCTGGTCTTCATTTTTCTTTTTTTTTTTACATAAGGCTACAAATATATTGTTATTGCTAAGTATTATTGCTCATCTTTCTATTCAGGCCCTCTCCTATTTATATTCCAGTCTCTTATTTAAGAGACACGCATGGTTGCTAAGATAATTTGAACCCTAGCAATCAGACTGCGAACCTGCAAACTGGAGAACTGCTGAATAACAAGCTAAATAACCCAAAAACAACAAATAATAAAAAAATTAAAACCAATTGAAAATTGTCTCAGAATATCACTCTCTACTTCATGCTAAAAGTTAAATTAAAGATGAATATAGGCTTCATAAGTTTGAGCACCTGATTGTGAGGCTATTGATGTCCATATAATTTTAGATCAATATGTCCAATGCTTCTTTGAAGGGTAGAGTAGAGCTGGAAGACAAAATTTTTTGGCCCTTGTGTCAGTGGTCAGACCTTTATTGCTACTATACTGGCTGACAGAGCATGGACCACATCAATGCGCAGATGTATTCTGTGTCCCTTTTTAATCTGATTTGATTTGGTTTAGGATGTCGGGTTAGAGTACTAACTTTTGTAAAATGTATTTACACATATTCACTTTTAAGTAAAATGCTGTCTAAAAAAATTTCAGATTAAACTAAAAAAAAAAACCTATATATCAGGCAGTAACACACAACCTGATTAGTGAGGGGCTATTCTATACTTTTTTTTTTTTTTGCTTTTCAGAAAAATTAGTAAAACAAAAAAACTTGCCCTGTCAAATGGAGTTTTTCGTGCTGGAACTTGGTGAAAAAGTTAACCTATTGCTAATCCTGAACTGAAATATAAGTGTATTACTAAATCCTGAACTACATAAATAGTTAGTTAATCCTATGTCTCCCACTGGAGCAAAGGGCCTCAGCAAATGTGTGCCACCGGTTTCTGCCCTGGGCGATTTTTTTCTATCTCAATCCATGATGTCCCTGCTTTCTTTTTTTCCTCTTCCACACTTTGTCTCCAAGTTGTCTTTGGTCTTTCTATTTTTCTGCTGCCTTGAGGATTCCACTTTAAGGCCTCCTTCTCAATTGATTTATCCTTGCAATGGGTATGGCCAATCCATCTACACTTTTTACGTTTGATCTGCAAGTCCACTTGTTGTTCTTGGGTTCTTTCAGAAAGCTCTTTATTTGAAATTACATTCGGCCACCAGATGTTTAATATTCTTCGGAGGCAGCGGTTTATAAAAGTTTGGAGACTTTTTGTTATCTCCACTGTCACCTTCCATGTCTCACATCCATACAGGAGGACAGTCTTCAGGTTACTCTGGAATATTCTCAGTTTAGTTTTCATGGAAATCTCTTTGGGTCTCCAAATTTGATAAAGTTGTACAAAGGTTGCATTTGCCTTCTTAATTTGGCTTTTAGTATCAGCACTGGCGCCACCATCCAATGTCATCAGACTGCCCAGATACTGGAACTCCGTCACAGTTTCTATGTGTTTCTCATGCACCTGGAACTTCCGATTAGGATCTACCTTGCTGTTTAATCGCATCTCTTTGGTTTTCTTGCAGTTTATTTTCAGTCCCACCTTCCTACACTCCTCTAGTAGATGGGCTAACTTTGCTTCCATATGTTGGAAATTTTGGGAGAGTAAGCAGATATCGTCTGTGAAGTCAAGGTCTTCTATGTATTGTGTCAGCCCCATTGTAGACCAGTTCTATTTCCAAGGCATGACTTCCTCATGACCAGGTCCATTACTATCAAGAAGATAGTGGGGGAAAGGGTACATCCCTGTTTGACTCCTGAGCTGACCTCTATTGGATCACTTAGCATGCCATTGTGAACAACCAGGCATGTATAGCCCTCATAGAATTCCTTTATAAGGATTATGATGTTTCTTGGTATCCCATACTTCTCTAAAGATTCCCACATAGACTCTCTTTCCAAGGAGTCAAATGCTCTAAGGAAATCTATAAAGATCAGGTACAGTGGGAGTCCTAGTTTCTGACATTGTTCCATTATAATGTGCAATGTATTTTTTTGATCTGTGCAAGATCTGTTCCTGTGGAAACCTGCTTGCTCTCTGTTCCTGTGGAAACCTGCTGGCTCTCGCCTAAGTTTTTGATTTCTTTCACTCTGTCTAGTAAAATTCTTGTAAATACTTTGCTGGGAATAGATAACAGTGTTATCCCTCGCCAGCTGTCACACACCGTCATATCTCACTTTTTTTGGCAGCTTCACAAGGACACCCTTTTTCTAGTCAGCAGGGATTTGATGTTCCTTCCAGATTTTCTCAAACAGTGGTAGTAGAAGTGCTGCTGAAGTTTCAGCATCTTCTTTTAGTATTTCTGCTGTAATGTTATCGAACCCAGGAACTTTGCCACTTTTCAACTTCTCAATGGCCTTGATGATTTCTCCTTTCCTCTGTACTTCTGTGTTTATTTTCGGTGCATTCTCTGTGCTCTTGAACACTTTGTTGGTTGTTGCAGCCCATATTCAAAACTTCCTGGAAGTGTTCCTTCCATCTTTGGAGCTATCCTCTCTCATTTGTAAGGGTTACTCCCACTTATCTTTGACATTGTATCCTATTCTGCCTTTCCTCTTTGAGAGAAGTAATATTGTACAAGGTTCTGAGGTCTCCTATTCTTTCCGGCTTTTCAGCTCTTTGGGCTTGTTCGATTATCCAGAGCCGTCAGTCCCGTCTGGCGCTTTTTCTGACTTCTCTGTTTTGTTCATTGTATTTTCCTTGAAGGATTACCTTTTGGCCTCTTGTTTTGCAGGAATTTAGCTTTAGCTTTATTTCTTTTCTTGCTTTGATTTTCTGGCATGTATCATTTATCATCCATTATTTCCTTCCCTGCTCCCTGAAGCCTAATACTTCTTCACAGGTCTCTGCGTATATTTCTTTTACTTTGGTCCATCTAGTCTCGACAGTATCATTTCCAGCCACCTCCACCATCTCTTGAAGTGTCTCAAATCGGTTATATAGTTTTGTTCTAAACTCCGACTTTTTGTCTTGGTCTTGGAGCTTCAGGGTGTCGTACCTTCTTCGGTGTCTTTGTGATAACTTCTTTCCTGCTTTACTCTTCATTCTGAAGATGGCAGTAACAAGGTGGCAGTCACTTCCCACATCAGCTCCCCTCCTATTACGTACATCCAACAGAGATCTTCTCCATTTCCTAGCTATGGCCAAAAATTGTCTTCAGTTCTTCAGTCCGGTTTCTTTTCTTTGTTGAGGTTTCTATAATCATTTGTGTTCAGGGATGCGGATGATTGGTCCAGTCCCCAAGCCCAGCGGATGGGTTGCCTCCTTCTGGCCTCCGGGCGTGCCTTATTTTCTGTCAGGGTTTTACCCCTTTACCCTTGAGAAATTCCTCTCCGCAAGGCAGCGGTTTTCTCTTGTTAACCCTGGAGAAAGGGGTGCCTTTTACACCATCAGTGCCGTTCCGAAACTCCCTCTCCACCACATCTGCTGTCTAGGACTTTTACCAGAGCCCCATTAGATGTCACTTTCAGGATTCCTCCAGGGCCTTCACAGCTACCGTAGCGGTCACGGGACACCTGGAGTGCCCCCAAAGGCATTTCCCTACTTTGTAGCGTTGCCAGCCTCCCACGGCGTGGACGAGGGGATGGATTTTGGGAGGCGAACTACATATATAGGAAACATTTTTACATTACAGCAGTGTACATAGCTTTAACTGAAACATATTTTATTACACATTAGGCTGTATTATGAGGACTATCAAGGACAAGGACTATCCAACAGTTATGTACACAGGAATACCATGCTGGAGAGATGTTATGATTACAGCAGTGCTAAAACATGTTCCCTTCTGGATTATTAACTGATAGAACAAAATAGGAGGCATTTGGGGAGTGATGAGGAACTAGCACTAAACCAGCCTGAAAAACATTAGATGGGCCAGAAGCTAGGAGGAAAAAAAACAGAGTAAACAATTACTCTTTTCATTAGACAAGGACAAGTCTAAAGAATTGGTAAAAGGTGATATATTTTTTGCCACATGAAAACATGTACATTGTAACTTGTTACATTGAAACTGAATTTTAATGGCGATTGGGTTCCAAACTGAATTTTAATGGCGATTGGGTTCCAAATATCTGAATCATTAATTCTAATGATCTTTTTCTCTTACATTTCATATGAAGCCAGAGTTATTTTTGGGAAGTTGGAGCTGCATCATTAGTAGGAGACACAAGAGAAACAAAATGAAGCTTAGAAACTCCCAGAAACAAATGAAGCAGAATCTTACAGAGAACCTAATTAGATGCCCTGCTGGCGAGAGAATGATTTCCACAATACATTCTGAAGGTACAAAGTGTGCATGAGCGTGTATACCTTTTATATTACTCCATTCATTAAAACATTTTTAAATCAAAAAAATGTATTCATGATAGTCTTCTTTTCATTGTGTTAACTTTTGTTAACGCTTTCGTTGTTTTAATCTTTAAACACTGGGGGCTGGTTCTGTTATATAATACATTATAATCAAATAATTCACATTTTAAAAAATGATTTCCTTTTTCTCTGTAACAGTAACGTGTACTTGATCCAAACCAAGATATAATTAATCATTATTGGAGGCAAAACAAGCCTATTGGGTTTATTTAATGTTTACAAAAAACCCTCGAATTCGACCATTGAATTTAAAGTGAATTAAAATCCTTCAAATTCGAATATCGAATTTAAAGCATTTTACCACAATTCAAATAATTGAATAGAAATAATTCGATCAAACGATTTTAACCATTCGATCAAAATTTTTTTAATTCGATCTTAAAATGCTTTATAACACCTATGGGAGCTTCCCATAGGGTTTTAAAGCAATTTGGTAGGTACAATCTGGCGAACTGGCCTATCGAATGGTCGAATAGATTTTTATTCGATTCAATTCGATCAAATTTTTGGTCAAAGTACCCCAAAAAAGTATTCGAAATTCAAATATTTTTGAAAGTTCGATCGAATTTGAATCCTTAATGCGAATTTTGTAAATCTGCCCCTTAAGGTGTGAAGATCCAAATTATGGAAAGATCCATTATCCGGAAAGCCCCAGGTCCCGAGCATTCTGAATTATAGGTTAATAAGTAATGGATAACAGATAACATTATGTTTTACAGAGCATATCTGCTATCTGCTGTGTAACTTTGGCCTTTTCTCCTTTGAACGCCCCCATGGCTACACATCAGCTTATATATATAAACAATAGAGGTGTTTCTGAAGCAAACACTGCAGTTTTACCAGTGCAGGGCAACACTGCTTTATATTTTTATTACTTTAAAACAATTTCATTTTTTGATGTTACTGGTCCTTTAACATCTGTTGCCTGAGCATGCCTGTTGCCTGTTGCACTGTCAGTCACCTGGCTGGAGGCAGTGGAATACTTTCATAGACTTGAGTACAGAAAAGAAAGAAAAATAGATTTTTTAGCAATGTCAATTATTGATTTAGCAGTAAACTTGTAACTATTGCCATGATGGTCCTTTGTTTAAACACTGTTATTGGTAGGACATATGTTGTGTTTTCAGGGACCCCTGGATTTTTATAATTTGTGTGTTGTAAATTATGATCCCATTATACACACACACTAGTGACTAGTGTGTACTGTATTTTTGTCAGTTGTGGTCAATGAGCTATGCAGAACATAATAACACTGCAGAGATCCTAGAGATGTCCAGACACCACAGAATTACTATGTCAATGCAAATGTCTGGCAGATCCCAGTTGCAAATAGACATATGTGGGCAAAAAATGAAAGTAAATATGATATTACATATACTTAATATTATTTATGGAAGATAATCAGCAGGATCACAATTAGAGAAGAGTGGGCTTCTGGTACTACAGAAAACATATAAAGTAAATACATAAGCTGCGCAACAACTCCCAGCATTCAAACGTCTTAAGAGTAGCAGTTTAGCAACAACAACTGGAGGGATTCTGGTTGGTGATCCCTGACAATACTGTAATTTTTCCATGTGTTTTTAGTACATTGGGTCTTTTGTTTCCGTCCTACTCTATGGTGAAAATATATTTGATAACATTTCTAGTGATGATTCATCAACATATATTGCAGACTGTACTGTAAATATGTTGTATCATTCTAGTAATACAAAGCAAAAGAAATTCAGCAGATGCTGAGCTACAAGATCTCTTTATCTTGATTTAAAAATGATGTGGTAAACATGATATGGTATGCAAGCTGTATGTGTTTGATTCATTCTGTTGGTTAAATGCAACCCAAATGTATGTACTGTTATTATTATGATTATCCTTTGGCTTCTGATATTAAAAGCATGCAGCGACATTGGCTTTTACATAAGTGTTCTGTGCCTTGCACCCACTTAGTGCTCTTCCAATAATAAAAACGCCCTTGTAGCTTGCTACAGTTTCTGCTGCTCTACACCTTCTAGAAATATGTTATGCAGATATGATTAAGTGGCATTAGGAAACCACTATTCCCTTGCTTGTTTGCACTAGTTTGACTGAGCTGTTTGCTGGCACATTAATACTAATGATAGGCTGCTCTGGGATTATTTTTATAGAGCGTTCTTCGCTTGGGAAATGGCAAACTCTCAAAATCCGGGTTTCCTATAGAAACAGCGCTGTGGTACAGAAATAGAATAATTGGAGTGAAATTACTTGTTTGATCAAACAAAAAAAAAACAAAAGTCCGGGTGCCACTCACTAAAAGGATGCTTCTCATTTTATCTGTTTTAATTGATTTTTCTATTCTAGGAAAACTAAGTCAATAGATTGTGTTAGTCATCATCTTAGTCATTTCAGACTACATGTCCGGGTGGCATGTCAGATGTGCCTATATCTTAAAGCAGTTTCCCTCTTTTGTTATTGCACTATATCACAGCCCCGGAAGAAGCAGCGCAGGTTATGATAAATATATATTTATGATCGTTTTCCTTAATTAGTTCCTGGAGGAGGATAACAAATTGCAAAACATTTAATGACATGCGGAGTAAATGATTTGGAAACGTTGCTTAATTGCAAACACTTCACAGCTTATGTGGTTATTAATAAACAAGCTCTAGACAAACTTTAAAAAAAAAAAAAAAAACGGAAGCAAATTAAGATATTCTCTTCTATTATTCATATATTTACAGCTAATGTTTTCTGTGCATAAAATATGCATTGCAAGCTAAAAAAAAAAAGGCTTTCAATTGGTTTAAACTGTATTTTGGAGAAATAGAAAACAGACTTCACCAAGCAAACTCAGCAGATTGAAAATCAGCTCCTTTGAAAACCCCTTGGTACATATTCTTGTCTTTTGTGACAATGGGCTGAAGGTTAGTTTATTCTTATTGGTGAGCTGACCAGGTGTGTGAATTTGGGCTAAATGGATGGACACCTAAGTGTGCGCTTTGTTATATTTGGTCTTACCCAATGGATTGCAGAATTCTGTATCCAAATTCAAGAAAATGAGACAGGGCCCGAGATACGCAATGCCTTATACACCTTTAGGAGCAAATTTACTAAAGGGCGAAGAGGCTAATGCTAGTGAAAATTCGCCAGTGTGACGTCATTTCGTAACTTCGCAAATTTAGTCTGACTCTGGCGAATTTTCACTAGCAATGTAGATAGAGTATTGTAACTTAGCACCCTAACACTAGCAAAGTTGCACTCTGGTGAAGGAGACGAAACCACGCAAAGTTTTTTATTTTTCTGAACGTTACCCCCTTCTCCAGAGTTGACTTCGCCAGGTCAGAGCAGGCAAAGTGCAATAGAGTAGATAGGATTTTGAAGTTCCAAAAAAAGTTGGTGTGTCTTTCTTTATGAGGTGATAGGTAGGGATGTCGTGTTCGCGCGAACATCGACTGTTCGCGCTCGCCGAATGTTCGCGACGTTCGCCATTTTGG
>CM044441.1:89621640-89647334 GCA_024363595.1 Xenopus borealis
ACATGCAAAAGAATAAGAAATCAGGAAGGGGGCAAATAGTTTTTCACACCACTGTACAGAGGAACTGCATGACAGATGTGAACCCAAAGTTTGGCTAGAAATGTATTGGACAGAGTTGAAAGTCCCATTGGGCAAGGGCCACATTGATGTGTACTCATCCCAGCAGGTTTGTATACGCATACATTATGATCCAGTCATGTCATCCACTATCAAAAGAAAAAATAACAGTGGTATGTCTTTCATTTCCCAGGAACATTTGAGTACTGTGTGTTTTCTGAACAAAGATTTTTAGTAAGGGAGTATGAAATTACACGTTTGTGCAAAAATGTGGGTACCCTTGTAATTTTGCTAATTTGAATGCATGTAACTGCTCGGGTAACACCAAATTGATTGGATTAGTTAGTTAAACCTTGAAATTCATAGGCAGGTCCAATTGTGAGAAAAGGTATTTAAGGCGGTCAATTGCAAGTTGTGCTTCTGTTTGACTCTCCTCAGAAGAGTGACAGCATGGGATCCTCAAAGCAACTGTAAACATCTGTAAACAAAGATTGTTCAGTATCATGGTTTAGTAGAAGGCTACAAAAAGCTATCTCAGAGGTTTAACCTGTCAATTTCAACTATAAGGAATGTAATCAGGAAATGGAAGTCCACAGGCACGGTTGCTGTAGAACCCAGGTCTGGCAGGTCAAGAATAATACAGGAGCAGCATATGTAAAGGATTGTGAGAATAGTTAAGACAACCCAAAGATCACTTCCAAAGAACATCTTGTTGCAGATGGTGTATCTGTACATCGTTCTACAATTCAGTGAAATTTGTACAAAAAAAATCTGTATAGGGGTGATGAGAAAGAAGCCCTTTCTGCACTCAGGCCACAAACAGTCGCTTGTATGTAAAAGCTCATTTAAACAAGTCATTTTGGAACAAATTGCTTTGGACAAAAATTTAGTTATTTGGTCAGAACAAAAAGCCCTTTGCATGGCGGAAGAAGAACACCGCATTTCAAGAATAACACCTGCTACCTACTGACAAATTTGTAGGTTTCATCATGCTGTGGGGATGTGTGGCTGTTGTAGGCTGTCCATGCTTGGCAGCCATCAAATTTAACTGAACTGGAAAGAGTTTGTATGGGTGAAAGGTTAAAAATACAGCCATCCAGAAACTCATCAAAGGCTATAGAAAGCTGTTACATTTGCAAAAGGAGGCTCAACTAAGTATTGATGTAATATCTATTTTGGTGTGCCCAAATTCATGCACCTGTCTTAATTTTTTTATGATGCATATTGCATATTTTCTGTTAATCCAATACACTTTATGTCACTGCTGAAATACTATGGTTTCCATAATGCATGTTTTATATTAAAAGGAAGTTGCTACTTTGAAAGCTCAAACATTTTCATGAAAAATTAGTAGTATATGCCACTGGATGATTCTAAAAAGAAAGTATTAAATTGCATATTTTTATATACTGAAGTTTTTGCACCAGCCTAAAGTTTAAACACCTCAATAGCAGCAATGATCCAGGACTTCAAAGTTGTCACAGGGGGTCACCATCTTGGAAAGTGTCAGCGACACTCACATGCTCAGTGGGTTCTGAGCAGCTGTTGAGAAGTTAAGCTTAGGGGGTGTCGCAAATTATCAAACAGAAAATTAACATAAAATGTAACATGTAACATAAAATGATGCTACAAAGCAGATTTGTTGTGTTTGGTAGCCGAGGATAAGGAGAGTATAACAGTGCTTTATTAGCAGGTCATGCAGCCCTTACATAACAGCATTAAGACTTACTTTCACTTTCAAGTTGTACAGAAAGTCCTGTGTATCCACAGTGCCACCTGCAGGCCATTTGTATAAACACCACATATTCCCCCTATAGTAGGGAAGCATTTGGACAAATATATTAACAGTAACAATTAAACCGTATGTATCTTAAAGCAATATATACATTCTTTACATGACATAGTCCTTGGTCCATGCAGGTAGTTTCCTGATTCTCTCAGTATGCCTTATAGGTTCACTTTCTTCTGCCCTATTGCAGTTGGCATCAGGAGTAGGGAAATGTCCTTCATCAAATGGAACATCTCCAAAGTCATATCTAACAGGAGCAAGACGACTTGCATTCCATATGCGTCCATCAGACAGTTCATATGTGTATGGTCCTCGCTGGTGTCTCACTTCAAGTGGTGTAGTAAATTTAGATTGTCCTTGTTTCAGTATTCCTGGTTTCTTAAGTTCCTGTGAGACAGTCTCCCTTATAGAGTAGGGCAATCGCCTCAATTTCTGGCATACCAGTTTTACATCTGGTCTCAACTTTACTTTGTGTACAAAGTTCTTTGCACAGCCCAGTGATGTGTTGCTTTGTGGTGAAATTGTAGACACTGTGTGTGTGGCAGGTACTGGTGCTGTAGTAATGAGACTAATTGTAGGTTTAATGCAGCAAAGAGATCCCTTCCAAGTATAGCAGTACCTTTATTCACAATGTAAAAGTCACATTTTGCAGTATTTGATTTAAATTGTACAGTCACTGGCAAGCAACCAAGCACAGGGATTGGATCCTTTAAGTAACTGACCAGTCTCAGGGCAGGTGCACCAAGCGTATCTTTGGCAAAGTATTTCAAGAAAATATCCTTTGGTAGTATAGAAACAGCTGAACCTGTATCAAGCATCAGGTTAATGGAGTGTCCCTTGTCAGCAGAAGCAGTACTGACACTGACAGTGCATATAAACTTGTCTGGAATAAATGTACCAGCTTTATCCACACTTAATACTGTAACACTTGTAGTAGTGAGTTCATGAACATCTTTAACAGAACTACGGCAGACCCCAGAAAAGTGACCTGGTTTCAAACATTTGCGGCACTTTATAGCTTTGGCAGGGCATTTAGTATAGTTTGCAAGGTGTTGTGTTGAACCACAGCGAAAGCAGTATTTTATATTTGTATTTCCTGCACGGTTTTGCAGTGAATCCCTTTCCTTAGCACTGTATTTTTCCTGTGACTGCGTATTATTAGGCCACAATTTTGAATTCACAATCTGTACATTTCCAGCAGTTCCCTGACTGAGAGTTTTAGCCTCTGCCACAGCTGTTTCAATTTGGCTAGCAACTGTAATAGCCTTTGCAAGGGTTAAATCTTGCTCTAGGAGCAGTCTCTCTCTAATGCGTGGTGAGTTTGTTTTTTCCACTATTTGGTCTCTTAACATTTCATCTGTTAGATTCCCAAACTCACAGGTAACAACCAGCTCTCTCAAAGCTGCTACAAAATGTTCTGTGGATTCACAATTACGGTGTCCACGTTGGCGGAATTTATATCTTTCAGCAACCACATTTACTTTTGGCACAAAAAAGTTCTTTATAGCAGTAAGAGCAGTTTCATAAGTATCATCAGGTGATGGTAATGTATGGAATATACGCTGTGCCTCTGCTCCCAGGCAATGAAGAAGTAAAGCCTGCTTTCTAGCTGCAGAAATCTCCCCTTGGTCAGCAGCAATAATGTAATTATCAAACATATGGATCCAAGCAGTAAAAGGTATTGTAGGCTCACCAGGGTTTGGTAGAAAAGATGCAGGCTGCTGCAGAGGTAGAAAAGACATCCTTGTCGCCATTTGTTGTATTTGGTAGCCGAGGATAAGGAGAGTATAACGGTGCTTTATTAGCAGGTCATGCAGCCCTTACATAACAGCATTAAGACTTACTTTCACTTTCAAGTTGTACAGAAAGTCCTGTGTATCCACAGTGCCACCTGAAGGCCATTTGTATAAACACCACAAGATTATCACATTTTGATGCTAAATGTACTGGTTTCTGTGTTGACGTGTACTAATTAATTACTAATCGGTTGTGCTGTTTATATTCTATGTATACATTGTACTGTATTTTCGGTGGGTATTTACTGTTAAATGGCTGTGGTTGCCTTGGACTGGTACAGAAGCACAAACATAATGTACAACATTTCTAGCAACTTCTATAGTAAAGCTTTATTTATCCTATAATGTTATATCCAGTAAATGATCTGCTTGTTAAGTATTCATTCTGAATGTTGTTCCCATAGAAATATCAACAATGTATAATCTACTTTAATTTTTTTTTAAAGTTCTTTTGGAGGGAAAATATGAAATTGAACATTTGTCACATACTGTGGCCTTCCTCAGGGCTACCTTCTACATTAGATTTATTTTAAATTATTTCCAACACAACTTGTTTTTAAAAATGAGTTCCATTTGCTTTGTGTTTGTATAAATATACATGTATCTACCTGTATAAAGAAAGGGAGATTGTGTATATATAAGATTATATATATTATAAGAATATATGTTACAGTCAATCAGAATATATATAAGAAAACAAGTCCTGTGTCAAAGAGTTTCTTAGCAATATATCACTGCTGGCGCTTAGTTATAATGCCTTTTCCTTTTTTTTATGAGAAATGTGTCTGCATTGTGCTAAGGTGAAATACAGCACTTCTAAATTGTTAATTTCATAAAATAAAAATGAATCCCAAATGTTTTTTCAATAATGTACATTACCAATGCTTACCTATAAATAAACCATACTGTTGCTGAATGTATTGACCACTATGGCAGGTCATACAGAAATCTTGTGCATTTGTTGTTATTTACATGAACCTACACTACACTAGAACATTTTGGTTACATCCCATGAATCAATGCTATATACTGATGAGTGGTCACATGAAATGTTTTTGTATACTTGTCTTAGAATACATTTTTTATGGGTGTGGGCCAGTTAATGATGTACTAAACTGTACAGTTAGCACCCATCCTGGTTCCTCCTAAAGAAATGGCCATTAAGTAATAATAGCAGCAATTATGTTTAATAATACAACACCACCACCATATGTATCCTTTCCTATGTCCTCCATAAATGACAATCCTTCACATAGACAGAGGGGATGGGTGGGAAGGGGGTTTGAGGCTCTTTTTGTTGTTATATATTTAATACTAAGGCTGACATTTTATGATCCCACCTCAAACCTTGTCTTCACTAGGCGACCCAAAAGATAACATCATTAAATTATCATGATGATTTTGTCATATCCAGAGTTACAAAATCACAATTTTAATAAGAGATTCTGTAGGTCAGGGCCCCCCAACCTTTCTTACCTGTGTGCTTTGCCCTCAAGGAGCGCTATACAAATAAAAATATACATACATACATACAAGTGAACCACATTCAAGTGTAAAAAAAAGTTGGAGAGCAACATAAGCATACATGGTGCCAAATATGGGCTATAATTGACTATTGGTAGCCCCTATGTGGCCTATAGGAGGCTCTGTTTGGCAGTTGTGACAAGCTGGTGGCTTGAACGTAAATTTGGGGGAAATTAGCAAATGGTAGGGCAGGCAGCATAGGAAAAGGAGCATAAAGACAGGGACACACAGGCTCTTCAAAGAAACATTGGTTTATTTCCCAGTAAGTCATTCAAACAGAGGTGACCATTTCAGCATTTATAAAACAAACCATAAAAATAAATCCTTGCCCACTGGGCACTACCTTCACTTTGAAGTGTTCCCTCACTATACTGGGCCCCTTGTAGACTACAAGACAAAACATAAGTTGGGTCACCCCTGTACTCATAGTCTTTGAATGAATTTCTCAGCCTCCTGGCTATTCCTCAATGTCCCATAGAGACAACAAGATCTGGCTCATAGTCACAGCCACGGGCTCCCTCTGCTTCTTGCAGTAGCTGGCAGCAACCCCAGCTCCTCTGGGAGTTCCTAACACAGCCAGGTCTCCTACCTGCTGGGCCCTGCTGAGAGACACACTCTCCCATTCCAATTAAGTTTAAATAGCCTTTCCACAGGACACCTTTCCTGTGGAAGGTGAGCTCCAATCTCTGGACTGGCTCTATGGAATGGAGTACCTGACTACTAAACTTAAACAGAATCCTTTCTCTCTTTAATGACAACTCCCTTCCTGGAGTCTATCTAAGTACATGGAAAGAAATTAAAGGCTTTTCCCAGTCACTCTACCACACAGTATACATGGTTTTTATCCCATTAATTTGCCTTCATCCTAGAAATTAAAAAAGAAGCACCTGCTTCAAGGCCACTGGGAGCATCATCCAAGGGGTTGGAGAGCAACATGTTACTCACTAGCAACTGGTTGGGGATCACTGCTCTATGGTGTGTACAGTGAATAAGATGGTTATCCTACCTTCTGCTGAAACAAGGTTTACTACGATGAGGCACACTAATCTGCAGCCAAGTAGAATGTGTAGAAGAATATTGTGGTCCCACTGTCACCTATGTAACATTCAGCTGTGTCACCGCGTCAAAATTCCCCTGCTGCTCCATGCACCGTGGTGTTGTTTCTCAAGAGTCGCAAGCATTAACCTGCCGGCCATTTTCTCCAGGTCACGCGCTTCGTGGTTCTATTGCGCATGCACCAATAGTCCCGTCCGCCTGACCTTGCTGATGATGCAGCTGAAAAGTTTAAGCCGACGCTGATTCCCCTCTACTGCGCATGTGCTAAATTGTTTATGACATAGTGCGCATGTGCAAAACACCAAGCAACAGCGCTCATTCTGAAGGGAGGGGGGAGAGAGGCAGATAGTGGAGGAAAGCTGCAGGAAGCTGAAATCAACTAAGCTCTTTAGTGGATAACTTATCAAGGACTTGAAGACTCAATATGTAAAATATGTAATTAGGCTTTTTTACTGATTAAAATCTTGTTGTAGGGGTTTACATGTCCTTTAAGTTTACTTTAAATGTATACGTGTTTATAAAAAAATAACTGCTAAGGAGCCTCAGACACTCAGGGCCCATTTCTTATTTTTTGTTTTCTGGTCAAGGTTTTTAGAAACCTCAAATTTTTACACATTTATTTATCATACTCTGAAGCTGCTAAAAATCAGAAAATACACCATCTCAAACCTTCATGTAGAAGTCAATGTCAGAAGTCCCCAAAGTTGTTTCTTGACAACATGATCTGTGCTGGATTTGAGGTTTTCATCCAATAATCCAAAAAAGTAGATTTTTTCATAGCGCCAATCGTACAATTTGCATTGATGCTATGAAAGCTGTCTCAGTATCCAGAGAGTAGAGTAAGATGAGTACAGATGGTCTGTGTCATGTCAGGCAGTAGAAATTTAGCAAATGCAGTAGTAGGCTGAAGGTAGGGATAGCCAGCAAACAACTGGAAAAGGAAAAATGCTGTCAGAACTCGTCAATCAGGAATGTACAGGAAATGTTGGGCTATAAACTAATGATTAGTTAAGGCTATTTGTTGTCCAAATACCGGTCCAGGACTGACATTACCAGGTGCACTGATCTGCACAGTAAGGGGCAGATTTACTAAGGGTCAATTTCGAATTGAAAAAAATTCGAAATTCGACCATGTGAATAGGTAGGGAAGTAAAATCCTTCGAATTCGACTATTGAATTAGAAGGATTTTACCACAATCCGATTAGTCGAACGATCGAATAGGAAATATTCGATCAAAAATAATGAAACCCAATTCGGTAGCTTTAATCTGGCGAACTAGGCGGTCAAATAAACATTTAAAGTGGAAGTACTTCGACAGTCGAATAGGCGAATATTCGAATAAAATTTTATTCGAATCATTCGATTCGATCGAATTTACAAAATTCACTGGTCGAGGTGGTCTTCAAAAACGAAAATTTTAATTTGAATCTTTATGAAAATTCGATCGAACTTCGAATCCTTCATGTAAATTTAGTAAATCTGACCCTAAGCGTAACACAAGGCACAATTTTGTCAATCATTGTTGGTGCATGAAAACATGCCCACTGGAACGTTAATACTGATGAGAAAAAGGAGACCAAAGTGTAGCAAAAAAAATGTATCATGCAGGTTTTTGATAAATTCTGAAAATCTCCACCAAATCCCACTTCCCAGAAAAATTGATTTACTAACTTGCAAAAACTTGCCACAAAAATGCACTGGGATTCACTGGATAACATAAAAATGTTATACCAGCTAAACTGCTTTTGCATACCTGAAACTGAACTTTGCTGTAAATGGGGACCTTTCTAAACATTATCACCTAATGCTAGATATGGCAGGGAAATAATTAATTTAGCATTATAACAGGTTTAACTGAAGGTTTAGCCTTGGACCCAGCACTTGCAGTGGGATTAGAAGTAATTATATTACCCGCTATGTCTTTTATTCCATATGCAAAAATGCTTTTATAAGAAAGAGATTTCTTTTCCAATTATTATATCATCAGGAAACTAGGGAAGCACTGAATCCACTATTTTGAATTCAGCCGAATCCCTGAATCGTTCGTGGAAGGACGCGACGTGCGTCAAAAGCGTCCCGCGACTTGTTTCGCGAATTTTTCGCCGATTTTTCGCCGATTAATTCGCGAATTTTTCGGCGAATCGAATCGCGGGAGATTCGCCCATCACTATTCAACTCGTAACAGGTAACTAACTTAAAGGTAACCAACCTAAAAGTTTAACATTTCAGATTAATACATTAGGATATACAATTAAACTTCCTTACATTTAGGGGCAAATTTACAAAATTGGTGTGAATGGATCGAAGTTTGATCAAATTGGATCGAATACCAATCGTACGATTTTTTCAGATATTCGAATATGCAAATTTGGCCTCTTCGATCCTCGAATACCGAATATTCGAATTATCGAATATCCATGACCATTCGATGATCAAAGGATTTAAAATTTAAAAATCATTTGAATGCCTACTTCGCCAGATTGAACCTACCGAATACCAATAGAAGCCTATGGGAACCACCCCATAGGCTTCTTTTGCAAAGACCTGCTCGAATACCATTCGTACGATCGAACGCCTCGATCGTATGAATTTTTAGGAGGCTCGAAGGTAAAAGTAAGATTTTTTCGATCGGTATTCGATCGTACGATTTCATTGAGAATTTGAATATCGAGGAAATTAAAGCCTGAAACTATTCGATAAGCATTCGATAGTCGAATGCTTATCGAATTTCGAATGGATTTGAAGGATTTTATGTGAAAAATATTAAATTTGCCCTTAGTGTGCTGGTCCCTACATAAAAAAAAAAACTTTGGAGGGCCCGGCGCACCTGCCAGTCTACACCGCCCTATCCATTCCCGCCTCATGCCCCCCCCAGTGCCGGTGCATGCGGCATCCCCCTTCCTCAGCCAAGGGCAAGAGAGCGGCTGGGGGGGTTCCACATAACTGCCGAAGAAGCAGACCCTGCAATTTGCCCCCCTGTGACTGCGGGATCTGCTTCCTCTATAGTTACCCCACTGCCTACATTGCAATAATATCAGGTATCAATTATCTGAATATGCGTACCTGAACCTTATGCAGTACATATATATTTGTCTAAATTGGGATTTGTCTAAGTTGGGAAACTGGGCAGCAATCTGCAAAATGAGGTTCAATGTTGATAAATGCAAGGTTATGCACTTTGGCAAAAATAATATAAATGCAAGTTATGCACTAAATGGCAGTGTGGTTTTTATAGATAAGTTGTCTAATTCTGGGCAGTGTCATTCTGTAGCTACTAAAGCAAATAAAGTTCTGTCTTGCATAAAAAAGGGCATAAACTCAAGGGATGAAAACATAATTATGCCTCTTTATAGATCCCTAGTAAGGCCTCGTCTGGATTATGCAGTGCAGTTTTGGACTCCAGTCCTTAGGAAGGATGTAAATGAGCTGGAGAGAGTGCAGAGATGTGCAACTAAACTGGTTAGAGGGATGGAAGACTTAAATTATGAGGGGAGACTCTCCAGGATTGGGTTGTTTTCTTTGGAAAAAAGGCGCTTGCGAGGGGACATGATTACACTTTACAAATATATTCAAGGACATTATAGACAAATATCAGGGGACCTTTTTACCCATAAAGAGGATCACTGCACCAGAGGCCACCCCTTCAGACTAGAAGAAAAGGACTTTCCTTTGAAGCAGCGTAGTTGGTTCTTCACAGTCAGGACGGTGAGGTTGTGGAATGCACTGCCGGGTGATGTTGTGATGGCTCATTCTGTTGATGCTTTAAAAGGGGCTTGGATGATTTTTTGGACAGACATAATATCAAAGGCTATTTTGATACTAAACTCTACAGTTAGTATAGCTAGGGGCATATATGGTTTGTCTGAAAGAGAACTTGATGGACTCTGTCTTTTTTCAACCCAATTTAACTATGTAACTAACTATATACAGGTATAAGACCTGTTATCCAGAATGATCAGGACCTGGGGTTTCCTGGATAAAGGGTATTTTCTTAATTTGGAACTCCATATTTTAAGTCTACTAAAAAATCATTTAAGCATTAAATAAATCAAATGGGATTGTTTTGCCTCCAATAAGTATTAATTATATCTTAGTTAGGATGCAATGAACTGTTTTATTAACACAGAGAAAAAGGGAATATGTTTAAAAATGTGAATTATTTGAGTATAACAGATTCTATGGGATTCTAAAATGGCCCTTCTGCAATTTGGAGCTTTCTGGATAACTGGTTTCAGGTTAATAGATCCTATACCTGTATAATAAAAATCCTCTAAAGGTGCAATGGATAGGTAAATAGATTATTTAACTGTACTGTAACCTGCACAGCTCCTTCCTAGTAATTAGCCTCAGTTATAAAGGCCAGGAATCCTAATCAGAAGGGATGTGTGGCTAAACCCTGACCCGCACCCGACCTCCCTCCACTTGGGCCTGCCTGAACCTGACCTCTGGCTTCTATTTATAGAGCCGCACTGACCTGCCCTGCCCTGCCAATGATGTCACAAAAGGGGCAGGGCGAGCAGGCACACGTCTATAAAAAAGTAAGCCGAACACCCGCAGTGCAAGGTGGCAAAAAGGGATGTGAGGTCGGCCCGAACCTACGGGTATCTGGCCGACCCGCACATCACTACTAGGCAGCTCTCCTCCATCTTGCTTACGCTGCTCGCCCTCCTGCAAAAGTTCTCAGTCCTCTTGATCCTAATGCTCTCCCAAACCCTAAAAGTGTAACCTTGGGGTCATTGTTAGGATAAGAGTGAGGGTTAGGGTGGATGATAAAGAGAGGATGAAGAAAGAAGCATGGAAGTAGTAAAATGCATTAGAGATACTGATACCAGAAATTAAAACTTTTTTTTACAACTATTATAACATATTAACATGACCTATAGGTACATTTTGATGTATTATTATTATGATTAACATGTGTTTATATAACGGCAACATATTGCGTAGTGCTACATTAATATTTTGAACAGTTGTTTTTTTTTAGTGTCGGTATCACAAGGATCAGTGGCAATATTGCTGATTAAATTGTACAATCCCTTCCCTTTTGTTGTCCTGTGAGTTGTGGGGGAACATTGATTTTAAATAATTACATCTGCCCTCTTATATGATTTTTTTCCTGTCATGATCATGGATATTGTGTGAATATCTGAAGACATCATGGACTCAAGTTTGTTTACAGTTGCATATTTAACCCACTGGCCTCTCTGCAAAATATCTTCGGGGGCCTGGCCTACACCTTTAGGCCCCTAAACCCCCCTACCCAATCCCATCTGCTGCCCGCAGAAAACGAACATGCAGTGAGGTTTAAAGTGACTGGGAAGAGGTAACTCTACCATACAGAACAACTCCGATCTGGGCCCCCATCATATGGCAGTTACACCATTGTTTATTTTGGAATTTGGGGAGTAAGTCATTTTACTTTTGGTTGGCTGACATGTCATCCTTGACATTACACAAAGGGAAGACATTTGCACATGGCACTTTTGTAAACACAGTTTTATGAATTTTTCCTTAAAGATGTTTCACTGGTCATCCAACTGGAGAAAGCCAATTGGATAACTGGTAAAATGTCTTCAAGGAAAAAAAACAAAGCAAGTCCAGATGATTTGACTTATTTCTACGTATATACAATGAGCTGGATGAATGAAAATCTTCATATATCTTTTTATGAAATTAAAATGGCACGTATGGCATTTGTACCTCCGTACATATATTTGTTTAGTAGAGAATGAAGGAAGGAGTTTGGAGGACAGCTGACACTGTATGGAGGAGGGCTGACCACAGAGGAAGCACTTCTGAGCCCTGATAAATGAGGCTGATTAATGAGAGGAAGAACATTGATCACAATGAATGCATAACATTGGGGTACACATGTTCTGATAAAGGAGACTAGCCACATGTAGGATAAGGTAATTGCCAGAGGATGTTTTAATATGTACACCATATGAAGTTGCATCTTAGTGCTATGCCATGTTCCCCCTAACCATGCCCCATGGTCACACTTCTGATTGCTCATGCCTCCTGTTACTGATCAATAATTCAGGTGCTGGGAGTCAAAATAGGCCCTGACATTCCAAGAACAGAGAGAGGCCCAATCAGCTCCCCACCAGCCCATTGAATCGTCACTTTCTATGGCATCTTACGGCAACCCCTCTGGCATTTGCCAGAACCCACAAATTGCCAGTCCAGGCCTGAATGACAGAACAGCAAACTGAAAGATGAAAAATCCATGTGAATGACAGCTGTCCTACATAATTGGAGTGATCAGGATTCCTTACAGGCATTTTTGGAGAATTATTGCTTAGTGTGATTTAAAGGAAATCCAGATCTGGCTCACTTTCACTCTAATGACAAGGGATTAGCTGACAAGTCAGTGTTGTTGATGATGTTATCCACACTAGAGCACTCAGCACACACAAAGACAAGCACACAAATCCCTGTCAGCTAGAGAAGTGAAAGCAAACTGCAGCCCCTTTAGCTCCGCCCCTACAGCAATCCCTCACCAGCAGACACGAGAGAGGAATCCCTCCTATCATTAGCCATTAAGCACAGACTGATAACAAACACTATTAAGCAAGAGAAAGGGGAGTCAGAGTGTTCCCAATCTTAAGCAGGGCATTGAACAGAAGAAGCCATAGATAATACAATGCTGTGGTGCTTCCTAATCTTGTATTTCCTGGCCAAACCCTGGAGACATTCAGGTTGTTAGAAAAGGGGGAGGGGACTGTATAACACTCCTTCCCATACACCCAGTAAGGGTCTTCACCAGGAAGTCCGTGCAAGTTTGGTGAGTAGGCTATTTCACTTGGTCTTTCCCCTGTCGGCATAATATGCCTCTGGACTTTAACCACTCATATGCCATAGCAAGTCTGTCCAGTATCTGGCTGTACCAGGGCTCCTAACCTTTTGGGTGCATTGCTATTGGTGGACTACATGCAGCACCCATACCTCGGCCCCTGAGTTTGTGTTTAGAGAAGAACCTGTCGGCTGTTGGTAGGGTTACGGACCGGAAGTGGTTGTCCTGTAAATGCAAAGCAGTCATCCAGCGCGAAATGATACAACTCAGCGGGACCCTTGGGTGTAGAGCACAGTTATATATCTAGCAGGACGCCTAGCTTATAGGAGTAATTGGGATCAGGAGCAGTGCAGGGGCACACTGCACAATAGGGCACATTGAATGGCTGGAGAGGAACCTCCGGGATCTCCGGCTGCCCTAAAGAGGATGTGCATAGAGAGGGGCAGAGGGAGGGAGCAAAGAGGCCGTGGAACTGAAAGGGAATTTCCGACGTGCGTCAGCTCCTGAGGGAGTTCTGCATTGACACACACTCTTGCCTATCTGCTGTACTAGTGCACTAACCAACACAAGTCAAAAGCACACTCTATAACAATAAACGTAAATGGCAATTTGACTGGGATCCCTGCGATTTTGTTGATCGCTTAGTAAATGTGCAATCTGCCGAGGCTATGTGATAGCATCATAAAATAGGTTTTAACAATAACTGACAATAGCAAGCACGTGTGTGATGTGTCATACGTTATAAGTGGCAGTGGCCCAGTTGTCTACAGATGCTTGTTTTCTGCAATGAACTTGTAATATGATGTTTACAGCAGGATTCAAAGACAATTAGCAATTCGTTTTGATTTTTAATTCGTTCTTTTTTATAAGAAATTAGATTTTTATAGTTATCCAGTTGCTACTGCCTTAATTATCCTATAGCAACAAAGGAACAGTTTTGAAAGGAAAATGAAAGATCAATAGCTGAGGGCCTAAGTAGAAAGATAAGCATTAAAAATAAGAATTAATATAAAAGTAAAAACATACCATCTGTATTTGTTTGCTGGGTTCACAAATCCCCAGCAACCAGATAGCATTTTCATTTTCTGTCTGACCTCTGCTCGTTATTAGCATGTATTTTTAGAGCGCCAACATATGAATGTCAAATGACCCTATTTTACACCCTTTCTGTTAATATGTCATACCTCCCAACATTTTGGAAATAAAAAGAGACAAAACATTTGCTGTACGTAGCACAGCAAATCTTTTAGACAACGCCAATTTTTGTGTCCACACCCCCTAATTACTATGTTTATTTTACAAAATTTTGTTAGGTTATGAAAGTTTGAAAATGTTTCTATTTTTTGTTATTACAGTTTTGCTAATGAAGGCGAATTGCCCTTTAATGAGTCTAACCTCTCCCAAGGGGCCTCCTTATCTAAAGTGTTAAAATTACTTATTTTCTTATTTCAAGATTTTTACAAAGCCTCTTATTTGCACCTATTAGGTGTTCTGGTCTCTTGCCAAAAGCCAGTTAAGGTAGAAACTTTATTTCTTTTATTGGCTGTTCAGTGCAGAGAAAAACTGGACTTTTCCATTACAAATGAGGGACTGCAGGTTGACTTGTCAAAAGAGGGACTGTCCCTCTAAAAAAGGGACAGTTGGGAGGTATGATATGTAGCTATGAGAATTCTAAAATATCCACATTCCATTCAGTACAAAGGAAATCTCACATTTAAAAAGCAATGCAGAACATTTTTGGGTTTCATATTCATTCATATACATAATATTATTATACCTTTCTTAGTTATAAGCACAGTGGAAGCTGTGGGGGTTCGTGAGCGTACTCAACATGAGGCTGCAGGCAGAGTGCATAATACTCAGACGTGACCAGTGCATCATCACTTATATCAGCGGTTCCCAACCTTGTTTGCCCTGGGACCGGTATAAAGCCAGAATTCTTTGTGGGGACCTGGGGGTGGGTCGGAGGGGCGTCAACTGTGTACACTGCGTCAAATTCAGGCATGCCAGTATCAAATTTCATGTACCCCGCTTTAAATTTGGGCGTGCTAGTGTCAAATTCAGTGCATCCGTGTCAAATTCAAGTTCAGAGGCCTATTTCAGGTATGTCCACGGCCCGGTAGTGGGCTACGGGGACCCCTAACATATATGCTTGGTAGTTTTAGCAGTATACTAGTTAAAAGGGTAATGTGAGCTGGATTTATTATTAAAGGGGCACTATACCATCTTTTCAACATGGGTTTAGGGAACAGAGTTAATTTGAAATATGCCTTTTGTTTTAATTAAAACATATGTGTGGTTTTTATTTCTTATACAGCCAGGGCAAACAGTGAAACTAAAATCACATTCCACTTTTCACTATGAGCAAATGACTGGTTCACCCTCTGTGTAATGTGCTGCTCCTTATCAAGAATTTTGTTGACGCAGATGGCTTCCTAGTGGGCTGATTATTAATTCTCAAGGCAAAACATATCGGCACAAGCCCTGTCCATTGAACTCATGTTGAAAATGGGCGTATACTGCCCTTTTAATGGTGGTCAGCCTGCAGCCCTTATGAAAATGCTGGGTGTTGTTCTGCAACAGAGCAGGTTATGGCATCCATGACAAAATCACATGCATGCATGATGATTACAATATTATTATTTTAGTAATACAAAAAGCAGTGTATAGCAGCAGTAATGATCTAACACTGCAGAATTAGTGAGATATATTTTCAATTCAAATTTGCAGCTTCTGCAATTAGGCAGTTTTCTGATCTGGTTCATAAATAATCAGTGATTGTTTGTCTCTTGCTGGTGGATCCCATTGGCATTGTGTACATAGTTCGCATTTGTGATCAGTCAAGGGTCTGAATTTTCTTCTGAGTGTTAAGTTTGGAATAAGTTGTATCATGGAACATCATATATTTTAGTCCTGTGGATCAATCAGTTAGGTGCCATGTAGAATTACTGATACCAGTGCAATCGTTGACTGTGTGAATGCACTAAAGACAGAATTTTATGCATGACTTGGGTGCAGGCAAATCCTCACTAGCTCAACATAATTTTGCCCCTTAAAGGCATGACGTTTTAAAAGTTAAGAGATTTTGTTAAGAGATGCCACAAATATGCCTGCTTTTCTCCAATTGTAAAATTAGTAATTAAGCATTGGATTTGGTTTAATATTTGTTCAAAATTTTATGTGGAGGTTTCAGTATTTGGATTAATCAAAACAAATATGGCCAATGCTTCCCTGGTTTGTCACCATTCAGATTATGCTGACAGAAGTTGACACCTTAAGTTATTACTCTTAGCTATCCCTCAGGCAAGCAGCTTTCCACCCCTATCGTAGAATATTCTGAAGCAAAAATCGGGTATTGGAACCTAATCTAATTAAACCTAGCTGTTGTCAAAAAGGCGGGATAAATTCATAGGATATTCACTTATAATGTTTGGAAATACATTGTGGCATGGAATGTATAGGCAAGTTGCACTTTATGCTTACTTTTATTGGATTTTCTTTAACTTGATATTTCCGTAAGAAATATGATATCCTAAGAAATATATACTTGTATATACTAAGGAACTGAGAAAGCTTGGATTTACTATCTGCATAATCTTTTCACAGTTCTGATGAAAATATGTCCCCGGTCCCCCAAAATGTTTTTTTTTTTCAGATTCCCAGGGAAAACTATTGGTGTCCTAGTATAACTGACATGGAATTCTGTAATACCCCTGTTCAAAGTATTTGTATGTTGGGTTATAGTGGCACATGATCATAATAATGAAATCTAATTTCTTTAGGGTACTTCCCAGCAGCAAAGTCGATCAGAGATTAGTATTGGTGTTTGCAGCATTGGGGACATAGGCTTGATTATCAGGGATCCCCGACTTTTTTTACCCACGTTTAAAAGTAAAAAGAGTTGGGGAGCAACACAAGCATGAAAAAGTCCCTTGGGTTGCCAAATAAGGGCTGTGATTGGCTATTTAGTAGCCCATATGTGGACTGGTAGCCTACAAAAGGCTCTGCTTGACACTATACTTAGTTTTTATGCAATTAAAACTTGCCTCCAAGCCTGGAATTCAAAAATAAGCACCTGCTTTGAGGACACAAGAGCAACATCCAAGGGGTTGGAGAGCAACATGTTGCTCACGAGCTACTGATTTAGATGATAAAATCCAGAGGGGCAGGGTACAAATATGAATGCTCTATATAATCTCTCTAACGTGCTGCATTATGTCAGCAGAAAATAATAAGTTATAATAAGAATACAATTTTACAGCGCTTTTCTTCTGTGGGACACTACTTTCCTAATACATTAAGGGGCAGATTTATCAAAATCCGAGTTTGTGAAAAAAAATGTGGACAAGGAACCAAAAAAACACTCGTGCAAGTTTTCTTGAATGCTATCTTATTTTTTTTTTTTTTAAATACTCAACAAAATATTCCTGTATGTTTTTTCATCGGAAAAAGTCACATGCCAGCAAGAATCTCATTGGCCCATTCATTTTCAATGAGGCTTAAAATCTGGAATGTTTTAATAAACAGGGAAAATAAATACGAGAACCTTGCCTTTGACTTCTATACAACCTCAACAGTTTTTACATGCCGACATGGTTTTGGTGACTTTTCTTGCTTTTTCCTTTAATAAATTCCTATTATTATTCGTGGCTTCGACAAATACTTGTGCGTTTTTTTCCCTGTGATTTTCTTAAATGTAGAAAAAATAATCCAACTTGATTTTTTTTTTTATAAATCAGTCCCTAGTTATTCCTAATCACTGGACACATTGGGACATTTCTATAAATGTATATTTAAATATGCACTAAAAGATGTTAAACAAGTGAGTAGAGCACTACGTTCACCTTTGAACTGTGGGGAACTATATTTTCTCTCTATGATATAGATATGCCCCCTGGTAATCATGCTAGAAAAGAATACTTGTTTATAAATATATGAACTTCATCTCACATAAATCCCACAAATCTCCATGAAGGAAACCCTGTTTTTGCTTTAATCATTTTGGTGCAGAGTAATAGACTTCAGTTCTGGGGTGGGTTATAAATAGGGTTGTGTTGTGTATATGTCTGTGGGTTCTGGGAAATGCCAGAGGGACTGCTATAAAGTGCCATAGAGTATTGAGTGGGCTGGTGGGTAGGGTTGCCACCTTTTCTTAAAGAAAATACCGGCCTTCCTATATATTTACCTTTTTTTCCTATTAATTACATTGAGACCAGCCATCAAAAATACCGGCCAGGCCGGTAAAATAATGGCCAGGTGGCAACCCTACTGGTGGGAGCTGTTTGGCCTCTGTATACCAGAAATGGCAGGTCCTATTTTAATTCTCCGTCCGGACCTGTGTGTGTATGTATATATATCTATATATATATATATATATATCTATATCTATCTATATCTATCTATATATAGATATATATATATCTATATATAGATATATATCTAGTCGGACAACCTATTTTCAGTGTGTTAAAAGTGTCAGAATCACGTTTGCAGTATGAGAAGCTGAACTAAAACATAAAACATTCTTGGTGTCAAGACATCTTAACAGTTTGTAGTGTTCTGTACATTTGTGTATATACAGTGACATGTGAGTTACTCAAGAGTCGTAAATATAGTGAAGGGAATGAGTGAGGCAACTGTTTACGTTCTTGCCACCTACTTCCCTTTTTTATCCAGTAACTTTACAGTCTTGTAAAAATGTTTTATTCGAGTGCCTCAGATACCCAGATCATTTCAAGCTGACAGTCACACATCTCCTACTGCCAGCATGCTTTGTCACATGGTTTTTTAGAGACGTAAACGTCCGTAGGCCGTTATAGTACCCCCTGAAGTGGCCCTTGCTAAAGTCTTGCTGAGAGAATGTATGTGGCGCACAGAAGATAGCGCTGGAAAATCCAGTGACGTCATCGGAAAGATTACGCGATAGACAGTGGGTGGGGCCAGACGGATCCCCCCCTGATAGCCCTCCAACACCGTCATGTGACTGCAACCCTGCTAGTTCAGAGAGTGCTAGAGCCGCCCTTTCTCCCTGCGAGTGCTGATAGAGCATTGGGCCCGTAAGCAAGGTCACTTGTTACGTAAGGAGGACTCGTGAGAAATGACTGTGGTGTTTTCTATGACACTGAGGAAGGTCGTAGAGTAATAAAAGATGGCATAGATATGTGGAACGTTTTATAGTTGGAAAAAATATGGGATGTACGGTAGAACCCCTATCCCTGATTTTAAATTTCCTCTCAGTTTACATTGTTGTTTTGTGGTCCCATCTATATGTTATGCTTAATCTATTTCCCTGATTTTACATTTTCCTGGATTTTAAAGAAATTTTTTAGGGTCCCCTGAAAAACGTAAAATGGGGGTTCTACTGTACAAACGAACCAAAATGTTGCTAAAGGCCACATTGTTACTTCAATAGTTCAAATAATGCATGTGCATGGCCATGGTTAATGGCTATGCAGTGAGGTGAACAAAATTGTACTGATGGGAAGGAGCCCATTCTCACATGCGCACACTGGGTCAGATTCACTAACGTGCGAAGTGGCTAGCTAATGTTAGCAAAAATTCGAAGTATGACATCATTTCGGCCTTTTTTCACCAATTTGCTAACCGTGTCCCTGGCGAAAATTAGCCAGTGAAGTAGATAGACTAGTGCAACTTTTCACCCTTACGCCAGGCAAAGTTGAGCACTGATGAAGGGACGTAACTACGCTAATTCACTAAAATGCCCATTTTACTGAACGTTGCCTCTTGCGCCAGACTTTACTTCGCCAGGTCAGAACTGGCAAAGTTCAATACAATAGAAAGGAGTTTGTAAAAAAAAAAGTTTAAATTTTAAATAAGTCCCAAAAAACGCTGGCATCTTTTACTTTTTTAAGGGTGATTGTCTGAAAAATAGTGTAATTTTTTTGGGGGTACCCTCCTTCCCCCCCCTACATTTCCTAACACATGGCACCTAAACTAAACAGTGGGCACATGTGTAGGGCAAAATAACAACTATTTTTTATTGGTTGAAGGTTTCCCAGGCTTGTGTAGTGTAATGTTTTTGTGGCTACATATACATCCATTACTATACCCCCCGAACAATGTAGGTCTCTATAAAAAGATATTGCATAAAACAACTCATATGTAAAACCCTGCTTCATGTAAATAAACCATTTTCATAATAATACACTTTTTAGTAGCATGTGCCATTGGGTAATCATAAATAGAAAATTGCCAAGTATTAATTCTTTGGGTATAGGTTTCCTTAAAACTTCTCTCTGTATGCAAATTTGCCATCACTAGTGTAATTCGCTTTGCTTGACAAAGTAACGCTCGCGCAACTTTGCTACCTTTCGCGAATCTTCTTTTGAGATCTTTCCGTAACTTGGATCTTTATATTCTGTAAAATAGCAAATTTGTAAATATTGAAAGTTCAATATTTTATCATTCAGGAACATTCTAGCATGGAATACAAATTGTCATATATGAAATACTCCGTAATGTAATCATCATTACCACTTGATTGAGAATTAATAAGTTGGTCTAATAATGAACATTATGTTTGTATGCATGTGGGCCATTTTATGTTTTCAATACTAAAATATGAACCCAAACTGCTAGGTCTTTTAACAGCAAAGGACAGAGAGATGCTGCTTTTAATAGTAATTATATTTACTAGATAATTCTAAATCTATAATAACTGGTTACAACTACTTAAACTAAACTTAGTTGTATATTTGTTCCAATAGATCTAATAAAAATAAACTTTTTGCTAAGTATTTGTAACGGAGAAACTCACAAACTCCCACCTTCTTCTGGATTATATGGTGTTCATTTGTCAATTGCTTGGTATTATTGCTTTTCGGCTCAAGCAATCATCATGGAAACCCACTGTGAGTCTCCGCTCAGGGAAAATTACAGAGATTGCTGAGCTTTTTCAGCCCCAAGCCTGGCGTGAGTACACTATCTCATGGTGAGTTTCCTTGATGATCGAAGCAATAATCTATAGCAGTCATAAGTGTTGCACATCCTTTAAATTAAGTACATCTTAAATTAATTTTGCAGGGATGCTTGAGCTACTGTGGCTTCCACTTCAAACTATTAGTCAGTCTTTAATGTTTTGCTAGTTTATGAAAACCTGGTATTGTATAGATTTTGCTTGAAAATTTTTCCAACCACAAAAATCATTAAAAGTGGTAGCCGTGCAATAGAAAATCTTATACCTGTAAGTCATAAATTGTTGATTTGAACTCGTTAAAACAGTACACGTGAGCTAGCCTTTGGATAGGTGATACTTTTATTCAAGTGAAACATATGGGCAGACTTACTAAATTTGTGTGAAGGATTCGAAATTCAATAGAATTTTAATGAATATTCGAATTTGAATTTTGGAATACCTTTTTTGGCCACTTCGACCATCGAATTTTAAAAATTCCATCGATTCGAATGATTCGAATAAAAATCTATTCAACCATTCAATGGTCGAATTACTTGCCCTTTAATTTTTTGTTTGAATCCCTAGTTCGCCAGATTAAACCTACCGAATTGCTGTTTTTTCAGCTTTTTAAGATCGAATTAAAAAAAATTCGATCGAATGGTAAAATCGTTCAAATCGAAGGTTTCCAACGATTTTATCGAATTTTTACTATTCGATCGTTCGATTAGTCAAATAGAGTTAAAATCCTGATTTGATATTCAAATTCGAAGGATTTTAATTCTATAAAAATTTCATGGTCGAATTAAAGGGTTTTTTACCCCTTGAATTTGACCCTTGATAAATCTGCCCCATAGTCTCTTCAGGCTAAAATAAAAACTTGCTCTACATACTCTTAGTTTGTAACTTGTGAATATGTTTTTACCTCTCCGTTAAACTAACCTTAATATATTGTTATTGCTAGTTATATGGTTGCTATATTTAAATTTTCTTCATATTCTGTGCTGTCCCTATTTCCTGGGGTGTGACACTTGCTCTGAGTGAAGGTTTGTGAACACTTTCACTGGCTAATTTATTATTAAGGCTCCATTGTCTCCTCTAAAACGGGTGGTTATCTCCTTGTTTCTAAATCCATCATACGTACGTGGAGTAGGATTGGAAAACAGTGAATATAAAAGTGATATGCAGGTGTTATTGTGTTTTATATGTATTTCAGAAAGAGCCAGCACTTTAGGATGTTACTGCTTTCTGACAGGCTGTAGTTTCTCCTACTCAATGTAACTGAATGTGATGCAGTGAGACCTGTCTTTTACTATTGAGTGCTGTCCTTAAATCTAGCAGGCAGCTGTTATCTTGTGTTAGGGAGCTGTTATCTGGTTACCTTCCCATTGTTCTTTTGTTAGGCTGCTGGGGGGAAAGGGAGGGGATGATTTCACTCCAACTTGCAGTACAACAGTGAAGAGTGAAAGTAAAGTTTATCAGAGGACAAGGTACATGACTGGGGGCAGCTGGGAACTGACCATATGTCTAACCCCATGTCATATTTCAAGATTAAATATAAAAAATCTGTTTGCTCTTTTGACAAAGGGATTTCAGTGCAGAATTCTGCTGGAGCAGCACTATTAACTGATGCGTTTTGAAATTTTTTTTTTTTTCCGATGACAGTATCCCTTTAAGCAACTTGTTTTTTTGTTTCCGTTGATCATTCATTAACCTAATTCAGATATGATTCACATCAGATAGAAATCTAAGCAATAACAATAATCAATGTTCCCACAAAGGAATATTTTTTTTCTTTTTCATATTGTCACACAAAAGTCAGAGTCAGAAACTCCTGAAAACCTCTAAAACCACGAATCAAAGAAAGATCTTCTAGTTTGTATAGTATGAGTATGTTTTTGGAATTGCTGCATAATAAGTTGTGAAAAAAAAAATCACACTTTTCCCCCCCCACAACCGTTTCAGATTATTGGCGTCAAAAAGCCTGCTTAAAGGCGTTGTACACCTTCAAACAAATAGTTGGGTTTCAGGTAGATCACCAGAAATAATAACTTTTTCCAATTATTTTCTATGTGTCGCCATTTTTCTAATACTGAAGTGTAAAGTGTGATCTTTCACCTTTTAAAGCTGCTGTGGGAGGGGGGTTGTCGAACCTCTAACTGTTCTAAATTGATACATTTAAGTTGATACATTTCTTACCTGCTGAGCAGAGTTTCATTAAAGGCAACTGATAGAACTGATACAAAAGTTGCTAATACTCTAGAGATACTGCTGAGAAATGTATCAACTAAATGTTGCAAATTAACATGTATTTCTATAGCGCCAACATATTGCGTAGTGCTTTAAAACTGTAACAGTTTAGAGTCTGCACCTGAATCACTGAGCTGCCAGACTCAAACACCTGAGACATTAAACTTTTAATTTAAATTTTGGAAAAACTGTAAAACATAAATAATGGAAGGTAATTGAAAAAAAGTCTTTATTTCTGGGGCACAATTTGAAAACAACTGAACTGAAAAAAGTGTTTGGAAGGTGAACAGCCCCTTTAATAGAAAGTCTTATCTCGCATTCAAAACTATGAATGCATTGCATCAACTGGACGTTCTTTGATATTTTTAAATTTTCTTTATTTTCCACTATTATATGATTTAGATGGCTGTCTAGATTGCAACTTAAATTGTCAAAATAATCAAAATCCATGAACCATCTATTGCAAACATTCATGTTCTACGACAATGTATTCCCACATTACGTGATATCATCATGTGGGAATGTTCTACATGGTTTAACTGAATCACTGAGGGTAAAACACGCCTAGATACAGGAAGAAACTCATATACACTAAAGTGTTATTTTGCTCCTAGCAACAACCCTGGGAAAATTATAATTGGTAGGTGGAAAGTCTGAACCAGTGTATTGCTTGCTGGTGTGTAGTGACTAGTAAATATGCCTGTAACATTAAAGAAGAATTCAACCCTGTAATAAAAAAAACCCTGTATCCCCCACCCCACGTAGACCCCCTCCCTCCTCCTCCTAGCCTAACCGCCCCCCGGGGAAAGGCTCCATACTTTATACTTACCCCTCAGCTCGGAGGGCAGTTAGGTTGGGGTGAGGAGCGAGGGGGGTCAATGTGGGGTGGGGGGTACGACTTTTTACAGGTTTTAATTCTCCTTTAAGGGGGTTATTTATCAAGCTCTGAATTTATCTCAGTATTTTATGTTAGAAACGCTGAGCAAATCTGCGCTGGTTTGTTAGGCTTATTTATCACATTTTCCCAAAAATTTTCTTTGCGGGAAATCCTGAGTTTTTTGGATTTCTTTTCCAAAACCACAATTTTTTTTGGATTTTCCCCCCTAAAGCTCAGATAATATTGTGGAATTGCACGAAACCCAGCACTCATAAAAAAAATCAATGAGATTTCTCCCATTGACTTATATGCAGCCTCGGCCAGTTTGAGATGACGGATTTTAGTATTCAGAGTTTTAATAAATCATGAAAAATTTGGGATTTTTTTTAAAAAAATACCTTTTTTTTTAAAAAAAAAACAAAAAACACAATTTTCAAATTTCTCAGAATTCAGAGCTTAATAAAGAACCCCTTAAATCACTTTCACATGACTTGGTTTGGAATTGAAAAATGTGTTAAGGCCCAATTTTTAGGCCATCAAAAATGATGGATTTGGTGCATCCATTTGCTGAATTCTTTTACCAGAGTAAAAGAGGCAAACATAAAAAAAGTAATTAATTCCAAAACCACAAAACAAGAACAGGAAAGCAGAAATCCATTTAAGGCTTGTTTACTGGGGCCTGCCAGATAAAAACATGTACATTACTCCTTGCATGGTTTCTATAAATGTTACAAATGAATTCTCATATTCAAATGGACACATTATGTTCCTTCCTAACTGATGAGGTTGTATAGATCTAAAAAAAATGGGAAACTTGAAACATTAACTGCAATAAACCATTCTGGCTTGAGCTGATGCCAACTAACAAAATCCCAGCTTATTCCATCTGGTCTCTGTGGAGTGCCCAGTCATCCACAGAATAATATTTGGACATGCCAGACCTACTGTTTGGTTCCAGAACAAAGCTGTTGCATTCATTACTGGCAAAGGAACAGATTACTAAATTCTTGAATCTGGCCATTATATACTATTCTATTGTTATGTGTCATAAATGCACAAATCAGGAGAACAGGCAATGTGTGCAAGTCATTTTCTAACCTAAGGGCACAGGGAGGAAAAGTGAGCACACCAACTAAAGTCTTGATATTATGGGTCATCTTATACATATTGTAGAGGTTATTTTAAAATGCCAGATTTGTCCTCCATGCATTCTACCCAATACCTAGAATAGAAAGAGGAAAGTAAGCTGTCCGTCACATCATTACATTCTATATCAGATAATATTGCTTAATCCACATGCTTGTAGTTAGCATAACTATACTTATTTGAGGCATAACACTGTAAGAGGGAATATATCCACTCAAACATGTATATGGTAGTGATTCCAATAGTCTCTCCTCCTTTCTGATCTGAATTCAGAAATGTGTGTTTCACAGGCTGTGCATTGAAGATGGACCTGACTATAGACACTGAATACACAGCATAGCAACTTATTATAATAATTCTTTTTAGCAACAAGCTTAATATCTGTAACCAGTTTTCTCCTTACTAGCTGTGCAAGTTTAATCTAAACCCTGTTTACTGGACTGCTTAGAAGTTTTCACATACAGCAGTAAAACATTCCCCCCCCCCCCCC
>CM044441.1:89647556-89672593 GCA_024363595.1 Xenopus borealis
CCCCCCCCCCCCGTCTCAGGTTTTTCTCCATTGCCTGTTATTATTCTTTATATATAGTGTAGGTAGCGAGGGCAATGAGATTGTGGAATGCCCTCCCGCTTGAGCCACAGGAGGCAGTGTGGTAGCAGCCTGACCCTGACAGAATATCTTCTATTATCTTCCCTCAGTCACACCCCTTGTCCATTTGCAGGCAATGGCTTGTTAGCGGGCCTTCCTGTCGACTCCAAGCCTCGAGTTCCTGTCTGTGATTCTATTTTTGACCCTGGCCTCACTCGGCAAGTCTTCTGTCTGCCCTTGATCTTCAGCTTGTTTCTGGGATTTGCTTGCTCTGCTCCTTACATCTTTCTGCTGAAGTCTTATAAGCTTGCTGGTAACTTTACTTTGCATTTGGCTGAACTACAACACTCTGCTTGTTGGCTTCCTACTATTAAAAAGTATGCAGGGCAAAATCACTTGTTTGTGGACTTTCTACTTTTGTGCACAAGACTACTCTATAAATGATTTTTTTCTAGAGTCCCCTGTGTATATGAGAAGCAGGCTCATTACCCGGTTTCTTTTGGAAGGGGAAGCTCAGAACTGCTCTGAACAGGCCATAGATGAAGATTCACCCATCTTGGATGATCCCTGTGCTTTTTTTACAGGGGATTTATGTCCAGTTTTAGATTTCTTTTCTTCAGTCAGACTCCAGTTCCTGCCCCAGGGCCGGCTGCCCAGCCTCCAGTTTCTGCCCCAAGGCCAGCTACCCGGCCTCAAGTTTCTGCCCCAGAGCCAGCTGCCCAGCCTCCAGTTCTTGCTCCAGGGAGACTTGGATGGCCCTTCACCTGTAGTAGTGAACTTTTGGCGACTCTCCTGCTCTGGCTGCTGACTCTGGCGACTCTCCTGCTCTGATCCTGACCTTGGTGACTTTGTTCCTGCTCTGGCTGCTGACTCTTGCAAACCTGCTGCTTTGGCTGCTGACTGGTGACTTTGTTCCTGCTTCGCTTCAGGTGATCCGCTGGTTCCAGCCATTGATCCAAGTGGTACTTCATCTCCCGCTTCAGGTGGTCCTCTGGTTCCTGCAGTTGCTCCAGGTGGTTTGGTTCCAGCCATTGATCCAAGTGGTCTTTCATATCCTGTTCCAGTGGTCCTCCTGTTCTAGCCATTGATCCAGGTGGTCCTTCATCTCCTGCATCCTGGTGGCTCTCCAGTTCCTGATCTAAGTGTTATTCAGCTTAGGTTCCTGACCCTGGTGGCTCTTGAGCTCCAGTTCCTGATCCATGTGGCTCTTTAACTCCTTTTGACCTGTCTATTGAGGAACTTGAATTTGTCTACTTGTTTATTAAAGTTTTCTGTTATAATTCTTGTATCACCCAGCTGGCGATTTGGAAGGGTGGGGGAGTAGTGTCAGGAATTCCCTGGTTTCGAACCAGGGACCTGTTGTATTCCTGCCACTGCTCCTCCCACTCAGCCACAGGAGGCTGTGTGTTAACTCCAAGCCTTGAGTTCTTGTCCGTGAAATCCTGTTCCTGTAACCCCGCTCCTGATTCCCTGCTCCTGCCTAGTAAGTCCCGCTCCTGTCCTTGTTCCTCATTATCTGATCTCCCAGTTTTGACTTTGACCTGTTTCTTGACTCTGCAAATTGTCACTGTTCCATCAGATTCTGACTTGCCAGTTTGACATCACCCTGTTTCCTGACTCCGCAAGTCTCCTTAACTTCCGGCCTGTTATACGAATTTTTATTCTTGCTGCCAGACCTGGACCCTCAGCCTATTACTTGAATCTATTTGTTTTGCTCCTTTCTGCAGAGGTCTGAGTGTTTTTTCTGTGTTTTTATTAATTAAACCTTGTTTAAAGCACAAAGTTTGCATCAAGTGTGGCAGTGTTTATACAGCACAAAAGCTCCTGTCAGTGAAATCAGTTGATATTCATCACAACAGATTTATATTAAACAAACATATGCTAAGACCTAAATAAATAGAAGGATAAGAGAATATTACAGGGCTGAAGTACTATTGTTAGATATGACTATCCCAATGTAAACATTCCTGAAAAGTGTTGTGATCTTTGTTTACTATATGCATGTACTAAAACATGACTGTAAGTAATCATATATGCCTGTCTACAGGTTCTGTATATGGTTCCCACGTAAACTTTGGCAGAGGTCTTTTTACCAGGACATCAGTCGCTGCTACTGACCTCAGCAGCCTTGTATACTGTCCGAAATGGTTCACCTGGGGATCAAACTCTCTTCATAGAGTTTATGTGCTTCAAATGTGCACAGTGCATGGCACAAACCTCATTTTGGGGAGCCCCTGTCTCTCTTTCTCAAGTTTAAAAAGTGAGAAATACATGATTCCAGCCATGCAAGAACACTCACGGTGTATCTATTAACTCACTATCCCCAAAACTATACCATATTATTGAACACCAATAACATTTGTTATAATAAATTTATCAATAGTCCATACAATTGATACAAAACTCCACAAGCAGCAGTTTACCTGCAATATAAATAGAATAATATACAATGTAATGGATTGGTGCAAAAATGCATACTCTAAGGGGTTGATCCCATACATAAATTTAGGGAGTGGAAGACAGGGATTGGCTTTTCTCCATTGGTGTGTATACATCAGTGCCAAAACAACTTATCTGCCATTAAACTTTAGACTGTTGTGGTGTTTATACAAATGGGCTCTGGTTGTCACTGTGCACATTACTTGTACTATGCATATACACTGTACTTTCTGTACAGTTTGAGAGTGATAGAGTGGGAAGTGACTTGTGTAATGGCTGCATGAACCTGCTAATAAAGCACAGTTATACTCTGCTCATCCTCTGCTATCAAAACAAAACTGGGTTGAAACGTTGTGAATGTCATGTCCTGCACATTGTTAGCGCATAATAAATATTTATCCACAGCTGCTTCTTTGCAAACCTATTGCCATTTGTTGGGCCACTAAACGATGATTGTAAATTATCATACTAGTGAGAATTCCAAAGAAAGCAATCAGTGCACATTAGGACGTGCAGTTCTAATGGCCCACTTTCTAGTAAAGTTCTATTACAGGTATGGGACCAGTTATCCAGAATGCTTGACTTTCGGGTATTCTAGATAAGGGAGCTTTCTGTAGGATCTCCATTCCAGAAACTACAAAAAAAAAATTCAAACCGTAAATAAACCCAATAGGATTGTTTTGCCTCCAGTAAAAATTATTTATACCATAGGATGAAGTGCAAAATATGGATTCATTATTCATTAGAAAAATAAAAGTAAGCAGTGTGTTGGAGCAGTGGAGCTTTGTACAAGGATTGTCTTTTATTTGATTTTGCCAGATCTAAATCATATAAAATACATTTTATGTATTTTAGTTGGTACAGTTACCTTTAACATAAGGGTTTTTTTTACTTGCCTTTACCAATGTACTTTTTTCTTCTTTTTCTGCTGTGACTAATTTAGTTGTTTTGTTTTTCTTTTTTTTTTTCCCTTTAGTCATCAGTCACAGTGCTAACCCCCTCTCATGTACCTTAGTAGAGTAGTGTCAGCAGTATTCTCTTCACTGGCTATATGTGTATTTGCCAGTATGTTTTCAAAACTCGTATATCAGTGTCACTGGTTGAAAGCAGCTAGGGCTGATAAATTCATAAACAATATTGTGGAGAAAGGTTTAAGGTGCAGACATTGTCATGGCTACAAATTTTTTTTTAAAAAAAAAAACCAATATATATATTTATGTGTATCTGTTAATACAGTGGCAGTTATAAAGCTTTTAATAAATAGTAAGGGATACTGCAATGAAATTATGGTTCAGCTGCGTAGAGGCCCACAATTCCATGGTGGGGAATGAGGCTCAGGCTGCCAGAGAACAGAGTGGAGTTATCTGTCTAATGCAGGGATCCCCAAACTTTTTTAACCGTGAGCCAAATTTAAATGTAAAAAGACTTGGGGAGTGCTATAAGCAAAAAAAAAGTCAAATAAGGGCTGTGATTGGTGTTTGGTAGTGCCTATATGAACTGCAAACCCATCTGCTTTTTATGGAACAAAAACTTGTCTCAAATAATTAAAAAATAAGCACCTGCTTGAGGCCACTGAGAGCAACATCCAAGGAGTTGGTGAGCAACATTTTGCTTGCAAGCTACTGGTTGGGGACACTGGTCTAATGAGTCAGCAAAGAACAGAACCAGCACTCCAGCAAGTCGAACACAAACAGAGGATACTAGTCACTCCAGAATCAAAATATATTTTAGGGTGATAGCACAAACCCAACAGAAATTTAATTAACTCTACTGCCTAGATTGGTTGACACTCTGCAGTTTTATTTGGATCAATGTTCCATCTAGTATCCTGAACTTAAAAGGGGGCCCAAGCACATGTTCATTATGCACAGGGTCGGACTGGGGGGTCAGGGCCCACCGGGGCTGCCACATCAGGGCTCCCCGCACACCCCTCCAAGGGCGACTTTTCCTTTTAGTCGGCGTGAGACAGGGGTAAGCAATTCAGGGAGATTAGTCGCCCAAAAGAAGTGGCGATTAGTCACCAGGCAACAAATCTCCCTGAATCTTCCCGTGTGGACTAGCCCTAATACACTGCACCTTTGGTGGAAACAATTTGTGAACTATAGGTGCTATTACTTTTCTAACAATGAATCGAGATATAGAAATATTTGCATTTTGCTAGGTTGATTACTCTAGGTGCAAGTCTCTGAAGGGCACACTATGCAATCTTACTCGGCGTAGATTTCGAGACCTGAAAATCAATCTTTACTTTTTTTTTTACTTGTATTTCTGAAATACACAGAGTATCTAAAGCTTTGAAGGAGAATTGTAAACCATTAAAATACAAGTTCTAGTTGGTTCACCTTCAGGTTAACTTTTAGTATGTTATAGAATAACCAATTCTAAGCAACCTTTCAATTGGTCTTCATTATTTATTTTTTATAGTTTATGAATTATTTGTCTTCTTCTCCTGAATCTTTCTAGCTTTCAAAACGGGGTCACTGACACTCTCAAAAAAGAAATCCTCTCTGAAGCTGCACATTTATTGTTATTGCTACTTTTTATTATTCGTCTTTATTTCCTGACCCTATCCTATTAATATTCCATATTTTCATTCAAATCAATGCATGGTTGCTAGGTTAAATAGGACCCTAGCAACCAGATTGCCGACGCTGCAAACTGGAGAGCTGCTGAATAAAAAGCTAAATAACTCAAAAACTACAAATAATAAAAAATTAAAACCAATTACAAATTGTCTCAGAATACCACTCTCTACATCATACTAAAAGTCAACTCAAAGGTGAACAACCCCTTTAGTCTGATATTTATGCGATTATGCTAGTGTACTATTTCAATTAACTATTTAGAATTATATATTTAGTGTGTCAGTTGTCAACCCAGCTCCATATCCCACAACACATACTCACCGATGCTTCTGGTGGTTCAAGTATGCATAATTTCCGCCCAAATTAGAGTGGTTGTAGATCTCTTTCAGCTGATTAAGCTGATGTTCTGTCATTTTCTTAAGATGCTTAATTTATCTTCTCTCTCTGTATCAGTCTTTTATATTGGCAGTACAGGACAATCTCATCAGCTGTGATGTGTCCTACAGACAAGACATATGATATATTAATAACATTTATTTTTGTTAGTTGGTAGAACTTTGCAACATATTTGTTCATGTATGAAGGGTATCATTTCTCTTTAAAGGGATATTGTCATGGGAAAACATGATTTTTCAAAACGCATCAGTTAATAGTGTTGATCCAGCAGAATTCTGCTCTGAAATCAAGATTTTTTTATGTTTAATTTTGAGAACTCCAGTCAATCTTTAAAGGGAAACTGTCATGGGAAAAGATGTTTTTTTTTAAATGCATCAGTTAATAGTGCTGCTCCAGTAGACTACAGCACTGAAATCAATTTCTCAAAAGAGCAAACAGATTTTTTAATATTCACTTTTGAAATCTGACATGGGGCTAGCCATTTTGTCAGTTTCCCAGCTGCCCCTGGTCATGTGACTTGTGCCAGCACTTCAGGAGAGAACTTCTTTCTGGCAGGCTGTTGTTTTTCCTTCTCAATGTAACCGAATAGTACGCAGTGGGACATGGGTTTTTACTATGGAGTGCTGTTCTTAGATCTATCAGGCAGCTGTTATCTTGTGTTAGGGAGCTTTTATCTGGTTACCATCCCATTGTTCTTTTGTTAGGCTGCTTGGTGGGGGAAAGGGAGGGGGTGATATCACTCCAACGTGCAGTACAGCAGTAAAGAGTGATTGAAGTTTATCAGAGCACAAGTCACACGACCAGGGGCAGCTGGAAATTGACAAAATGTCTAGCCCCATGTCAGATTTCAAAATGAAATATTAAAAAATATGTTTGCTCTTTTGAGAAATGGATTTCAGTGCAGAATTCTTCTGGAACAGCACTATTAACTGATGAATTTAAAAAAAAAATGTTTTTCCCATGACAGGATCCCTTTAATGCTGTACTGCAAGTGAGTGATATCACCCCCTCTCCCCCCCCCATCAGCCCAACAAAAGAACAATGGGAAGGTAACCAGATAGCAGCTCCATGACACAAGATAACAGCTCCCTGGTAGTTCCCTGTAACTGAATCAGTCTCAGTGGGACTTGGATTTTACTAATGAGTGTTGGTCTAAGGGCAGTGTCATAACTACCCCCTGGTGGGCCCTGGTACAGGATGGGCACCTGGGCCCCCCTGTCAAGCCCTTACCTCTATAAATCCCATGCTGGAATGTTGATAGCATGTGTGCTGTAAAATTTCCTCCTAGATAACTGCCTGCCATAAACATTATCGTGGCTGTGATGGGCCCCAGTGGGGTGGGGGCCCTGGTGCAATTGCACCCTCTGCACCCCTGGTAGTTACGCCACTGTCTAAGGGCTAGTCCGCACGGGAGGATTCGGGGAGATTCTAGTGACTTCGGAAAACGTGGCGCAGGCGATTCTTCATTAAAGCAGCTGGAAAGCTGGGGGAAGTGGTTCGGGGAGATTAGTCACCCCAAAGAAGAAGCAATTAGTCGCCAGGCTCCAAATCTCCCCGAATCTTGCCATGTGGACTAACCCTTAGAACAACACTCATTAGTAAAATCCAAGTCCCATTGAGACTGATTCAGTTACATTAAGTAGGAGAAACAGCCTGTCAGAAAGTAGTTACATCAAGTGCAGGCACAAGTCACATGACTGGAGGCAGCTGGAAACTGACAATGTGTCTAGCCCCATTTCCGATTTAAAAATTGAATATCAAAAATCTGTTTGCTGTTTTCACTGTTTCCCAGTGCAGAAGTCTGCTGGAGTAACACTATTAACTGATGCATTTGAAAAAAACACGTTTTCCCATGATAGTATCCCTTTAAAGTGAAACTCATGATAACATTTTGGCTGTAAACAAGCTGCCCCGAAGCCATCCGTAGCTGTGTCCACCCTTTTCTCAACAGAGGGCAGTCTCTTTGGCCAACAAGCTGTCCAGTGTAATATTAGCCTTGTTGTCCATACAGAGTAGAACCCTTGAGGTTACTGAAAATGAAAACACTTTTCCTAAAATCTGTTCTAGACTTAAAAATATCTTTCTTTGTACTGACCTCTACCATGTGTGATGTTACTGTATTACCTCATATGCATCTCTTTCCCATAGCAAGGGATTCATGTTACAGACAAACTACATACAACTGCATATAGCTGTGTAAAGTAATGAGCTCCCAGCTTGTAAACACAATAAGGCAGTATGGAATTTAATACGAGTGGGAGGTTGAGAATATAGCCTGGGAGCACTTGGGAAGAAACAGAATGCAATTCTGTGATTATATAGGTCCTAAGGCAATAGCTTGAAAAGTTTGGATATTGTCTAACTCTAAAAGTTCATGATATTTAGTTTCATATGATTACAGATAACATAAAGTTGCAAGATATGGCAAGCCTATATAAGGTAGGAGTCACTGCATGCAACAACTCCTAAAAATGCCCAACAGAATGATCGTGAGTGCTAGGATCTGAGATTTTAACACCTTTATAAGAATATCAATGTATCCTAGAGGTCTTCCAGTTAAATGGGTGTCTGCTAGGATCAATACACATGGGTATGGAAAACAAGGGGCATTGCTTGCATGCTCCAGGATAGGCAAATTACTCTTGAATGAATTGGGGCTGGGAATACAAATCCAGGGTTTATTCTGTTGCTTTTTTTAAATGTACAAACCAAAGTTAGCAGTGTTCCAATCCTTGTTGAAAAGTGGTGATTAAATTATTAACACTATATTAACTGGAAAATAACAAGGTTCTCCCAAAAACATTAGATTCCACATATACTTTTCTGTTTAAATTAGCGAGAAGAGCTCCATGATATTAGTTGGAAACCATGCCAAATACTACTTCCCCTTAAATAAGCTACATTAAAGCCCCAAAGAAGCATTTTTCTTGTAATGAAGCTTTACTGTATATATATTTTTACACACACACAGGTAACAACGTATTACATCCCTAATTGTTAGATGTATCAGAGCACCCGTTAAACTTAGAAGCTGCAGACCATTTTGTTTCATCATGAGTGATGTGACAAGACATTTTCAAAATTGATCAGTCATTAAGGGGACACATATCCTAATTTTGAAAGCTCCTAAACTTAAAAACAAACTTAGTTTCCATATACACTTACACATTTTGTAGGTGTTGGAAGGTAAAGGTATTTTGCAAGATCACTTATATTTTCCAAACATGTCTAACATTCTGCTTTGTAAATGTATGAGCTCAATTGTGTACGATGTACAGTTAATTCATAGCTATTGTGTATTATATGACTACAGTACATACCATAACCATATATAAAGAATGAAGAATTATGGTCTTTTCTGCTTGTCATGTTATAGTGCTTACTATAATTACTATAATGTATCTAATATAAGTAATTATAAAACAACTGGACTTGCTAGGTAATCATTGTAGACGTTTCACTATTTCTCCGAGCAGCTTCTTCAGTTCAACTGACAGGTGTGGAAAGTTCTCGGCATATAAACTCTTCCAACTATCTAAACACAATGTCACATTGTAACTCTTCAAAGAGGTGACATCTGAAATTTACAAAGGTGTTGATTCTGTGTAGTTACTGTGATAGGTTTACCAATGTGTCATGCAACTTCTAGAAAGAGGTGTTACTTGTGAGTGTTGCATGAATGGATGTGTAAAGTGTTCTGAAACCGCTGGGGCAAAGATGTGAGAACAGCATTGTATGTAGCGGACAGGTGGTGTTGAAGGCCTCTGTTCAGGTATGGTTTCTCCACCTTAACATGAATCACCTCTTTCACTCCTCATTCTAACTAGCAGTCTGCTTTATCTAAGATTTGGACCTTGCTATCTTCAAAGGAGTGTCCCTTGTCTTTTAGGTGTAGAAAGGCAGTTGACTCTTGCCCTGTAGAGGGTGAGCTCTACAGGGCAAGATTCAACTGCCTTTCTACACCTTTGCTGAGCCATTTGCTTGGTGAGCAAGTGTTTGGTCTCTCCAATATATAGATGTGTGCACTCCTTGCTACATTTGATTCTGTATACCACATTGCTTATTTTTTCTTTTGGTGTTGGATCCTTTTGGTGTACCAGTTTTTGTCTCAGTATGTTGCTAGGTTTGAAAAACACAGGGAGGTGGTATTTGTTGAAAATCCTCCTGAGTTTCTCTGACACTCCAGCTATATATGGGATGACTGTTTTGCCTGCTATGTGTCTCTGGGTGGTTATTTCTTTTGATGTTCCTGTTGGACTTGGATACTGCGGTTTTGACAAAGGCCCAGTCTGTATAGCCACACACTTTCAAAGCTCCTCTGAGATGTTTATGCTCTCTGTCTTTGGACTCTGTATCAGTTGCCAAACATTCCGGCCTGTGGTGCAAAGTTCTAATGACACCCAGTTTGTGTTCCAGTTGATGGTGGGAATCAAACAACAGAATATGAGTGGGTTTCCTGTATACTGTTTTCAAGTTACACCCCCTCTTGGATGCATATCAAACAGTCCAAAAAGCCATGTTTGTTCTCATGGACATCTTCCCTTGTGAACTTGATGTCATTGTCCACTGAGTTAATGTGTTCATTGGATCCGCTTTTAACCCAAGTGTCATCCATATACCTGAACCAGTGACTTGGTGTAGTTCCCTGGAATGTAAGTTATTTATAATGGTAGAGACTGGAGAACCCATTGTACAGCCATGTTTCGGTCTATAAAAAGGTCCTTGTATTTGAAGTATGTGGTGTTAAGCACAAATATAGTAACAAACATACTTGTTTAGGACTGAGCTTTGTTCTGCTGCTGAGGGACACATGTGAAAAATGAAGTGACATTATATACCATTGTTTCTTCTGCGTCTAGTGCAATGCCATGAATCTTGGTTACAAACTTTTTGGCATTCTGGATATGATGCACTGTATTGCCTACCAACAGGTGTCACGAAAATGGGTTTGGCTATAAGGGGTTACACTCAGTCTCTCAGTCACCTTAAACACAGGTTAGAGTGACTAACATCAGACACCCCAAAACATACCAACACCCACCAAATTCATTCACTGCCACCATCTACCATTAACAGGTGATAGAAACCTAATGTGACTATTTCCCTGCCTCAATATCAAGTAATAACTCACTACTACAATGCATCAAACACTCTCTCTTATGTTAGATAGACAGGGTAAGAACCTACTAGTTCAACGAGCACGCCAGCAGCCAAAGGGTTAATTTATGTTCAAACACACTTTCCTGCTAGCCGTACTAGTTATTCAACATGTAAATAGGCAACTTTACCTTTCCACAGATACAAAGAGTTACTACGCTTGGACACAAGCATTCATGTGGGCTATGAGTTCGAGCACAAAGACAAAGTGTATTAAAATTTTATTTATTATTATCATAGTAATAGTGCATGTATGATTGCAAAAACAGAACATAAAATAAAAGAGAACAAAACACTAAGAAAACCGTAGGTACTTTACCAAGTTTAGAATTTCCTGTTGTGTCCTCTGAGACAAGATTTAAGAAACATTGGACATACAATCCACAGATATGGAGCCTCCTTGCATGACATGGGGTATTGGATCTGTCACCTTTTTATATCCTGCTGGGACACTCTCCTCATTACCTTATGCACGAGGTAGGATTGCCCAGGAACATGTAATTTACCGCCCCATTCAGAGGGTTGCTACTTTCAGGCCAGATACCCCAAGGTAATATTGGTACTTGCCAGTACCCAATATTATAATAAAAATATGGGCAGGCTGTGATCCATATGTGGGTGATCCAAATGGTACCAAACACGAAGGGTTTCTCATGTTCCAGTCCCCCAGAAACCATCCCTCCTAACTGGTGGGTATAGGCTGGCCCTGTTTGGTACCATTAGGAAGCATGTGACCGCCTCATAACCAATATGTTATGAGGATATGAATCCTCTGACACAGGAGATAGGGGATCCTTTCCTATAATCCATATTTTTCTACTAACTATCCCCCTGCTGCTTTAGGTCCATGGCTCTGTTCTTTGATCAACTGATTAAAGAACTGACTGGCCCAGCTTCCTTGCCCAAATGACGTGACTCTCAGAAGTCAGATATGGATGTCTCCTTTCCACAGACCCCTGGTGGGATATCCAAGCAAGGGTCTCTGTGAGCCTGAGACCTATTGTTTTCCATGTTAACTTTTATGATGCCACAGCAATACTGCCCTGGCATGACACCTCCCCATTCAAGAGTGTGCAAGGTTTCAGGGCCCACAATCCGAAAACAACCTTCACACTTGCAGTATACATCAATCAGATCCAGCTCAACACTATTGAGCAACAATAGAGATTATGTTACCTTCCAGGCCTAAAATCTCTTTCCCTGGGATCAATATCTGCATGTTCCAAGGGACTGTTGTAGTAAAACTTGGGTACACTTCTCACCCTTCCATTGTTACTACAGTCACTGCTTGTTCTGTTCTGGGTGCTAGGTCGCAAACTGTTACTGCCCACCTTTGGTTCCTGGTCTTTTTCTCCCACTTGGTTCTCTTCTGTCTCCCCTGTGCCTGTGGGGCCCTCCTGCCTGACCCTAGTCTCCCATTCCCTTGGCCTAGACTTGGCAGCCTTCCACTGTTAACTTGCTCAGCCCCCGACCTGCATAAAGTATTGGGCTCTACCTACATGTCTACCGGCATAAAGTATTGGGCTCTACCCACTGTTTTGTTGTCAGCTGTCTTGGGGGCAACAACTGGCACTGGTACTGTCAGCAGTCCTTCCTTCACTCTGACTAACTGCCCCCCTCCCAATACTGGTTCTGGAACTGGAGCTAGACCTAGCTCCCAGCTACCATCAATGTCCCCATTCTGATTGCTACTATCAATCAGGACTTTACTGAGTTCTAACCACCTGTCTCCCACATCCCTGCACTGACTCTTGAGTCTGGCCCATCCTCTGACCCCCACTCAAGACCTCAGGCAGTTTGGGTACAGGATCAGGGATCCCACTCTGGAAATACCTCACCGCAGGTACACTACCTGGCTGCAAAAGGGAGATTCCTTGGGGAAACCTCTCCTCCCCCTCTCCCTTCCTATCCCCACCTTGGCACACTACTTGTTCAGGCACTGGGGGTGCACTTGTCTGTCTCCCAGTCCTCCTTCCCAGCTACTTTGCTTTACTTTACTGGTGGCAGTTAAGGATTGAGGCGAATGGACACACTCCAGTGCAGCTGGACCTAGTGAGACCTGGTCATTGGGCACAAAAGCAGAGGGCATATTCCCCAAATCATTCCCCAGCAATACATGAGATGAATTCTCTGCCTTACCAGACATAAACATTACTACTGGCTGTACAGGTGGAGGTGGTTATTATTATTAATTATTATTAACATGTATTTCTATAGCGCCAACTTGTTGCGTAGCGCTGTAGATTCCTTCAGTCCTGGGCAGGAGGCTTACTCATGGTCCACTTGGTCACAGGAAATACATCTGCGGGTAGCTCCACGATCCATGTTGGCATTAGGCCGCCCAAAAGAAGAACTCTTGCCAGACTTGGTGCACTGGGCTGAACCCCCTGTGTTATGCTCCTCCCTGCTTGGTGATCTCTGTAGGGTTTGTCCCTTCCTGTACACTGGCATCCTGTTGGCAGTATATGCATCTGCAATCTGCACTGCTTGACCAGCAGTTTTAGGCTCACAGTCAAGGACAAATTGCTGGACATCCACTGGACAGATGCACAGGAACTGGTCCAGTATCATCAGGTCCTCTATCTCTGTAAATGTAGAGACACCATGCCCCTGAACCCACTGATGAAAGGTGATTGTCAGTCTCCCAACTACAATCCTTCTCCATCACAGGAAAATTCTCCAGATACTGCTTTGAGGTGGAGCAGTACATTTTTGGAGCAGAGCCTATTTTTTATTTATGGCTAAAAGGTATTCCAGAAGATATTCTCTGCCTTTCTGTTATTTGCAAATTCAGAATAGTGGAATCAGTCTGTGTAGTTTCATTTGTGCTACTTTAATCTAAAGATCCTGAGGCAGTTGCAAAGAAAGGTCCCTAAGTCACGTATAATGAATGTCGTGACTTAGGTGATGCTATGAGTTATCTGTGTGGGAGACTTTACAGTGGTTACAAAATGATTAAGCTTATATAGTGCTCTGTGTAACAGCCAATCATATATTTTGCTTTGCATCAATGTACTATTTGAATTTGGGCATAATGAGTTAAATGCTAATTAGTCATATTGCAGAACAAGCCATTCTACACTCACGCCAACTGCTAGTTGACTATTAATGAATCATTTGTTTTCTTGCCTCGCACAGGTCTTTGATAGTTGTTTTTAACACACCCAACAACTTTTATTTTTCAAGGCTGCCATTTGTAAAACATCACTGTTGAGTTAGAAGTGTATTTTTACATGTGCATCATAACTTGCTAAAGGCATTGTTCAGTATAAATTAAAACCTGGGTAAATAGGCTGTGTTTGGTGTCCCAAACCTAGAACAAACTCCAATGTCCCGGTCGCGACTCAGTCTTCCGCCTTTAACAGCTACCTTTCACTTTGGGAGGAGCCCTCCGCTACTCTGGTGCCGCCAGGTCTTAACTTGAGAGGACCAGGGGAAGAGTTCTGGGCAGGCAATGGAACCATTTGTTTTTCAGGAATGGAGAACAAGAAGCGTAGCCAGGGTCACAAGCGGGGTCAAAAACCAAACAAGAGAGACCGTACAGATGCAGTAAGCTAAAGAGTAGCCTGGGTCACAGGCCGGGTCAAGACACACCAATATAGCAGTACCAGGAGAAAATCCAAGAGAGTAGTCAAAACGGGCAATAATCAAGACAGGCAGCAGATAGGACGAAACCAGGGACAGGCAGGATCAACAACAACTTAATACACCAGAAGAAAGCACCCAGGAACTTGTAAATATACCTTTACGTTGGGCACTGTACAATTGATGCCTGCTCCTTTACATATTCTAATTTCATGCCAATGTGAGATGACGTCATGGCGCTGGCACACTAAACCCAGAAGCAGCTGCGGGCATCCCCGTGACACTAGACCACCTTTGGCCTTGTGTTTTATTTGGTCCTGAAACAAGAAGGGGTACTTTATTCACTACAAATTATGCATGTGTTTTATGTATGTGTGTAAAGAGATCTATATAACAACCACCATTTGTTCTCAAGCATTTTTTCTTCTGACACCCCCCCCCCCATCCCTTTAATATAACATCAAGGACGATTGAATGACACATTGCATAAGCAATTATTTTGTGTGCAGGCTGCACACCTCGCTGAGTTATATTTAACTATGTCACATGCAGCTGAACTGTCTGTATTTCTCTGTGTCCAGGGCATGTTTAAAGAAATTCTATGGCATCCCTAGCAATGTGCTGGATGTAGCTGCTCTGATTGCTAATAGGCTGCACAGCTTGTGTGCTTTAATATGTGAAGCAGGTTTAACTGCATGAAATTGCAGCCTGAGCAGCGGCAGAAGGAGCCAGTTTGGGGAAAGGGTTAAGGTTGCTGGTATGTCTCTTACTGGGCAGTGAGAGGGCCCCTAGCAGTAGCAAGCAGTCTGGCTCCCTGCAGCTTCTATCCTCTTGGGTTTTTACAGGGCGTTCTCCATTGCACAGGGGTTTCCCCCAGCTCCTCCCACTGGATTCATTCATATATTTTTTCCTCCTCTCGTGATTCCTTCCCCTTTTTGCAGCCAGCTACAGCAGTCCCTCTATCAACTCTTGTTCTTACTGATATGTCAAAGAGCATGCAACCTGCTTAATCTCCTCTCTGCTGCATCCTACCCCCCACCCCTTATCTATCCCTAGCACCAGTGAAAACCCACCCCCTTCATTCTGCCAGGCTGGGCTCATGGCATCCTGCCTCCTCTCAACACTTTACTCCCCGCCAGGGTATTTAACCCCTGCAATACCAGCTCTCACTGTATTATATAATGTGTGTTTGTATATGAATCACTTGCAGCGTTGTCCCATATAATCTACATACTACAGGCTGCAGAAACTTTACTGTGCAGGATACATGTGCCATAAGCATTGCATTTCTTTTCTTTCTTTATAGGTCCAGTGTACTTTTACTATGTGTTTCCTTTTCCATGTAACGGTGCACTAACGCTGACTAGACTCTGACAAAAGTCTGTTCGCAAAACCAGCAATCCACCATAACAGATTGTTAAACTGAATGAACAAAAGCAAGACAGATGCAGAGCAGCCAGTGCAAATAAGCGTGTTACCGAAAAAGTAAATCATTGGACAGAATAAGAAATTAAACAGTTATGCAGCGTGAAGGTCAAATTTCTGTGTTGTAATGCTGATCTAATTTGCCTCCTCCCCCTTTAACACTAATAATCCCACCTCTCTGGTGCTTAGCTTAGCAGGGTCCCTTGTCTGTGTGGAGGTACAGAGGATGAATAGATGCATGTGTGCTCCCATTCAGTGACTAGCAAGTGCTACCTATCTTTGCCTCCTCTGTCACCCTTTGCCAACCTACCCCCCCTCACCGTTTCTCTCTCTCTCCCTCCCTCCTTTCTTTCCTTCTCTCTCCCTCCCCAGTATACTTGCTTGCAGTTTTGCAATAGGATGAGCAGGCTTTCTGATTTGTAAAGAAGGCACATTGGTGGGCTGTGCACATCGCTTGTGATTCATAAAACCATGAATGATCCAGAGGCGAGCAACCAGCGAGATATTCATGTGCAGAATGATGCTGTTTTGTTTTGCAATGCCCTCCAGGAGGTGTGTGTATGTGTATGTAAGACTGATCCTGTGTCCTTTATTGCTTCACATCATTGTTACCTCACCCCTCATATATCCAGTTTTGTCTTTTTGGTTTGTTTGTTTTAGCTTTGCATTGTTTGTACTGATCACACACGGTGCTATACATTTTAGGGGGCCAAAGAGGGAGGGAAATGAAGTCCCAGGCCGGTGCATTTTGGCTGTCTTCTCATGTTGCTCTCCTCCTTCCCTTGTTCAGATGCTGGATTAACTGATGCACTTGGCGGGTATATGGAGGTTCCTCTCCTCCAGCACTGCTCTCCATTTTTTAGAAGGAAAAGCCAGGCTCCAGCAGGAGGAGGATCATGCCTCGGACAAAACAGATCCACCCCAAAAACCTAAAAGGTTAGAAATTGCTTTTTCTATGTGTTCATAGTATGTTTCTTCTGAAGGGACTATCCAGCTGTTTACCTTATAAAGGTTGGCAGCACGGAGAAGAGAAAATGCAATGCTGCATATTATTGTGTCAAATGCAATGATCTTGTCCTGTGTGAAGTAATAAAAGATCTTGAGTCTCCACTATTAGTTAATTCATTTAAGGGTTTTGCAGCTTCTCGCAAAAAAATAAATAATTGCAGATGATGGGAAAGTGAAACACTGAGCCTCCAGAGGTTTGCATGAAGTATCCTTTGTCTTTGCTTTCTCCAGATGGCTTGTGTGCCGCTGCTTTTACAAAAGACCAACTAGCAGTTAACTGGAAGTTTTAATAACACCAGTGTAATGCTGTGATGATTAGGTTAACCCTTACTCTGCTGGTATGATCATTGGCAAATCCTCTCTGTTTTCAAGCTACAGGCCCAATTGACAGATGTAGTATTGACAAAGGTTAGTGTAGGGGTTAGGGGGTTTTTGCTGCTTGACATTAGTTTAGGTGTTTGGAAGTTCTTGGCTATTTTCATTTCGGCATATTAAAATATCTGGAATTCTTTGTGTGGATATTGCGATGTTCTGGTCTGGGTACAGAACGTTAACAGGTTTTATTGGATGGATTTTAAAAAATTACCATTGCTTGACTCAGATGTGCTTCTTAACCCAGGCATTGGAAGGTGCAGATACATTTTTAGATCAATCATCTCAATCTATATCCATTTAATAATAGATTTTTGTTAGGGTGTTGTGTTAAATATGAACAGGGCTACACCACTGTTTGTTAGTAATCCCATTTACCACTTTTTTTAATGTTTGTCACGTTCTTGCAAGGTTAAAACCATACCCAGCCAGTATCATATTTGTATACATCATCACATCAAGATTACCATCATTTGATTGCTTATCTATGCTTTTCAAAATATTTCAGTACTTGCAGACATATTACAACTTTTGTTTGAAATGTAATTATTATTTTTGTTATACCAGTTGTGTGGTCTAATAAAAGAAGTGATGTTTATACATAGTGCACACTTTATCCCCGTCTACCACATTGTTTGATGATGAATAGGAAGAAAAAGGAGGCCTTTGTAATGTGTAAGTATATATAATTATGATGCAGGAGCCATGGGTTTATTAAAGGATTACAATATTTTCCAATCCTGTGCACATGTACAATATCTGTTCCAATAGCTGACATCCAGCCCTCCATATACAAGAGAAAGCAGTATGTGACCTCCAGCTGTTGTCAAGTTCCATTTCTTCAGCCTGAAATTGCTACTGCTCAGCTGCTTGACTGAAGGTGTTTGTAGTGGTAGTTCAACGGCAGCCATTGGAAGCAGGGGGGCAACCCACCTCCAGCTGCTCTGACATTACATCATTTTTATTAACACTGCATACATTTTCTGAGAAGTTGCAGCATCTAATTGAAGCAGTTGATTACTGTGGTTTTAATTGGAACAGAAGCCTTGTCCATGTGTTCTATGCAGTAGATCATTTCTTAACATGGGGACTGGATAACCTGTGGCTCCCTGATTGATGCGTTCCATCTCTGGTTACTGGTGTATCAGAATCAGAGGAATTGCACTAAGCAAGGGAATGTTATTTATAATTGTCTTCTGGTAGTGTGGCGCTCACCTAAGCAGTGGCTGATGGTTGGAACACTAACTTTACTATGCATTTGACCATCCTTTAAAACAACAATGTTCATAATTTGGACACTTTAAAATAAAACTGTCATAAAGCAGATCTGTATAACCCGAGGCATTCAATTGAATGTGGCCAATCTGGGGGGTTATCGTCTCTGTCCTTCTCCTTGGAGCTCTCTGTATGATGTCAAACTTGCTGTGTGTCATATATTTGGCCTACTAAATATTGTAAATATAACAATTTTTTTTAAAAAACCATTTTCTGTTTATTGTTTAACAAAAGCAGTGTTGCAAAATCAACGTTGGCAGTGAGTTTGGCTTAGAATGGGGCTTCTTTTCCGATCACCTTGCAGTGGATTGTTGATTGATGACGGATGTTTGTTTTTTAAAAATCTGGTCTTATACTTGCCCCTTTCAGTGAATTGCTTCTTGACAATGTTTCTGGCATTTTACACTCATGTCTTGAGTATGGGTGCTTATGTTGTATAGTTCCATGACCGCATAGAAAACATCACTGTATTTTACCCCTGCTAATATAACACAGAGACCCAATGGCATCCAGTTATTCACCGAAAGATCCATTTCATTATCTCCCACCTCCACAGAGGGAAATATTATTTGTAGTTATTTTTTTTAGGCAATTGACGCAACTACATTCAGTATTGTGTAATTAAAACATATTTATAATGCAACAGCATATTCCACAGTGCTGTACAATAAATGGGTGTATACTTTACATTGAACTCACAGATTGTATACTAAGCCCCCAACAACCAATAAATGATACAATAGATAGTGAGGGTCATACCCAATAATAGGATTGTAATGGTTTTTATTAAATAAATCTCATCTGTGTTTTCAGACACATTTCTTCTTCATCTAAATGAACTTCAAAATATTTTACAACATACAAAGAATCAGATCTAAAGATGCATAGTAAATGAAATATGTTTGGAGCATGGTTACACACATATGTTTTTAGATTTTCCATGGGTTTTCCTTAAACAAATGACTTCCAGTTTCTCATGCATTATAGCATTGATGTCAGAATGCTGCCATAGAATGCCTGGTAGAGATGTAAAAAAGGCTATTTTCTTCTACTGCAGTTCAGGCTCATCTCTCTGGTACCTGGCATTGGCCTCTTCTATTTTCCTGCCATGTATTCCCTGTTTACAGTGCACACAACAGCTGGAGATATTGCTGTTATTGCTTCTATAGGACACGACTGCCCATTTGAAGATGTTGTTTTGTTTGAAGAATTAACTCTTGAAATATAATTCTTAAATAAAAAAAATAAATAATGATATTTTACTCACTTTAGCGACTTCCAAAGCTAAAATATGTTCTTACATCTGTGATCTGCACTTGTCCATGTGGAAGGTGGGGTTTTTGTGTTGCCTAAAGGAAAATGGTATTACAGGAATGCAAGTACATGGCATAGAGGGGGCCTAAAGATCCCCTGGTATGTGATTTTGTTATCCTGGGGTTAAAAGAGATCTTTATTTCAATTGGATCACAATACATTAAGGGGCAGATTTTGTTGAAGACAATTTTTCGAATAAAATTTGAATTTCATAGTAATTTTGGGTTACTTCGACTACCGAATAGCCCAAAATTCAATTTGAATTGAAAAAATTTGAAAATTTGAATTTCGAAGTACTGTCTCTTTAAAATCCTTTGAATTCGACACATCGCCACCTTAAAGCTGCCGAATTGCATTTTAGCCTATGGGGACCTCCTAGAGCCTTTCCTGTAATTTTTTGTAAGTGCCAAGACATTGAAAGATTTTAGATAAAATCGTTCGATTCGAATGATTTCAATTCGAATGATTTCAATTCGATTGAAAATAAACCTATTTGGTCCATTTTTTATCGAAAATGGCCCCCCATTAGGGTTAAACCGGACAGGTGGCAACCCTACCCCCCATAAAGATTAGATGGCCGAATTTCTAAGTTTTTTCAAAATTTGACCATAAGTAAAACTGCCCGCATGGCTACTGAAATTTACTTTTAATATTAAATAAACTCAATAGGATTGTTTTGCCATCAAGTATAGGTGTTTGATCCATTAATCATTATCCAGAATGCTCTGAATTATGGAAAGGCCATCTCCCATAGACTCCATATTATACAAATAATCCATATTTCTAAAAATGATTTCTGTTTTCTCTGTGATAATAAAACAGTAGCTTGTACTTGATCCCAGGGTACTGTTTTATTATTACAGAGAGAAAGAAAACATTTCAAACTAAATTGAATTATTTTCTTAAAATTGACTCTATGGGAGATACCCTACCCATAATTGGAAGCTTTATGGATATTGGGTTTCCAGATAAGGGATCCCATACTATTCTACCTTCATCAATAGACAGCTATTCAAAAGCATAAATTGGTCATAAAAGGTTTTTGCTTTTCTTTGGTAGAAGCATTATTTGATGTGCCTCATATACATAGAAAGTTAAACAATAAATAAGGACCTCACAAGACAAGAAATGAAAGGGTAAATTATTATTATTAAAGGGGAATTTATTTATGAAATTATCAATGGGAATGCTAATTGCTGAAATCTTACTGAACTAGTCATTTTTGTTTTCCTTTATTACACTGTCATAAAACATAAGGTGGAAAGACATACTTGTTCAGTGGTAGGAAAACTAATTGTAGTACAAAGAACATGAAGCCAGATTACACAGGTTGGTGGGGTTTTCATCAAAGGAATATTTTGAATTCTAATACAGCTGTTGGCCCTGGAGAGCAAGGGAAAAGTTGTAAGAATACAACTATGGTGTTGCTGGACTACAGGTTCCAATATCAAGAGTTCTGCTTAGGTCCCGCAGCCTGCATTTTCACCATTTTTCAGCCCAGTGTAAATGACCATTAATTTTGTAAAAGTATGCTGGAATTTTTCATTTTCAGTGTAGAATAATTCCCAGCAGTCCATACATTGGATCACCATTCGATGCAAATCTAGTAATGATGGCTATTCAATCTGGTTCTAAATTAACATATAACAACTAATTTAACATATAATTCCCCTCAAAGTAATGCATATTTAAAAAGTAAAAGTAGTAACCCCCCACTGTATGCTGGCAAATGCACAAAGTTTATCAGGTAAAAATGGGAGACCTAGAATTATTTACATGCTCTAAAAATTATGATATAATTGGTATCATCTGGTGGCATGAAACACATGACTGGACTGTGAATTTAAATGGTTACACCCTTTTTAGGAGGGGCAGAGGGATTAGAAAGGGGGGAGGAGTGTGTTTTTATGTAAAGCCTCAATTAAAGCCATACACTAAAGAAATAACCGTTGCTGGCACTGGTGAGGTTGTGGAATCCCTCTGGGTAGAGATATCCACTGGGCAAAAGTAAATTTTCATTGGTGTATGCTATAAACCACCTTGTATAAGTGACGAGTATGAAGCCCAGCTACTTTTACAAATAGAAGCGGCTTCACAACTAGGTCAAATTATTATTATGGGCGACTTCAATTATCCAGACACTGACTGGGGTAATGGGGTTGCCAAGACAGATAAAGCTAGTAGGTTTGTAAATATGCTAAATGACAACTTTTTATCCCAGCTCGTTCAAGAACCTACTAGGAATAACTCTCTTTTGGATCTTGTAATAACTAATAATACTGAATTCAACTCTAGCATTTGTGTGGGTGAGCATTTAGGGAATAGTGATCATAACATGGTCTTCTTTGAGATTCTGTTGCAGAGGCAACTCTATAAGAGAGTAACTAAAACATTGAATTTTATGGGCATCTCTGCAACATATTAAGTGGGAAATGCTTTTCACAGGGTTAAACACTGAACAAAAATGGGAAGTCTTTAAAATGCTGCTTAATTAATATACATTCCTTGTAAGCAAGGAACGTCGTTGCAAAGCAAAACCTTTTTGGTTCAATAGAAGTGTTGGTGTTGAGGTGGGTAAGAAAAGATGTGCTTTGAAGGCTTTCAAGTTAGTTGGGACAGCCGAATCATTTATAAGGTACAAGGAGGCCAATAAATCATGCCAAAAAGCAATCAGGCAAGCTAATGGAAATTATATAGCAGTAAGCAGTAAAAAGAATCCAAAATTATAAAAAATATATTAATAGTAAAAAAATTAAACGGGTAGGACCTTTTTTTTATCAGAGGAGCCTCAGCTGGTTGATGAGAACAAGCAAAAAACTCAGATTCTGAATGCATACTTTTCGTCTGTCTACACAAATGAGGAACCAGCTAATGAAGGTTTCCTTATTAATAGTCCCAATTCTAATAATACATCGAATGATGCATGGCTCACACATGATGAAATTCAAAAGAGGACATTATAGACAAATCTCAGGGAACCTTTTTACCCATAAAGAGGATCACGGCACCAGAGGCCGCCCCTTCAGACTAGAAGAAAAGGACTTTCATTTGAAGCAGCGTAGGTGGTTCTTCACAGTGAGGACAGTGAGGTTGTGGAATGCACTGCTGGGTGATGTTGGGATGGCTGATTCTGTTGATGCTTTCAAAAGGGACTTGGATGATTTTTTGGACAGACATAATATCAAAGGCTATTTTGATACTAAACTCTACAGTTAGTATAGCTATGGGCATATATGGTTTGTGTGAAAACGTGGAGGGGTGTGTGTGTATGCTGGGTTTTAATTTGGAGGGGTTGAACTTGATGGACTTGTAGAAAAAAAAGAAGTAGGCAATTTGATTGATTAGAACAACCTGTAGTTATAGTTGTCTGAGTGTTGGTGGATTTTCATATCAGAACCCCCCACGCATAAAAAAAGACTGGTCTGAGAGATAAAGTCCAATAAGAGGCTATTGGCAGGGTTTTTATGGCAGGGTTATTATGCAATTATGTTATAGTCTTCAAATATGTGGTGATATTGTCTTCAAACTCTGTCTTTTAAATATCCAATGTTTGCAATCATTACTAATATTGTATTATTTAAATGGCAAGTTATGTTGGCATAACTGAGTAAAGCAAAGGAAAACATATTTTGTCTTATTTGCATTGCAATGGGGCATCATTAACTAAACTGTTTTTTGGGCTGTCCTCCCACTGATATTCAGCATAATTGTACACAGGTTCACTATATACTAACAACCAATTACATACACATTACCCTTTCACAAATTCTAATAGAGCGTAATTCTTTCACAGAGAGTCTTTGTGATTTGAGAGTGATGCTAGGTGCTTCAGGACTAAGTTTATGAGTGTGTGTTTATATACACACACATATATATATGTATGTGCCTGTGTATACTTATATATATACATGGATTGATGTGAGTTTGATGAGACCCCTATCTGTAAACCTTGGACTTGTGGCTTGCCAGATTAAGGTGCTCTAAAAGCAATTTGATGGATGTAAATTATTTTGGTTAGCTATTCTATTTTATGGTTTCACTAATTAATTTGAGCTGCAGATGTGTACATGTAGCACATTCTAGTACACTAGGGTATTAAAAACCCCTGTGATTGATCAACCTTGTATTTCACTCTATTTCATTCTGTCACACTGAGCAGATCCTCAGCCAAAGGAAAAACAAGTGACTGCCCAATATTGTTCTCGCTCAATTATGCCTTTTTTTGGGCCCAAATCTGCTCCATATACACAGGGATGGAAAGTTAATGGTGGGCAGCAAGGACAGTATCGGACTATCACCCTTTTCTGCTGGTGGAAAAATACCAGCTTACAATTTGCTCAAAGTGGCATTAGCCTTGGTGTTGCTGTTTACAATGGAAATGTTTTTGTTGTTCACTTCAAAAGTACATTTCAGGTGTGAGCAGGGGTGATAAGCACTGCTTAGGGTTATTAGCTTTTGTTTTTCTCTTTTGCAAGCTTACATTTATTTCTTGTTCTTTCCAAGCTGGACTTTAAACTGGCATCTCAGGCTGATGTCATACTAGTAGCTTAAGCAGCTGTAAATTTTCTCATGATTGTTAGGTGTTCTGTGTAGAAAAGCAAGGCAAAAGGATTTCTTGTGGGTGAGTACTCATTTACTCTTGTTCAGATAAATGGTAGTTTTTTATTTGACAAGAGTGCAATATTTTATCTTTTTGTTCAAAGGGGCAGTTCACCTTCACAAAACTTATTTTTGTTGGAGTACAACCAATTCCCTTATTGTCGGTTGCTTCTTATTTGTATGCACTGCTGTTGAAGTCTGCTCCTTTTAGAGTGCACATATACAGGGTGGTAATGGGCCAAATTGGTGTTTTCGGCATTGTGCTTTTCCACTGGTGAATAAATTGCCACACGTTCCACTAGCTTAAAGGGATTATGTCATGATCTTTTTGGTGTAGTTTTTATTTCTAAATTACATGGTTTACACTGCAATTCACTGTACCAAATAAAAACTAATTCATAACCGAACATATTGTATTTTTTTTTTACTTTATAATATTGGTGTGTAGGCAGCCATCTCAAGTCATTTTGCCAGGTCATGTACTTTCAGAAAAAAAGCCAGAACTTTGGGATGGAACTGCTTTCTGGCAGGCTGTTGTTTCTCCTACTCAATATAGCTGAATGTGTCGCAGTGGGACCTGGATTATTACCGAGTGCTGTTCTTAGAGCTACCAGGGAGCTGTTATCTTGTCTTAAGGAGCTGTTATCTGATTACCATCCCATTGTTCTTTTGTTAGGCTGCTGGCGGGGAAGGAAGGGGGGTGATATCACTCCCAACTTGCAGTAATGAGTGACTGAAGGTCATCAGAGCAGAAGTCACATGACTGGGGGCAGCTGGGAAATTGACAATATGTCTAGCCCCAAGCAGTCCCATTGTTATTTTTTT
>CM044441.1:89674307-89744881 GCA_024363595.1 Xenopus borealis
AGAAATGGATTTCAGTGCAGAATTCTGCAGAAGCAGCACTATTAACTGATGCATTTTGAATTTTTTTTCCCATGACAGTATCCCTTTAAGAACAGGTTTCTGAATAAGAAATACCCTAAATCAGGAGCCCCTCATACTTTTTTTTGTGATTTTCCCATTATAATCTACAACCATAAAAGTATTGTTGGCATTCTGTTCTATTGAAAATATTATTTAAATATATTGATTTATGAGCAAGTGTATTATTATTATGTAACCTTAATAAATAAATCGTAATAAATATCTAAATGAAAAGCATGAAACAGGAGGGTAATTTAGTTGACAGGGTCTACTGGTAGATCCCAATCTACTTTTTGGGCACCCCTGCCCTAAATTGTAAACTCTTGTTTTGGTAGTCCTTGGAAGGAGCCTGTGAAAGCCTTGCATGCTTGAGTGCTGAATAGACAGCACAGATCTGGGACAATTAGAGGCGGCTACACAGAAAAACCAAAATGAAGAATACATAGATTTTCAAGGATACTGACACAATTTGTGAATAGCAACAGACCCTAACTAATAATGGTAAATGCACTATGCACAAATTTAAATGCTTTCTAACTGCAATGTATTGTCCCCCCCCACCCCCCCATAAATTTCAGTATAATAGTGTTCATTCACAAAACAGCATACACTAAAATTTCACAAGTTGGGGCCTATACAAGTGGATTTGGGGACTGTAGATTTATCCATTGTTGAACGATTACAACAGAATACATAGATTAAGCACCCCTGGCATATTGGAGAGCCACATTATACATAAAATATCCTGATATTGCATATTTGAACATAATGTATGCATTTCAGACTGAACACGATCATTTCTATACAGGCTAAAAGCAAAAGGTTGCACAGGTATGGGCTCGGTTATTCAGATAACCCATTATACAGAATTCTCCGAATTACAGGATGGCCATCTCACATAGACTCTATTTTATCCAAATTTTTAAACATTATTTCCTTTTCCTCTGTAATAATAAAACAGTACCTTGCATTTGATCAAAATTAAGATATAATTAATCCTTATTGGAAGCAAAACCAGCCTAACGGGTTTACGTCAAGTTTACCTGATTTTCTAGTAGGTATGAAGATCCAAATTACAAAAAGGTCCTTTATGTGGAAAACCCCAAGTCCCGATCATTCTGGATAACAGGTCCTATACCAATACTTGCTGCAAATATGGATGTATCTTCACATTGTGGCCATATTGTTGCTGACTATGCACCTAGTGATTTCAGATGTCCCCTGGAGCATCAGGTCAGCCCTCTCCTGTAATGCTGTACACAAAATAGGCAAATAGTTGATAGAGGGTACCCACCCTGTAAAATGATTGGGGTGATATTCTGGGATAATCATAATTTACTCCCAGCAGCTTGCTCATTATATAAACTATGGTAGTCTTCCTGAATTAAACACACCACTTTTACCAGGGCATGACAACAGTACATTATATTTTAATTACTTTGTTACATTTCAGTTTTTGATGTTGTGGTTCCTTTAAAGCACTTACTGTACACCGCAAGTTAGCCTTCAATATTTCAGGCTGCTGCTATATTCCATTCCTAACTTTTGTGCTAAAGTTACATCAGAGTTGACCCTGCCGTTCTTTTCTCCCAGTGGCCCTGTATGTGGAACATACACAATTCATTCTAGCCTCAACTTGCTAATGTTCCTTTTTTGGGTTTCTCCTTAGTCAGCAATGTTGCCCATGTCAGATGATCTAGCAGGAACCTCAGCATTCAACAACCTCAGTGCTGCTAGGTCCCTGCTAAGGGGTTAATTGGAGGAACTTTTCCCTCATGTGTAGTAGCTGCTTCAAGAATAAGGGAGCAGAGATACTTATCAAAGATGGGAGACATTATATGGCTAAAATAAAGAGAAAGTAAATGCTGAGGTACAGGTAAATAACTGTTTAGAAACATGGATTGTGAAATGTCACATTTGTTCACCTTTAAATATAGTGGGAGGTACTATTTTTTATTTCTTTACATTATACCGTTGTCTATGGAGCATGTCTCCGCTGAAGTGAGCAATATTTCACCTTACTCTCACATGCAAGAAATTAAATAAGTATTATTCTGTGCACAAACCACATACATTAGTAACTACTCAAGAAAATATAAATCAAAAAACTCTCAATATTAGGTGACAATGGCTAAATGGAGCCCAAGAGCCCTTCACAATGCAAGACATGCAGAGACAATCAGAAGCTATTCATGTGCCTAATACTACAAACAGCACTGCAATAAAGCCCAAAAACGGAGACTTTAACCATCACTTACAGAATTATAGGCAAAGACATGCAAATGACTGCAGAATGGCTAATTTATACCACCGATACAGCCTAGTAATTCATAAAAATAAACTTGCAGACAGTCTGTTTTGATCTGTTAGATCTCATCAGTGCAAGTTATTGGAACATGGTTTCTTAGGGGATAGCACATGGAGAGAAGTGAAGCAAAGAAACAATCAATCTTAGGGTAAGAATGGCTTAAAGGAGCCACAGAGCTCTTCACCATGCAAGAAAGACATTAATTACAGGTTTCAAATGCCACATGCTACACACACATATCACTGCTTTAATACAAATGAAATGCAAGCACTGCATATAAATGATTTATACAAATTACACAATTACTTTGTTTAATTGTGTGATTATACCCATTTGACCTAGGGTTGCCACCTGTCCGGTTTTGACCCGGACAGCCCGGTATTTTGAAGGGCTGCCCGGGTCAATGCTTCCTGCTCGGTTTTCCAAATAAGGAAAACCGGGCGGGATTAGCTTGATTGACGCCGCGATCGGCGATTGCGTCGTCATAGCTCCGCCCCGTGACGTCACGGGCCCGCCCACTGACGTCACGGGCCCGCCCCCCTGTCCGGCTTCAGCCACAGGGAAAGGTGGCAACCCTAATTTGACCTAAATTTTGTGGTTCTCATAAAACACTATGGAATATGTTGATGTCCTGTTCATAACGTATCACAGACACAATGACTACTTTTAAACAAATTCATTATATGGCATTGTTGCTGCATACATGCCAGTAGTGGAAGATAAAATCCAACAAGTATACACAGCCACACAATCCCGCAATGCCACTTTTTCTAACATTTTATACCGGCTGGTGGGGGCGGGAACAAAAAGGGGCTGGAACAAAAAGGGGCGGACTGCGATGTAAAAGGGGGCAGAGTCATGCACAATGACACAAAAGGGGTGGAGCAAAATGTGCAATGGACAGAAACCTGAAAAAAAGTTAAGTACTGAACGAATTGGGGGCAGGCCAAGGGCTTTTTCAGGTAAATTTGTAATACCGGCCTCAGCCTTGGCAGTTACGCCCCAGGGTGGTGCAGACCCATCCAGAAAGAAGGCATGTGTCACAGACTATAACACAAAATATTGCAGGAGACACAGGTACAATTCCAGTAAAATTTCACTACATGTAATACATTTCAGAATATGTCAGCTATGTAAAGTTAAGAAAACACTATGGGTCAAAATTGAAACTATGCCGTTTACTAATGGAAAATCACAATAACTATTGATGAATTTTGCAAGTATATGTTATCATCTTTTTTTCAAATTTTGTCTATTTTATACAGATGCAGTTGTCCCTTATCCCAATTGGTTAGACTGTAATGTGTCACACATTTCCGGCTTTGCTCATGACTTCAAACCAGGGACAAAACAAGTGTCATGTCATATCACTTACTGGGGTTGGTCCACATATGGTGGCATTAGTATTATCAAACCAGAAACCAAAACACTTTACTTTCTTTAAGGACTTACACTATACAAAATAATAGGATTAATTAGAGCCGTGGCAGAGCAACGAGTCTGTATGTTCTCCCCAGTTTTATATATATTCCAAAAAGAGCCAGATTAATTAGATCCTGATAGGAAAATTGACATGCATGTGTGATGTATAGTAGCACCATTGGTGATACAACAAATGGGGTAAGCTCCCCAACTGCATAAAACTGCAGGACCAAGCCATGTCAACAGAAAGCCTGAACAACCAGTGCAGTAAGTGTTAATTAACGGGTGTGCGGTAGATTAACTACATTCATCTCATGCACCAACGTTACCATCTACATGTGCACACTTCACATTCTGACCAGAGAAATGCTTTTAAGTTTTATTTAGCATCTGTGGTGGATTCTAATTTTCCTGCAGAAACTTGAAGGGTAGTGCCCAAATCTTTGCATTGTTAATTAAGGGCATTTTATTAACATTGCATTGTTGAGCTGCTCCTAATAATATGGAGGTTTGGGGTCTATGAAACTAAAATGCAGGCATGCTGCTGCTTTAATTGCTGTAAAATATTTTAAGCCGTGTAATTAAATTATGCAAATATTGTGGTCATTAGGTCAAACCACAGAGTCCTAGGTTTATTTGGTCTGTTTATGGATGTTTGCCCTAGAGGTGTTTGTTAACATTATACTATTACACATTGCACTGAGCTCTCTTTCACTCCTGTTAAACAGGCAATAAAAGAGAACTGTGTTGTATATGAGGTAGGTAGAAATGCTGGATAAAAGTTAACCATCTAGTATATTTCATTACCGTGTACATACAACATATGTGTGGTCAGAGAAAATAGCTGTATTTCAAGAACTCTTCTCTGAAGCTCAATTATAAAAGATAAGCTGGGCAAGTAGTAGTGTGTTATTCAAGCAGAATTTAAAGGGTGAATTCACCTTTGCAAAACATATAGTTTAAAATTAGGAAACCACAAATAATTACTTTTTAATACTGTAGCTTAAATTTTATGAAATTGGTAAAAAAAATTTTTAATATGAATGAGTTTGGTAATTAATGTATCAAATTGTAACAGACCCTCTACTTTTAGCTCAAGGAACTGGCACACAACTTTCGTGGCAGTGTCCCGCTTCCACCTTCAGGCTTTATTTCTTATAGATTTGCGCCAGTGTGCACACCCCTTCTGTGGTATTGTAGTGGGTCGAGGGCGGGTTAGGGTCAGGTGAGGGTTGAATTTTTGGCACCCCGCACATCACTACTTTGCAGCTCAGAAAACATCAAATTATGTATCAAATTGTACAAACAGTTTAGTACGTCAGCCACCAAACTTAAAGGGATACTGTCAAGGGAAAATGTTTTTTTTTCTTCAAAATGCATAGTGCTGCTTCAGCAGAATTCTGCACTGAAATCTGTTTTTCAAAAGAGTACTCAGATTTTTTTATATTTAATTTTGAAATCTGACATGGGGATAGACATATTGTCAGTTTCCCAACTGCCCTCAGTCATGTGACTTCTGCTCTGATAACCTTCAGTCACTCATTACTGTAAGTTGGGAGTGATATCACCCCCAGATTTGGAAAAAATATATATATATTTTCAATAGAACAGAATGCCAACAATACTTTTATGGATGTAGATTATAATGGGCAAAAAAAACTTAAACAAAACATTCATATGGAGTTTTTAATGTTAAAATGTTTTTTATTAGCCCTAAGGTTACAGTAGATATAAACCCTTTATGCAGAAATGCCAAGGTCCTATTCGTTCTGCATAACAGATCCCAAACCTGTATTCCCGATAGCTTGTCCGCAAATAGGATTACATTTCTGAAGTCAGGTTATTTAAAAATAAAAGGAAGGTATTACTGTACAATATTTCATGCAAGTTTTGAAAGGGGCCCTTTAATATGAAATTATTTAATTTCCTTTGTGTCATCCGAAGCACAGCAAATTAGTTTTGCTGAAGACTTTTCTAACTATAAAGCGGTTTGTGATGAAATTGTTATGGACCAAAATAAAAGCTGGTTTGCAGAATTGTTTAGCATCTATAAGCAAATTACAGTAATAGAGAAACCCAAGGTTTTTGTAGTGAGTCAGCATTTTCAGCACAGAGCTCTGCCATTTTCACTTTGCTGTTTTCCCTAGGGTCCATAAAGGCACTTGTGTAGTAACCAAGTTTTATTTTGAGTGTTGATGTCATTATTGGATAATGAACCACAAACACACAAAAAAGACCTTCAAGGAGTGAAAATAGAATCCACCACCATAGGGGAACTCTCAAACTCACTGTTTACATCAGTCATGTCAAGCACTCTCTCCCCCCCCCAAGTTTGTTGAGAGTTATATGATTTCTCCCTGGCCTCCCTTTCACCTTTCACAATTTTCTCCTGCAAACTCAGCATGTCTGTGACTTTTTTTTTATAATATTAAAACTTTTCAGAAGGATACAGGACCATATATTGTACCCTTGCTTTGAAAATATAAAGGCTTTGGTTTTATATAGGTCACATAGTATAACCACACTTGCAGAGGTGCTCTGTTGCCCCATTGGTAGTGTGTGAGCTTATTTATAAACAAATTTAACTGTATGTTTGCATTATACGCAGGACTGCATTTGCTATTCAGGTGTCGTATATAGAATGCAAAAGACATTGACATTTTTTGTTGACCCTTCAGCCCACTTGCAGAATTCAAATTTTAATTCACAGCATAGGGAAGGGGTAACTGTAACCTACCTGATTAGCACATGCTCACAGACTGTTTGCACATTGTTTGCAATTAGTTAGGTATGGGACTGGTGTGGGGGCAGTGGTGTAACTAGATGTTACTGGGCCTCACAGCAAATTATTTTTAGGGCCCCCAACATATGCAGATGTTGCCCATTTTTACAAATATATGTTGACATTGCTCATGAATTAGGGCTCATGGGCCCTTGTATACCTCCTGGACCCACTGCAGCCGCAGGGTCTGCTTCCTCTGTAGTTACACCCCTGTGTGGGGTCAAGTGTTGGTTTTACTTCACTTCTGGAAAGCCACTGTACCAGCAGGGCATTATGCGGTTGCTGTGATAGTAGAAATATGCTATGAGCTGTTCCTATTTTTAAGCAAAACTCTGTATTTTTCCTTTGTCAGTTGCCAAAGTGTTCTATGAATATCATTGTGTAGAATGTTTTGTAGTGTTGGGAACAGATAAACATTTTTCCATTTTAGCAATTTATTTATTTTAAGCATCAATGTTTCCATAGCAACATAGACAAGCTATTCTTTTTCCATGCTTTTCAAGTCTTGGGAATTTGGTTATGCCTAGATATTTACTTTTACAAATGTGGCATCAAAATTACTAATGCAGTACTTGATATCATTTAAGACTAATGACATACATCCAGGGACTACAAAAACAAGAGTTTAGAATTTAGGGTATCTCTTATTTAGAAACCTGTTTTTACGATAACTGTGCATAGACAGGGTCTTCTCATATAATGTCCTAAAACCAGACGTTTCTTGTCACATTTTAGCCTATTGTCTGCTATATGTGCCTTGTATTTGATTTTAACTAAGCTATAGTAAAACTTTGTTTTTATGTTAAAATGTTTTTATTAGGGTAGACCTCCACGGGCGATTTTAGCTGTGATACCTTCCGTTCCGACGCAATGAGATTACTCACGTTGGATGCGCCAAATCTAAGGTAATAGGAATGTTGGACATTGTTGCTGTATGCATCCGACACAACACGACTATTGGATGAAGACGCAATACGCAGCGTTCGTATCTGACAGTCGTGTCTGATGCATGTAGCAACAACGTCCAACATTCTTATTACTTACCTTAGATTCGGCGCATCTGCCGTGACATGTGCATTACATTTCATCGCATCGAAAGGTATCGCAAACTAGTTTCACTGAAGACTTTTCTAACTCTAAACTGTGATGAAATTGTTATGGACCAAAATAAAAGCTGGTTTGCAGGATTGTTTAACACCTACAGTTGTGCTCATAAGTTTACATACCCTGGCAGAATTTATGATTTCATAACCATTTTTCAGAGAATATGAATGATAACAAAAACTTTTCTTTTACTCATGGTTAGTGGTTGGCTAAAACCATTTATTGTGTTACACTTTTTAAATCATAATCACTACACAAACTACCCAAATGACTATGATCAAAACTTTACATAACCTGTTGATTTGGCCTGATAACATGCACACAACTTGACACAAAAGGATTAGAATGGCTATTAAAAGTAACCATCTTCACCTGTGATCTGTTTGCTTTTAACTAGTGGGTGTGCATAAACGGTCAATGACTTTCTGGACTCCTGACAGACCCTTGCATCGTTCATCTAGTGCTGCACTGATTTTTTTTTTTTATTATTCTAAGTCATGGGGAAAGCAAAAGAATTGTCAAAGGATTTGCAGGAAAAGGTAGTTGAACTCTATAAATCAGGATATAAGGGATATAAGAAAATATCAAAGGAATTGAGAATGTCAGTCAGCATTGTTCAAACTCTAATGAAGAAGTGGGAAATTAGGGGTTCTGTAGAAACCAAATAAAACTAAAATTTCAGCCACAATTGCCAGAAAAATCTTTCGGGATGCAAGGAAAAACCCACAGGTGAAATACAGGACTCTGAAAAAATGTGTGGCTGTTTGAAGATGCACAATAAGGAGGCACTTGAAGAAAGATGGGCTGAATGGTCGAGTTGCCAGAAGAAAGCCATTACTACGCAAATGCCACAAAGTATCCCACTTAGAATATGCCAAACAGCACAGAGACAAGCCTCAAACCTTCTGGCACAAAGTCATTTGGAGTGATGAGACTAAAATTTAACTTTTTAGCCACAACCATAAACGCTACATTTGATACATATGATGAAAGGTACACCATTCCTACTGAAATTTGCACTCACAGCCCAGAAACTTTGTATGGGACGTACTTGGACGATCCAAAACACAAGGCCAAGACTAACAGTCATTGGCTACAGCAAAATAAACTGAAGTTTCTGGAGTGGCCATCTCAGTCTCCTCACCTCAATATCATTGAGCCACTCTGGGGAGACCTCAAACGTGCAGTTCATGCAAGACAGCCCAAGAATTTACGGGAACTGGAGGCTTTTTGCCAGAAAGAATGGGCAGCTTTACCATCTGAAAAGAGCCTCATCCACAACTACCACAAAAGCCTTCAAGCTGTCATTGATGTTAAAGGAAGCAATACACGGTATTAAGAACTGGGGTTTGTAAACTTTTGATCAGGGTCATTTGAGTAGTTTCTGTCCAACATCTCATTCTGAAGGATATTAAAGTGAGTTGGTCCATTCTTTGATTTTATAACAAACTTAATACATTTGCTACCTTTTGTAGAAAAAAATCATCAGCCTTCCTATCATCCCTTTTAAGAACACTGGCATCATGTGTCACTTTAACTGGTCTGGTGGAAACCCTAGACTTTAGTTGCAGGAACATTGTTGGTGGAGTTTGCTCCTGCTTTGATTTTGCCGGGTGATCAAGTATGGCTTACAGATGTGTCAAAATTCATCTCAGTGATCCATTTCTAACTATTGTTGCTCCAAGACATTTCTTGAAATTTGAAGATATGACTTAATGAAAAGGAATCATTGAACTCTTCAGTATGATTGATTCTACTACCAATGATTTTTGTGGAGATTATGAGTGTACAATTATAGCTGTGTCAGCAATGAATGCAGAATATATAGACAATTCCAGTAATTAGGTGGGATGTCTACATACATTTGCCCAAATCATGGAATATACTGAAAATTGATTACTTGGCTCAACCTTAAAGGCAAACTATACCCCGAACAGTGTCTCTATAAAAATACACTGTATAAACAAATTATATGCAAAACCCTGCTTCATGTAAATAAACAATTTTCATAATAGTACACTTTTTTAGAGGTATGTGCAATTCTAAACAGAAAATTGGCATTTTAAAAAATATGGGCTGCCCCCTGGGATCCTATGATTCATGGTGCAGACAAACAAGCCAAACAAACAATACATGCTAGGTCACATGAGCTAATAAACAGACAGAGTTCTTTTTTTTTTGCTTCCACACTTCTTACAGTTAGAGTTGTAGTATTTCTGGTCAGGTGATCTCTGAGGCACCATACAGACAATCACAAAATGGGGGCCCAAGGAAAAAGATGTAAAAGCCAATATTTACTTAAATAAGTTTACATACCCTGGCAGAATCTATGATTTCTTAACCATTTTTCAGAGAATATGAATTATAACACAAAAACTTTTCTTTCACTCATAGTTAGTGGTTGGCTGAAGCCATTTATTGTCAAAAAAACTGTTTTTACTCTTTTTAAATCATAATCACTACACAAACTACCCAAATAACCCTGATCAAAAGTTTACATACCCCAGTTCTTAATACCATGTAATGTACCTTTTAACATCATGGCTGATGAATGTAAGTTTTCCTCCAGTATTTTTTGATAACGTACTGCATTAATTTTGCCATCAGTTCTGACCATTTGCGTAGTAATGGCAACTCGACCATGCAGCCCATCTTTCTTTAAGTGCCTCCTTATTGTGCATCTTGAAACAGCCACACCACATTTTTTCAGAGTCCTGTATTTCACCTGAAGTTCACCTGTGGATTTTCCTTGCATCCCAAATAATTTTTCTGGCAGTTGTAGCTGAAATTTTAGTTTTATTTGGTGTGGTTTCAACAGAACCCCTGATTTTCCACTTCTTAATTAGAGTTTGAACACTGCTGACTGCCATTCTCAATTCCCTTGATATTTTCTTATAACCCTTTACTCTTTTATAGAGTTCAACTACCTTTTCCCGCAGGTCATCTGACAATTCTTTTGCTTTCCCCATGACTTAGAATCCAAAAAACATCAGTGCAGCACTGGATGAAAAATGCAAGGGTCTGTCAGAAAGAGTCCAGAAAGGCATTGGCCTTTTATACACACCCACTAATTACAAGCAAACAGATCACAGGTGAAGATAGTTACCTTTAATAGCCATTCTAACCCTTTTGTGTCAAGTTGTGTGCATGTTATCAGGCCAAATCACCAGGTTATGTAAACAAATGATCAGGGTCATTTGAGTAGTTTGTGTAGTGATTATGATTTAAAAAGAGTAAACACATTTTTTTGACAATAAATGGCTTCAGCCAACCACTCACGAACAGTGAGTGGAAGAAAAGTTTTTGTGTTTTCATTCATATTCTCTGATAAATGGTTAACAAAGCATACATTCTGCCAGGATATGTAAACTTATGAGCACAACTGTATATATTCCATTTGGGAAGATTCTTTAATGTGCCTCTTAAAATAATGATGATATATAAACCGTTACTTAAAGGACAAGTAACATCAAAAAATGAAATTGTTTTAAAGTAATAAAAATATAATACAGTGTTGCCCTGCACTGGTAAAAAAAAAAAAGCAGTGTTTGCTTCAGAAGCACTACTATTGCTTATATAAATAAACTGTTGTGTAGCCATACCGGCACACAAAGCTTAGTTTGCAGGGAAACCCTTGCTTTAATTCAAAGTGCGGAAGTGCATTTTTTGCTATATGGAATCACTTGGAGGGTGCCGTTCCTCTATTACCGAGCACTAGGCTGTTACCTGAAGTCATGGGTGTGCGTCTGCGCTATCCTTTTCTAGTAAGATTTTTCATTTAAGCCAGCGCAGAGTGAGGGAAGACATTTGGGGAGATTGCTTGCCGCAAAATCGAGGCGATTAGTCGCCAGGCGACTCAATCTCCTCAAATAGCCTAGTGCGTCACATCCCTAAACAGGAGTCAGGGGAGAGCTGCATTCACTACACAGGTAAATCTCCTGGTCTGACATTTACCTTTATAGCAGGGTTTATTTGTTACCACTACTTGTCATGAAAAAGCATAATTAACTAGGGATGCACTGATCACACAAACGTAAACTGATGTGAGAGCAGCAAATTTTTACTGCTATATAGGTTCAGGATTTGGTTTAGCCAAATCCAGAATTTGGTGCATTCCTAATATTAACTATTGTCAGCATAATACGTGCTGTCATTCTTAGAGAGCTATAACCTCTCTAATGTGAATCATACTGTAAAACATATTCATATCTTTAAACTAAATAAAGTGTAATCCATACATGCCATCAGCTGTTTGAAGTTGCTGTATCCTTAACCATCCAGTGTATTGAGTTGTAGTTCACAGCAGATGTCTGGATACAAAACATGTCTGGTTTATATGGTTTGTCGATGTCCTGCAGCATTAAAAATATACAAAACTATCTTATAGTCAAGGTGTATGACTGCACGTAAGACCCTGCATATGCTATCTTCTGGGCATGCCTGCATATTCCATCAGGTTTCTATATCATAAAAATTTTAAAGATTTTTTTTTCTTGCTATAAGCAAGATTGCAGCTTCCAGGAATACTGCAGAGTGTGTTTTCTTAGGAAAGGAGAAGCTGAGAATTGATGTTCCTTATATGTAAGCTTATGTAATAGTGCCTAATGGCTGTTCTGTCAAGTTCCATTCATCCTGTATATCTTGGCAGACTCTCGTGGAAGAGGCTTTAAATTGTGTAAGTCTGTGACATTTTGGGAGGGAGTTAGGTGTGGTCCTAGACCAAAGAATTCTAGCTTTACATCCAGGTGAAAGTAACGGAGCCAATTGACAGCATTTTCCCCTTCCCACTGCCCTGTAAGCCTTACTTAAGCCACAGGACTTGGCTGCAGTTCCATGAATTTCTCTTAAATAAACAGATGTTGTTTAGCGAATCTGAGCTTTTTGTTTATAGATGGTAACAGGCCCGGACTGGCCATCTGTGGGTTCTGGCAAATGCCAGAGGGGCTGCTGTAAGGTCCCATAGAAAGTCAGTATTTAGTGGGCTGGTGGGGACTTTTTGGGCCTCTATGTGGACTGATTGGGCCTCTGTGTACCTGAAATGCCAGGGCCTATTTTGATTCTCAGTCCAGTCCTGGATGGTAATAATTCTTGATTGTCTCACTGCCCCTGATGTTTTGGTTTAAGAATAGCTGCACATTATATGTGTTGGATGCATAACCATATATTACCCCCTACCAAAACAACTGGCTATTCCATTTGGAAAAAATATACTATATAGTTTTTACTTCTTCCCTCCAAAGTGCCAGCTACAACTCCTAATGTAGTGACGTAAATAAGGGGGCCCACTCCCCACACAAGTGTTTGGCTTTTTTTAGCCCAGGTCCTTGCGCCCCAACAAAAATTATGAGTGCCCAACATCTCAGGAAAAAATCCTTGGTCAATTGCATGCCCTCCTACAGAGGAAACAGGACCACCCACACATGGGATATTCTTCCTCTAGTGAAACCACTGTCCTAAAAAGTGATTTTACAGAACATATTGTGCCCCCTTTTTGGGATGCCATTTTAAAGACCCACAACCATTTTCAACAACATCTTCCAAAGTAACTATCCTCGAAGTTAACAGTTTGGTCCTTAATAGCAAGTTTTCAATTAGTATTATTTTTTGTACTTTTATTATTTTTTATTTTGTTTTTACTTAAATTTTCATAGTTTTTATTCTATTTCTTCCTTTTGCCTTTCCCAGCATTCAAGTAGTGGCCAATAAACACAGCAGCCAAAACAATATTCCATGGTAACTACAATTGTATTGCTTTTTAATACATATCTTTATCTTCAGGACCTCTCCCATTCATCTTCCACACTTTCACACTACTGCCTTGTTACTAGAGTGAATTGCACACACCTTAGCAACCACATAGCTGCAGAAATTCCAAAGTGGAGAGCTGCTAAACAGAAAGCTAAAATTCAAAATCTGTAAAAATGAAGATGGCTTCATATTGTCTAAACTATGCAGGAAAACAAAGCAGGGTGTGCCATATTTTTCTTGCGCTATGCACCCTGTATGAGCCATACTTGGCCTTCCCTGTGCTCCCTGTGTGCCATACTCTTCCTGCCCTACTCTGCTTGTGTGTGCCATATTCTGCCTGCCATGTGTTCCTTGTGTGTGTGTTCCGTACTGCCCTATATTACCTGTATGTGTCATTCCCAAAGGCCTGTGCTCTCTGTGTGCATTACTATCTCAATGTTGGACATATTCCATGCAAATATAAAGCAACAATGTCCAAAATGATGTTCTCCAGCTGCCAACAAACTATGATTTACAGAGTGCGGGACATTATTGATGTGCCGGCCAGCCCAAATCCTGTGGTTCAGGCAGTTTGGGCCAGCTACCGCAACAAATCTTCAGGTTCCCTTTCAGTGCTCCCTTCTGCTATCCCTGTCTGCGGCCTCACACTGCTGTTTCCATTCCCTGAATTTATAAACTTGAGCCTGTACTGCCCCTTTCGTGATGTCACTGTGGGGCAGGCCTATAAATAGAGGGGACAGAAACTCTGTAGGACTATTGGACACCCATGATACAGAGGTTATAAGAATGAGTCTAGAAAGGACATTACTGTACTTAATGCTACAGTAGAAGCTTAATAGCAACACTGTTTTGACAGAAGTGTCTTCATACTTTGGCACAATGATGCCGTGCAGTGAAAAGAAGCAAAAGAAACCTTTGATGGCAGTTTTGGCACTTAATATCCTAATATATATAAGATCCTTTTCATCTTTAACATAAATAAGCATATTTAGTTATTCATGACTGATTGCCTTTTGTTCAAATGTTACTTTTTTATGTGAATAGTAATGGTACCATAATTACTTCACAGTTAAAGGAACAAAGGTAATCTTAAAATTACCTAACAATGCACTGCTGAATATTTTCAGTATGCTGAAATCATTTAAAGAGAAAATTATTATTTAAATAGAAAATCTATTGCAATATTTTGTACATGAATTAAGTTATATGAAGGGCTTGGGTAATGCAGTGTTCTTGCATAGGGCACTGCTGCAGGATTTCATTGTAGATATGGCATGTTTTCAGCCGCAGAGAAAATTAAATGATATTTGGTGAAAAGTAGAAAGAATGGTAGCAGTTAGTTATTATTAGTGTCAATTCGTATTTAGACAAGAACACTTGTCTCAAAGATGATGTCGAGAGTTCCTAAAACTATTTTGCTGTGGGAATTGGTCATTTCTAGTTATGTCTATAGTAATAGGTCAAATCAACTGGACTTGTCCAATGTACCATAGCACACTAGGGAATGTTGCAAAAGTGATTTATTGGCTCCAATTGTGCAGACAAACAGGTGGCAACGTTTCGGGCCTCGCAGGACCCTTTATCAAGCCTGTGAAATTGTGTACTGTGCTGTGTTAAATAGGGTAAATAGTAGGCGGTGCAGTAAGGTGAAAAACTGGGCGTGAACCCAAATGTCCATCAAGTATCAATCCTTGTTCTAAGTGTCACAATGGAGTGCATTTTCTTTCTTAATCAGGAAATGTCCATTCTTATAAGTGTCCATAGTATATCAAATCTTACATGTGTAAAAAAATATCTCCATGATGTGTTACAAATTGTGTCATAGTATTTGGAAACAATCTTGCATTAAAACATTTATACCCATTACATATCCTCCCAACAAAAATTGGGGGGTAGGGGGTAAGCATCAGAGGATTTGAGACGCTAGAACAATTACCTTTTTATATGTATTGTATTCTGCGTTTGCTTCTATAGGTAATTGCAGCACTCAAAATTTTCTGATGTTGTTCCATCTCCAATAGCCTGTGTATCCATTGCAATGCAATGCAGTGGCAGGTTGGATCATACCAATAAGCACCTAACCCGAGAAGGGATTTGAACACCTGTGGTAGGAGCACTCCAGTATCAACTGGACTTGACTTGGACTATTTTTTTTTTCCTTGACCTAGTCATCCAACTGGCTTTCTAAATTCTGAAAGTTTCTAAATTGAGAAAACCAGTCAAATGACTAAGGAAACATGTCCAAGGAAAAAGAAAAATACAGCAAGTCTGGTTGATTTAACTTATTAATATAGATATACCAGGACCTGGAGGAATGAGAACCTTAAAGGAAAACTATACCCCCCAAACAAGGTTGGTCTCTATAAAAAGATATTGCATAAAACAACTCGTATGTATAACTCTGCTTCATGTAAATAAACCATATTCATAATAATATACTTTTGTAGTAGCATGTGCCATTGGGTAATCATAAATAGAAAATTGCCATTTTAAAAAATGGGGACAGCCTCCTGGGATCGTATGATTCAATGGTGCACACAAACATACCAAACAAACTATAAAGTTAGGTCACATGAGCCAATTAACAGACAGAGATCTGTCCTTTGCTTCCACACTTCCTGTTACAGTTAGAGTTGAAATATTTCTAGTCAGGTGATCTCTGAGGCAGCACACAGACCATCACGAGATGGTGGTTCAAGGCAAGAGATGTAAAAGGGCAATATTTACTTAAATATATATACCAGTTTGGTGAGATTCTTTAATATGCCACTAAATTTGATATATATATCTGTTGCTCAAGTATACATTTCTAGGTATGCTTTTGTATTAAGTGACGTCCCCTCATCACACTAACGGCCTCTTGCAGTTCTTCTTGTAGCTATGTTTAAGCATTGTATAAGTCATTCCACTATTAGTAGTTCTCTCCGTTGTTTTATTTGATGAACAGTACAGATCGTTTTATTATTTATCCAGAGACTAATGTCCTGGATGCCGTCCTAAAATTGATTTTTGAGACCCTCAACCCTCCCAAAGCTTCACCTGAATTTTGTGCATGACATTGTGAATTTATTATGATCTAACTCATGAGCCTGTAGTGATGAGACAACTGGTCCACTAAACTGAAAATAGTGTAGAGCATTACTGGATTCTAAGCCCTTCTTATAAATGTGGCATATTTTTCCTTTAACTATTATACTTATGTAGTAAAAGTGGTTTTAAATGTGACCTTCCTACAGATTTTCTTTCTCCTTTTTTGATGCTAGTATCTTGCTTGATGTTAGTATGCTATTACACTGCTTGACTAATTTTAGTTTGTCTCCAGTGATTACCCCAAAAAATTCTCCCCTCTCATACGGTTAGTTGGTTTCTACCAACATTACATAATACTGCCTGTGGCAAGCTCTGAATCATTCTCATGTCGATTGACGCTTATGCAAGGCAATGCCTTAGGCAAATTGGTAGTCTCTTTCAGATTTGCTTTCATAATCATAAAGCAGCTTTTGGGGTTGCTACACAATTTTTAAAAAAGGCTGTTTGCAGCTCATTTTCTCCATGAAGTTAAAGGGAAACTAAAGCCCATGGGCATATATGTTTAGTTGTTTCAACACTAACTTATTGGGACTGATTCTGATTGGGACACCAGCCCAATGTAAATATAACATCTCGGTGAGCTAAAGGCCAAAGAGATTGCACCAGTGTTTTGCCCTTCATTAAAAGCTGGAAGCAAACGAGAATGCAAACTATAGTCTATGTGAATTAGAACAGTAATCCTAACAATTATGTACATAATGCTGTGGGTGCAAACTCATAGCAAAGTTTTGTGTTAAAACAGTGTAATTAGCTGGTATTTTCAGTGCAATTGCTGCACATTGCTTTTACATTTCTATTTTGTGTTTTAACGCTCACTGAAAATATTTGCCTTTTCAAACATTCCACTTTTATCTTTGTGGTTCTTGGTAGGTCCCGTTGGTGTAACTAGATATTATTGGGCCCAACAGCTAATTCAATTTAGGACGCCAAAATATATAGTACCAAGATATATTGAAACTGGGTCCCCTTACACTCCAGGTCCCCCTGCAACAGTAGTAGTACCCTGGTGTCAGAGTCCCAGCCCTTATACTCTGCAGAGGTTCTGTAATGTCATGGTTGTTTCATCTAGACCCAAATGAGATGCTTTTCAGAATTAATTCCCCACTAAGGACAATGCTATTAATCATGGTAATTTCAGTTGGCTGAATAAATTGAGAAAATATAAACATAAGCCTTGATTATAGTAATAAACATGTGTTTCATTGTTTGGTTACAATTGTACAGCTGGCATCACAGCTGGTCCGTGTATAATCCCAAAAATAAAAGGTAATGGCTTTTCCATACAGGGCCAAGCAACCTGCAGGGAAAAATATGATGTTCAGTTTCATGCCTTAAACAAGAGTTTTTTTGAAAAACTGGAACTGATATTGCTTTCCCTGAGCTAAGCATAAAGTGGGAGATGGCTTTGCAAAAACAGAACACTTTTTAATTTCACTTTTGGCATGCATCTTGCCAAGTTGTTGCCCGTGTGTTAGGCCATATAGTTATGATGCAAAATCAGGGCACCACAAATTTTAAATGATGTGCAGTGCAAAGTATTTAAATTGTAATTAATATTACAATGATGATTGTTATGTAAAACTAGTCTTTGCACCGTAATTTAAAAATGTCTGCCCAGCAATTTTACCTTTGCCAGCTACCTTGCATATTCTGCTAGCTATAGTAGCTATATAGAGTTGATGATTCCTTTTGATATCTGGGCAAATCTGCACATGGGCAGTAGCTCATAGCAACCAATTGGTTGCTTGCTTTCACTGTTCAACCTGCAGCTGCCTGTAAAAATCCTGTTACTGCTATGGGTTACTGCCCAGGTGAAAATTTGCCCAGTGTTTATAAATGAGCCTGACTGACTGTGGATGCTGGGAGCGATAGTGATGTCATAGGTGGATCACGTAAGGTGCCTGAAAATTCGTCTGCCAATGAAGGTTTTAAACTTTGACAGATCATCTAATTTTTTTGCAGGACTTCTTAGTTATTTTATGTTTTTCACAGGGGCAGAAACAACTATCCTATTTTTTTTCACTTTTAGACTAGACTTGAGTATCTTTATGGGAATTTCCCATACAGTGATTTATAGTTAGTAGGACACATGTCCACCTTTGTTTGAAATACAGGGCTAGTTTTATGATGTGTATTTCAGCTGAGCTTGTCATAGTGTTTCTCTGCATTCAATGTGTTTTCTTTGTGGTATGACTCCTGGCAAACTATTTTGAGATGTTGTGCAGCTGAACAAGTAGAACTAACTTGTGGTTTCACTATGACTTAAACGCATAATATCTAGGTACTTTCCATATGTGTAAGATGTGACATCCTACACTTTTAGCCAAGTGTAATTACACCCTTGTCTGAACAGCTGCACTTATGTATTTTCTTTTAATTGCACCTGCAATAGCTTCTTTTAAATGCAACTTTACTGTGTCAAGTATCATGGTTAAAGAAGCAGTAACACCAATACACTTGTTTATAGTTTTTATCTGTCAACAAAGCAAGCTATTACTTGAAAATAAATATCCCATTCTATATGATAAAGATTTCTATTGTATAGTCCTGTGGAGAGTGATGAATTCCATTGACCTCTACATTCCGGTGAAAGAATTTAAACCCATTGTATTCTGTACAGCTTATCTATTATTAAAGGGGATCCTTTTTGCCATATTCCGCTTGAAAGGCTGCCCCTATGGCTACAAACCTGCTTATTAATATAAACTGTAGTATTATTGCCGTAGCTAATGCACAATTTCTACCAGTGCAGGGTACCTGTGCATAATATCTAACCATACCTCCCAATTGTCCCTTTTTTTTGCGGGACAGTCCCAATTTTGACAGCTCCCGGATTTGTACTGAAATGTCCCGTCTTTCTCTTTGATCTCGTGCACTGAACAGCCAGAAAAATATACAAAGTTTCTAACTGCATTGGCTTTTGGCAGAGAGCCCAGAATATGTGCCAGGTGCAAATTGTTACTTTTGTAACAATTTAAGATAAGCAATTCTAACTCTTTAATATAAGCAGGTCTCTTGGGAAACTGTGACTTGCAGCTTAAAGGGCTATTCACCTTCATTAACAAAACTGTAATAACACATACAAACCACTGAAATGTGTTCAAACTTTCATAACCTGATTGTAAAATCAACATTGGTGTGACCAAAAAATAGGCTTGGTCAAAAAATGTCAACTCTTTTTGCCCCTTTTTCTTTTTCCAAAATGTTAGAAGGTATGGTTCAACTCTGTATCCATAAATGGTCAGCACATTGGCAGGGAGTGATTTCAGGTATTTTAACTGCATTTTGAAGTGGAGTTAAAGCAAATCGACCTGAACTTTCCTTGTGGCATAGGTCTTAGCTAATAATAATCCTGCAATAGCCAAGGGCTGCTCATCACAACAGGTAGTTAAATATTGTCCATTCTCTGCACTGCAAAGTACATTTCTGTTTACAAATCTGTTTCCTGTGTGTGGGAGTTAAGTAATAATTTCAGCATTCATAAAACTCCTCAGCTTTCAGATATAGCTTTACAATAAATCCTGTCAGGTGTCAAGTCATATTTCCTCTTAGAGGTGAAACAATTTAAAACATCTGCCTTTTATGGTTACTGGATCTTGCACCATTTTATAACTAAAAAGGACGCTGATTTATGATTAACCCATTTGGCAACTAACAAATAGAATGATTAAGCAAGAGCATTCTGAGATCAGTGCAGTGGATACTCACCCACCATTTATGGGGCCCTCCAATTGGCTGTTCCGATTGATATCCGGCCGAAAGTCAGGACAGGATTAAAAATCCTCGTTGATGTGATCTAACCGCCCAGTTACCTTTGTTATGATCCAATCGTTAGGCCCTAGGGCCCACGATCGGATCAGCCCAATATCGCCCACTGCAAGGTAGGCATATCGGGGAGAGATACTCTCAGTGTATGGCCACCTTTAGGCTAGATCCAAACAGGGCTGAAATCCCGCTTGAGCGACACTTATTCCAGGTGCGAATGAAGAAGGAGGCTACTGCCTGCAGTAGGGTCTGAAATCGGCCTGTGGATTTTGTGTTTACTTTTATTGTTCTACTTGTAGCGGACTAAAAAATCCTTTTCACTGATGGTTTGCTATGGGTTACTGCCCAGGTGCAAATTTGCCCAGCTTTTATATATGAGCCCCATTTGTCAGCAGGGGTGCAGACACATGGGGGGAAATTTAACAAAGAGTGAAGTTCCGCCACTAGAGTGAAATTCCGACGCTCTTCATTCATTTCTATGGGATTTTGAAAGGCGTATTTATCAATGGGTGAAGTGAAAGTTCACCCTTTGATACATATGCCTTTCAAAATCCCATAGAAATGAATGGAGAGTGGCGGAATTTCACTCTTAACTTCACTCTTTGATAAATATACTCCATGGAGTGGATTCCAGTGTGAAAATGCATACTCATGATTCAGTGCCAAAATCTCCTCCATGTGCCTGCAGGCAAATTGACCTGCACCCAGGTACAGACACAAGAGAAAGCAGATTCAAGCAGAGGGGTTTCTGAAACAGCCCATTGTGGCAATACCCTAGTGTGGAATCCTAGGCTAAGATGTTATTAAGCAGAACACTCTAAAAGTGTATTAGAAAAATATTTATATAGTAGTTTCTGCACAAGGATTGACTCCATTTGATTTATTACGTGAAACCTTCAAACAAAATTAGTCAAAGGGAACAGATGTGCTCTTGTGATCAGCTTTGAGACAGGTATGTGGAATGCATGATGGCAACAGGTGGTTCATAACGAAATATCCTTAAAGCGTTGGCTGTTAATACAAACAAATTTGAAATATATGTGGGTTCTGAGCTTACCTAGGTTATGCTTACAAAAGCTTTAGAGGCAAAATAAAGTTTGTCACATACATTGTGACTTTGTCCTTGTATTATTTATTCAAAATTAATTGAAATTGAACAAACAAAACTACACCTTTCAAACCTGAATAAATCTTAGCTTTCCAAAATTATACACAGTCTATAAAGTAATCAACAACATCAAGAAATATACACTTTTGCGGAGTACAAGACATTTTGTAGTGAAGGAGTGAGTGGTCTCACTTAGGGATGAGCAAATTTTTTCGGCTGGGTTTCGCAGCCGAAATGACACCAAAAAAAAATTTGTGTGTCAAAAACAATTTCGGCGGCAAATTTTTGTTCAAGCGAAAGGGGTCAAATTCGACCATGCCTAGTCTTACTCCATTGGAAAGGACAAATTCTGACATAAGGGCATAATACTGTAGCTCTGTGACACACAAACATTGCCAATTTCTATGATGTTGCTTGTTAAAGAGGTTGTTTGTCTTTAAATAAACTTTTAGTATGATATAGTGATATTTGTTATTAGTTTCCATTTTTTTATTATTTGTGGTTTTTGAGTTATTTAGCTTTTTTTTTGCCAGCAACTCTCCAGTTTGCAGTTTCCGCAATCAGGTTGTAAATTACTGTAGCAACCATGCATTGGATTGAATAAGAGACTGGAATTTGAATAGAAGGGGGCCTGAGTAGAAATATCAGTAATAAAAAGTAGCAATAATGAGAAATTTGTAGCTTTACATAAGCATTTCGTTTAGCTGGAAAGATATTAAATTTAATTTGAATACCAATTGAAAAGTTGCTTAGAATTGGCAATTAAATAACATAGTTAAAGTTAAGTTAAAGGTGAACCACCTCTTTAAATGCATAGGTCATGCCTCAAAACCCTTGTTTAAAATTGCACACCTAAAGAAATCAAATTATGTTCCATTGTTGTATCCCTTTTTTTCAGCCCATTCTTGCCTGGCAGACTTTTATAGTTATCCGCTTTTTACCCAATTTTCAGTTAAACGTTTCTTTTTTTAAAGCATAAACATTAGAATACATATACCGCACCCTGTTTCAGGAGTGAAATAGGGTATAAAGGAAAATTAATCTGTGCCATGGTTGGTCCTAGTGAGGAGGATAATTAGATTCCCAGTGTACAACCCCCTCCATTTGTTATGAGGGTAACCAGTTTAGGTTTGTACAAGTTAATCGGTCTAGACTGCACCAGGGGACACAGAGGACTCTTTTTCTTTCATTGTTAAAGGTCAAGTAGAACGCATGAGCAAGTCCCATTTGAATTATGTTTCAGAATAAGAAGCAACCATTCTGTAGCTCGATTGTTATACATTCAATTTTTTTATTTAATCTCTAATGTCTTGAAAAGTTGTTGTTTTAGCTAGCATAGTCTCTTAAAGGAGAAGGAAGGGCTTAAATTAAGTAAGCTTTATCAGAAAGGTCTTTCCTTCTATTGTGTATACCTGGGCTTCTGTATCAGACCTCCTGTTGTCAGCTTAAACCTCCAGGGCTAGGGCTTGAGCATGCCCAGTTTGCTCCTCTCCCTCCTCCACTCCCTGTTGTAATCTGAGCCCAGAGCTATGAATGAGCCTGGAAAGACAGGCAGTGATGTCAAACCAAGATAATATGGCAGCTGATATCCTAAACAAACTGAGATTCTAGAGTTGTTTAATCAGGTATGGTAAAGCATTATGCAAAATAAATAAAGTGTTATAGCTTGCACTATTGTGGCTAATATATTGGTAATAAAATGCTTTGGTAGATTCCCTGTATCACTATTTTGTGTTTGGTGAGCACTATATGAAATATGTAAATGGCTTGCTTGATTGTGGTTGTTTTTAATAAACAAGCACATAATAATTTCAAATCATCTGTGAATTTACTGAAACTAAGATAGAATTGTGTTTATGTGGGGATTAATTTGTATTCTCTCAGGGACTTCATCCATATCTGAAGCATAAGCCTTGATGAGGGAAAATTGAGAATGGAAGTTTTCTTGTTGGGGAGGTCTTTCCAGTGGCATTATAGTTAGTTGTATTTTTGTGGAGGTATCTACTGCTGTTTTATCCTATCGTGAGTATGGTAACCAGTCTAGACAAGTTACATTTAATATATATATTTAAATATATGGCATTGTCTCCCAGAATGACAAATGTGCACTGTAGTATTTTTCACTGTGAAAAAAAATATTTTGCTTTTCCCTTATGATTATGAATTCAATTGGTGAGCCTGTTCTCATTTGTGCAAGCTATTTTTTATGGAAAAAGAATAAATAATGGGCATGCATATTCGGTCATTATTATGGTGGGTGTCATGGTCTATGTCGCAGCAACATCTCATGGACCCTGCTGCAAAAGTCCAACATTTTTTCTTTACCTATTCTTTTGGCCACCATGTATTTTCTGTGTCCTTTCTTAAAGAAGTTTAGAAACTATATTATTTGTGTTTATTATGTAGGAGAAGAGAGGACAGAAGACAGAGCCGGCCTTGTAGATTCACAACTGGAATAGGGGGAGATAAGATATTTATTTGTATTATGAAAATTTATATAGTCATTTAGGTCTTCTAGTTAATTAAAATGAAGTGTTATTTTTTGAAATACAGCACATTCAGAATGGTAATTATGGGTAACATACGCTACTGTAAGGCTCCAAGCATCCGTTTAAAACCCAAAAGAATGAACACAAAATATGTTTGTTGCTTTTTTGTGCCAACTTATGTCTCTGTTTCCACAAATACACTGTAGAAAATGCCATATAAGTACAAGGGGATTGTGCGTTCTCATTATCTTTTTCTCCAGATGAAGTGTGGCATGGGGGAAACCTGGATTTCCCACCATATTCACAAACCTATATTTCCACTTCTGTGAATTAACTTTTAAACAGACAGTTGTCAGATTTTGCCTTTTGTACAGCATTTAAAACAACATTTTAACAGCATTTTTTCTAAATTTGTTTTTACCTCCACGTGTCAGTCATCAGGGGAATCTTAACTTATAAGAGATACCCTCCTTCCTTTGTATCCAGCATTAAAAATAACAAAGTGAACTAAAAAACTGTACTCCTGCATTGCTCAAATATCTATGATTAAAGATGGTAACAAAGAAGAATTGTATTAACATACACTGCAGCAGAAAGTGTGTCCAAGAAGAATGTAGAAACAGCTGTTGTTGATCTCTAGTTGTTCTAGTAGGAGCCTCATTGCTGTCATAATTTGTTCAGTCTGATGCCAATTGTTTAAGGAAACAGTTTATTAATATCCTGAGAAGAAATATTCTGTAAACAAACCGCCATTGGCTACTATTGAGCCCACCTTATTTCCATTCTGGTGTTTATGGTGTTACTTTTCCTGTGATAATACTTGTGTATGGGCTATACAAATAATTATACAATGCTGTTTGTTGGTGGGAATGTTCTGTATGAACATGTTCTGAGTGCAATTCCATTTAAAAAAAGAGTATGGGTGCTGATCTATCCAGTATGGTGTTTACTGTTAGTAAAGTTATTTCTACCACCTCAACAGGCTTTTTTTATCAAATGCAAGAATAACCACTGGAAAACTGTGATTTTCATTTATTTGCCATTCTTTGGTAAGCATTGTGTAAGTTTTCCATAAATTTGCATTGCATAACATTTTCTTGCAGCTCAAATTTCACCTCTGGGGAAAAATGCAATATTTTAACAGGAAAAACTTTACTAAATCTGCCCCTAAGTAAAATAAAAGAAAACTGGTACAGTATGTAACATGCAACTCACCGCACTACACTGAAAGAAAAAAAAGAGAGCTGTATTTACAATAATTGAACTGTTTATGGAGCATGCCTGTGATTTACCTATTGGGCACTGACCTGTGCAATTTGGATTAAATCATTAAATATGACCTTAATAGTAATAAGAACATCTATAACATATAGTAGTTGTCATACATTATTATGTTCAGACCCTCTTACCATCTACATGTTTCAATCCTCACTTGCTAATAATACAATAAAGTTACAGCTTTAAAGTGCATATTTGACCTTGGGAGGCACAGTGGTTTACATTGCTGTTGTGAACATTTACATAGGTTTCCCCTGGTTGCACTTCCTTTCCTTCCACAGTCCAAAACTTAATGAATTGGCTGCAGCTGAGTTTGACTTTGATAGGGATATTACATTGTGAGTGAGACTAGTATAAGGGCCCTTACACATGGGCGTTTTCACGTGGCTCCCCTGCGTTGCGTTTTGGCACAGGTATAGACGCAATCAATGCTTTTCAATGGGGCTGTACGCACACGAACGCATGCAGGTTCAGATGCAACATGCTGCATTTTTCCTGCGTTCAGCGCCTACATGCGCTTGTGCAGCCCCATTGAAAAGCATTGAGTGCGTCTATACCTGCGCTCCCCTGTGGCTAAATGCGGCAAAACGGAACGCAGGGGAGCACAGGTAAAAACGCTTGTGTGTAAGAGCCCTAAAGCACTATGTAATTTTCAGGTACAATACAACCTGCGTTCGGTTTGGCTGTGTTCAGCCAAAGGGGAGTGCAGGTCTTGACGCACAATTCTTTTCAATGATTTTGTACCCACAAGACTGCATTCGGCCCTTACACGCGTCTCGTGGGTACAGCGTTATTAAAAAGAATGGAGTACGTCTAGACCTGCACTCAGCCAAACGGAACGCAGGGGAGTGCAGGTAACAAACGCCCGTATGTAAGGGCCCTAAGTCTACTAGAAAATCATGTGTAGAAATTAAATAAATCCAACAGGCTGGTTTTGCTTCCAATAAAGATTAGTTCTATCTTAGTTTGGATCAAATACAAGCTACTCTTTTATTATTATAGAGAAAACTGAAATAATTTTCAAATGGGGATTATTTGATTATAATGGAATCTATGCGAGACGGCCTTTCTGAACTTTCTGGATAATGGGTTTCAGGATAACGGATCCCATACCTTTATAAGAAAATGGATCTGCGCATGACTCTACCTTCCGCAAAAACTGTGCTGACTTGCCTAAGAACTTAACATAACCAACAGAGAAGCTTAGAAACTTGCTTATTAAGCAAATACAGTGCAGAGAAGCTAAAAAGGCAAGTCAACCCCAAAATAAAAAAAAATGCCCAATAAAAGAAAATTCTAAGCAACTTACATTCATTACAAATATTCAGTGCTTTTAGTTATTTGTGAATACAATTGAGATTGAAAGCACCATTTGCTTAACTCCCAGTTGTTACTTTTTAAACAATGTTGCGACAGTCTTGGTTTCCTAGCAAAGACAGGTCTGTTAATCAACTGCCTTGTCTTACATCAGGGGTGTCCAAACTTTTGGCTTCGAGGGCCACATTGGAAGAAGAAAAATTGTCTGGGGGCCACACATGAAATACACAAACACTTTTGATTTGTAAAAGTAATGAAAAGTAACGCAAGTTCAAACCGTTTGTCCCTAGCAAAACCCACCTACCAGCTAGTTTATGTCGTATACACAAGGGGCATGGCCAAAACTGCTGGGACTGTTCACTTGAGTTTATTGGGGGCCTCACATGAATAACTTGTGCAGGGTCTTAATATTTCTGATGGCAGCCCTGTTAGACTGGCTCTGTGTTAAACTTATGTGTTAATAATACAGGTATTATTTGGCCAGAACTGTATTTATGTCGATACTGCTCTAGACATCGGACCTAAATATGCCCTGGTGCACGGTGTGTGATGTCAGCGCTCCGGAAGTGACATCACATTCAACACCAGAAGTGACATCCCGCACCACACACAAGTGACATCACTTCTGCAAAATTCCAGTCCCCTGCCCCTCCCCCCCCCTCCCCCCAGTGCTTCCACCGATTTCATATGGAAAACCGTGGAAGTAGCTGGGTGATATATATATATATTTTTTTAATTAAAAACTATAGGCACCCGAGTGCTGCCCCCAAAACCTGCCGCCCTCGGCACAGGCCCTGGGGTGTCTTAATATAAATACGGCCCTGGGTATGGGATCAGTTATCTGGAAACCAGTTATCCAGAAAGCTCCGAATTATGGAAAGGCCATCTCCCATAGACTTCATTTTACTCAATAATCCACATTTAAAAAAAAACTATTTCCATTTTCTCTGTAATAATATAACAGCACCTTGTACTTGATCCCAAATAAGATATAATCAATCCTTTGAAAGCAAAACATATTGGGTTTATTTCATTTTTACATGATTTTCTAGTAGACTTAAAGGAACAGTAACACCAAAAAATGAAAGTGTTTTAAAGTAAAGAAAATAGCCCTTTACTGTTAAAACTGGTCTGTTTGCTTCAGAAACACTACTATAGTTAAAATAAACAAGCTGCTAAGTAGCAATGGTGGAAATTGAAAAACAGCTTTATGGCACAGGATAAGTATTGGATAACAGATAACATTATGTTCTACAGAGCTTATCTGCTGTGTAACTTGAGCTTTTTCTGCTTTGACTAGTTACCCCTATGGCTACACAGCAGCTTATTTATATAAACAATAGTAGTGTTTCTGAAGCAAACACTGCAGTTTTACCAGTGCAGGACAACACTGCTTTATATTTTTATTACTTTAAAACAATTTCATTTTTGATGTTATTGGTCCTTTAAGGTACGAAGAGCCAAATTACAGAAAGATCCCTTATCCAGAAAACCCCATGTCCTGAGCATTCTGGATAACAGGTTCCATACCTGATAATAATATAAAGCTAGTGAATGCACTGGGGAGAAAAAGAGCAGGGTGAACATAAAGAAAGGAATGTTGCCTTGAGAAATGTGTGAGAGAGAATGGAAATACAGTGAGGGGTTGTGACTAAACTGGACAAAATAGAGGGCTTACTATTCTGCTTGCATAATTCACTGGCAGAAATGGTTGTACTGGTTTTGATACTGAGTTGTGACCAAGAATGAATATAATGTGCAGCAGAGTTCTCTAGTGTTAGGCTGTTGTGTTTGTGTGTTGCTGAAGGGTAACTGTGCGTATAGACGGGCAATGACGGTGGTGTCGAAAATAGCTAGCCTCCTTAGCTGCTGCTACTGCAGCTTTCGAGTTGGAGAGGGTTACAGCGTGTAGGAGGGATCAGTCCGCTTGGGAGAAAGGGAGGAGCTGGGCAGGGAAAGGACTTGTTTTGACTGCTGACATTGACAGTACCTTGGCATCCTTCCATGTTCCGGCTGCTCGCGTCAGGACAGGGGCTGGCCCCAGTGTAGCTGCTGTTGCTATGGAGACATGGCGGGGGTGGAATCCTAGGTTCCCTTAGCCTGGGAGGAGAGCTTTCCATGAGAGGTTTGCACGTTGCTGAAAAGAATATGAAGTGGCGGGGCAAGCTCTGGCTGTCATGGCTCTCACACACGCACCCGATGACCGCTAAGTGCTAACGTAAACTTCTCTTGTTCTGCTGCACTTGCTGCTACACATTTACAACCCCTGGCACGCCAGCTATCGTGGAACTACGGCTGACATGGTCTTTCCCTTTAACAGGTGGCGGAGGATGCTGGGAGTTGTAGGCTAGCAGTGGCAAGGGTGCTAAATCTTGTCTGTGCCCCGCCTTGGACTTTTAATTATTATTTCCGTGTCTGTCCTGGTCTTTGGGTAAGTACATGTACACTTCTACCACCACTAGACACTTATTTACTTTATACAGTGTGCGTTTGTTCCAGTCACTGCAGCTTCAACTCTTAGCTATGTCATGCGGGAGGTAATGTTGCCCTGAGCCGCAAGCAGGGGGGACTTCCCATGTCTGGAGCACACACATATAATACACTATGACAAGCCTGTCCTACAGGAGGAACTAGGGCTTTGCCTAGGGATTTCCAGGCTGTCTCCTCCTCCTTCTCCTAAATGACCTTAGTCTTGCAACATCTTCCACTGCACAAGTGTGTAAGGGGTTACTGGTAGTTGTAGTTCTACTGCTCAGAAGATTGTCAGCCTTTACATTAAAATCCCTAACTTTCTCTTCTACAACTCATTTAATCATAACCCAATACAAATATGATTATACAATGAGAGTTGTGTGTTTTAGCTGACTGATATGAAACCATCCCTTTGTGTTACAGTATTAAATATGGCTTCTGTTAATTTCTAAAGATATTAAACCCCTCCGAGCAAAACAAAAAAGCAAAGCTCCCAAAACATTACCTATTAACTTCATTCAAATAAAGTAGAAATCAGACCCACAGTGAACTGTCTGGGAACTTGAATATATTGAGTTGTATACAGCAATGGCATACTAGACTAGTAATTTTACTTTTACAAATTTTGTTTCAAGGTGCTGTACATTTTTATTGATTGTGTGTGCCTTATATTGGCTTAAATTATTGGGTGTTTTCCTGGTACTGCCTAGAACGCCTCCCATCTGCCTTTTCAGTGCTGTGTCAGCCTTGACTAGCACCGTAGCTTAGAATTTACAGTCCTGACAGTGATTTTTCAATGACAGCCCCATACATTCTACACACAGAACCTAAGTGGTTAATGTTGCCCCCTTTGGTTGATAATCAAGTCATTCATGAAGACGGGGAAATGTTACACTAGTGCATTAATACATAGCAACATATTAGCAAATCGCTTTGGTTAGTCTACGTAAAGGAAAGCAAAACTAATTCCTGGTTGGTTGATCATGGTTGCTGTACTAGTGCAAAATTACCAAATGCTGCTCCAGATAAGTTAGTTAAACTGTCATATGGCTACACATGTCTGTGTGTGAATAATACAGTTAAGGCAGAGACACGCAACGATTCGTGGAGATTTAGTCACCTGGCGACAAATTGCCACTTCATCAGGCGACTAATCTCACTGAAAAGCCTTCCCGCCGGTTAGAATCTAAATCGCCGGCGGGATGGCACTCAGAGCACTTCGTTGTCTAAAGTCGCCTAAAGCCAGTGTCGGACTGACCCACCGGAATACCAGGAAAACTCCCGGTGGGCCAAGGTGTCAGTGGGCCCTCATGCTGCTAAACTTTTGGCCTATTTCATGGTCATTCCCTATTTCTATGAGAGTAGAAATAAGAGGGTAAATCGATGGAATAATTGATTATAGTATGTAAAGAAAACAAACTAGGAGAATAGAGTCTAATTGAGGAGATGAAAAATATTAGTACTGAGAGTGGGCCCCTGGTCTAAAGTTTTATGGTGGGCCCCTGGTCTAAGGTTTTTGGGTAGACTCCTGGTGTCCCAGTCCGACACTGCTCAAAGTTGCCTCAGAATCTAAATCGCCGGCGCAATGGCATTTGGAGTACTTCAGTTTACGAAGCTGCCTCACGAGGAAACTTCGGGCGACTTAGGAAAATTGGATTCCCAATCATTCGGCAATGCAGAATCATTAGGAATAATAGTAAAGTAATGTAAATTGGTGGGGACACAAAGCAATGCCTTTAGCATTGAAGTTGAGCTTGGGGGCTGGTATTTACTTTCTTAATAACAGTAAATCTAGCATTTATAACAAGATATTTGCCTCACATGGCCAGCAACATGCTGAGCCACTTTAAAGGGAAACTGTCATGGGAAAACATGTTTTTTTTAACACAGTTAATAGTGCTGCTCCAGCAGATTTCTGCACTGAAATCCATTTCTAAAAATAGCAAACAGATTTTCTTATATTCAGTTTTGAAATCTGACATGAGGCTAGCAATTTTGTCAATTTCCCATCTGCCCTGTTCATGTGACACTTTAGGAGGGAATTGCTTTCTGGCAGGCTGTTGTTTTTCCTTCTCAATGTAACTGAAGGAGTCACAGTGGGACATGGGTTTTTACTATTGAGTGCTGTTCTTAGATCTACCAGACAGCTTTTATCTTGTATTCGGGAGCTGTTATCTGGTTACCTTCCCATTGTTCCTGGGTGGGGGAAAGGGAGGGGGTGATATCACTCTAACTTGCAGTACAGCAGTAAAGAGTGATTGAAGTTTATCAAAGCACAAGTCACATGACTTGGGGCTGCTGGGAAATTGACAAAAATGTCTAGCCCCATGTCAGATTTCAAAATGAAATATAAAAAAATCTGTTTGCTCTTTTGAGAAATGGATTTCAATGCAGAATTCTTCTGGAACAGCACTAGTAACGGATGTATTTTGAAAAATGTTTTTCCCTTGACAGGATCCCTTTAAGCTGATCTTAAAGGGATACTGTCATGGGAAAACAACGCATCATTTAATAGTGCTACTCCAGTAGACTTCTACACTGAAATCCATTTCTCAAAAAATCAATTTCTCAAAAAGCAAATAGATTTTTTTATATTCAGTTTTGAAATCTGACACGGGGCTAGACATTTTGTTAATTTCCCAGCTGCCCCTGGTCATGTGACTTGTGCCAGCACTTTAGGAGGGAACTGCTTTCTGGCAGGCTGTTGTTTTTCCTTCTCAGTGTAACTGAAGGAGTCACATTGAGACATGGGTTTTTACTGTTGAGCTCTGTTCTTAGATCTACCAGGCAGCTGTGTTAGGGAGTTGTTATCTGGTTACCTTCCAGTTGTTCTGTTGTTAGGCTGCTGTGAGGGGAAAAGGGAGGGGTGATATCACTCCAACTTGCAGTAAAAAGTGATTGAAGTTTATCAGAGTACAAATCACATAACTTGGGCAGCTGGGAAATTAACAATATGTCTAGCCCCATGTCGGATTTCAAAGAGAAATATTAAAAAATCTGTTTGCTCTTCTGATGAATGGATTTCAGTTCTGCTGGAGCAGCACTATTAACTGATGCACTTTGAAAAAAAAAAATTTTTCCCATGACAGTATTCCTTTACTAGTCTTTACATATCCATTGGGAGCAAAACACATTAACAGTCCAACAAGCTAATCCTCAGTCAGTATTTGGACTGACTGGCCTCATGCATGGTCCAATAAGCTGATAATTTGGTTTGGAAGGGCCTAGGCAGCAGCTAAAGTCAAGCAGATGGCCAGCTTAAGGGGAATCAAACTCAAATAAATTGATGTACTTCTCAGAGTGGTCTTCTGAGCACTTTTGCAATTTACAATCATTTTCTAATTTTATCAGTTTCTGGGATATTAGCAGTTTTAGACAGTTTTATACTGCTAGACAGGCCAGGGCCGCTATTAGAAATCACGGGGCCCCGTACAACAAAATTTTCGGAGCCCCCTGGTCCCCGCCCACCCTAGCACCCAAGCCCCGTCCCTAATCCCTGTCCACTCCACATCAAAGTTAAAAGACCACACAGACATCAGCGCTAAAAACGTAACCCCCCCCAAGGCTCCCTTATAAGTTAAAAAAATTTGGCGGCAGGCCCCCCCATTTAAAAAAAACGTGTTTTAAAAAATTGGTGGTCAGGCCCCCCAACAAGTTAAAAAGAAAATTGGGGCCCCATAAAATATTTTTTTTTCAAAAATTGGTGGTCAGGCCCCCCGACAAGTAAAAAAAAATTGGGCCCCAAAAAATAATTTTTAAAAAAAATTGGTGGTCAGGCCCCCCTGACAAGTTAAAAACTTTTTTTTACCAGTGAGCCGTATTCAAATCTAAAAAGAGTTGAGGAGCAACACAAATAGTTCTTAGGGGTGCCAAATAAGGGCTAGCATTGATGATTTGGTAGCCCATAGTGGACTAACTGTTTGGCAGTACACCTAGGGGCATATTTACAAAATTCACCTGAAGAATTCGAAGTTCGATAGAATTTTAATTAAATTCGAATCTTCGAATATGCAAATTAGGCAAATTCGACCATCGAATAGTCGAATTCGAATAATTCAAATATTCGACTATTCAGTGGTCGAATTACTTCCCCTTTAAATTTTTATTTGACCACCTACTTTGCCAGAACCAAGCTACTAAATTGGGAATCATTATTTTAGATTGAATTAAAAAAAATTAGATCGATCGATTAAATCGTTCGCATCGATCGATTCGAACAATTGATCGATCAAATTTTTCCTATTCGATCGTTCAATTGATCTATATATACGTATTCCAAGGAATGACACATTCCAGGACCTCATTATGAGATCAAAAAAATGAAATTTATTTGTCAACATTTCGGTCCAGTCTGTCTTGAGAAAGGTCCCAACTGGACTGAAATGTTTTTGAATCTCACTATGAAGTCCTGGAGTGCATCATTCCTTGGAATACGAATATTCTCATGATATATGACAGCACCCAGGCAGCTGGATTGGAGTGCACCACAGCTTGATCTGTATATATATATATATATATATATATATATATATATATATATATATATATATATATATATATATATATATATATATATATAAAGTAACACAGTGACCGCACTCGATCCAAGGTGAAGATCTTCTGTTCCTATATAATATATATCTCAAGCAGCTTTTCTCTTCTGGTAGCTTACAGGCTCACTTTCAAGGCTGAATGCAAACAAGCTTACAATAGACTACACTATTTCACAATCACTGCAGTCCAGTAGGTTTTGTCATCTTTTGAGTCAAGCTTTGGTAATTTAGTGTCATAAAAAATTCCCGTCAGGTTAAAAGCAGGTGCATGTGACTAGCATCTGATAAACAGCTGTCTTTTCTATATTGTCTTGTGTTTCTTTAGGCAGGTTATTATAAATAGAATACTTAGATGTAGCATATTAGTGCATTTTGCTTTATATTCTGATTTTACTTTGATTATGGATGTGCAAAATAAGGGATGTGCCGAATCCAGGAGTCGGCCAAATCCTAGCACTTTTTGTCAGGAAGGTGTTTTCTTAAATTATGTTAGCAATATATTTGTATACATTGACTAGCATATATTAAACCATACTTTGAATAGGATATGTCTGAAATGTTTAACAGAACTATTGTTCAGTGAATCAATAAAAGATGTGCCTATAAAGTGTAATTCAGGAAAGGATGTGCACTCCGAGAAGCCTGCAGCCCCAAGCTGGTTTGAACTACTTTAATTCAGCCAGTATATTGGACATTTATTTATGATTCTTGATGCATTTCATATGGAGACTGCTGTCAACTGGATTGTTAGTTACTCTCCTGTGTCCTTATGCACTACATGAAAGCTATAAAGTACAGTATGGGCCTGAGGACAACATATACAATTAGGTTTCCATGCAGGCTGGCAATCAGTGCAGTCGTTTTTTACTATTCACCTGCAGACGTTACCAGATACAATTCGTATATTAAGTATAACATGTTTAAAGAATTTTTCGATAACAAACTGGGAAAATAAGAAAGCTGCTTGTATGTAACTATGTAGATCAAAATGAAAAGGGAACTATGGCAAAACTGAAAAATTAATATAAGCTTCAGCACACTGAAATAAGAAACTTTCTGAATACAATCAATTAAAAATTTGGTACCGTTTCTGAAATAATAAAGTTCATCTTCACTATTCCTCTCTCAGCATCTGTTTCTCTTCATTCTCTCTTCATGCAGGAGTTGGGTTGTCAGACAATCATTGATCCAATATATCTTATATGGGGACTCCTTTTGCCTAGAAGATGTATTCAAGTTCACTCTATTAAAAGCACCAGACATCCTGTCTCTCTACATACAGAATTTATTCAAAAAGCAGTCATTTTGTTTGTACTGGAATCACTTATTTGTGTGAGCTCTAATACATTTGCTAGGAAAGAAAGCCCCACATAAGATAAATTGGATCTAACACCCAACTGCTGCAAGAAGACAGAATGAAGAGAAACCGATGCTGAGAGAGGTATAGGGAAGATGAACCTGATTATTTCAGAAATTATACAGAATATTTGTTGTTTGTATTTATAAAATTTCTTATTTCAATATGCTGAAGTTTATATTAAATTATCAATTTTGCTGTAGTTCCCCTTTAAATTAAATTGTTTCTCTACGGCACATAATCTGTTCTGATTCCTTGGGAAACTGTAAAGTGAGTCAGTAGTTTTCTGAAGAAATTACAAGGATCTGTGAATCCCCCTTCCAGTTTAAAAAAGACATTTTTAGAGCAGCATAAAACATGGAAGACCTCATCTGCAAAGTGAGGGCAGTTTGCAAAGAACAAAAACAGGCCCATACAACAGTTTTTTTTTTTGTGACACTTAGCACCCACAGCTCTTAGTCTTCATGAAAGAGCGCAAAGACCTTCGCAAACCCCCTAGATTGTGCATCATGCAACACAATGCAACACAATGGCTCCATAAAAACCACTGGGGATTAGTAAATGAAGCCTTCAACTACTAGCATAATGCAAACCAAAGTATGAAAAAATAAGAACACACATAGAAAAAAAATATATATATATATACCAAATATCTTCAAACTGGCATACCCTTTAGTAAAAAACTTTGTCTTTATTTTTACATAGTATCAGAGTCCAAAGTTTCAACATTGGACTTTGACACTATGGGGCAGATTTACTAAGGGTCAAATTTGAGGGTTAAAAAACCCTCTAATTCGACCATGGGAATAGCTGGGAATTGTGCGGGAAGTAGAATCCTTCAAATTCAAATATTGAAATCAAAGGAGTTTACCGCAATTCGGTTGGTTGAATGGTCAAATAGAAAAAATGTGATCGATCTATAACATTGTTCGAATTACGATTTTAACTATTCGATCAAATTTTTTTATTCGAAAATTCGAATTCAAATCTTTTTGAAAATTCGATCGAACTTCAAAACCTTCATGTGAATTTGATAAATCTGCCCCTATGTAATAATAAAGACAATGGTGGTTTGAAGGTATGTAAGAAACATCTTCTTACCCTGGTGGTCTAATGGTGCAACGGAAATGCCTGCCACACTGCTCTTCTTCCCTGCACTTCCACTATTTATAGGTGCATGCATGCTGGCGTGTTTACAATGGCGCGAAAATTCAAATGTATAAATAGCCCAGTCTGTCTGCAACCAGTGCCTGTGATAGGATCTTGTTTCCTGGAGCTACTGTGCTATTGAGCTTTTGATTAGCCTGCTATTTGATTCCTGTTGTGACCTCGGCCTGGCTATTGACTATTCTGACCCCTGCCTGTTATCAGACTCCTGATTCTGCCTGTTCCCTCTGCTTTACTTCCTGGTTTGACCTTGGCCTGTCTGACTCCAATTGTGTTCTGCCTGTCCCGACCCAGCCTGTCTGACTTAATTATCTGTCTCCGTCTTGTACTGTGACCTTCTGCCCTGCTTTATGTTCATGCCCCTTTGCCCGTCCAGAGCCTTTGCTTTGCAACTCTAGTTTTAAGACCAGGCGGCATCCGATTAGCCGAGGGCACCTCCCGAGGTGAAAGGCGGCTGTTAGAGGCAGAAGCACGAGCCTAGAACAGGGTGCTTAGCATTTGGTTCTGGATTCAGGGTGCCGATCGTTACAAGATATTTGGTGTATACATGCTATAACCGAGCACCCCTCTCTTCAAAGATATATTGAGCCTTGGAGTGCGAATACTCTGATTGGAATGGGATGCACCGAATCCACTATTTGGGATTTAGCCAAATCCCTGAATCTTCAGTGAAAGATTAGGCAGAATACCAAACGAAATCCTAATTCACATATGCAAGGTACATGTAGGGGCAGGAAAGGAAAAAATGTTAAAAATTTTGTCACGTGATTTCCCTACTCACCCCTAATTGACATATGCAAATTCGGATTTGGTTCGGCCGGGCACAAGGATTCAGCTGAAAACGGCAGAATCCTATCCAAGTCCCGATGCACTCTAGGACTCCATAATGATAGCAAACAAACCCGGAGTGCGCGAGAGAGAGAGAAATAGGCCAAAAAGTTGGTACCTTTTATTAGTAAACAAATTTAAGATCTTATAAGACCAGAGAGTTTGGATCTTCTCTCAGTGGTGTAACTACCAGGGGTGCAGGGGGTGCACCAGGACCCACACCCACTAGGGGCCCATCGGAGCTACGAAAATAGTTATGGCAGGCAGTTATCTAGGAGGAGATTTTACAACACACATGTGATCAACACTCCAGCATGTGATTTATAGAGGTAAGGGGGGCCCAGGTGCCAATCGTACCGGGGCCCACCAGGGAGTAGTTACGCCTTCTCTGTTGGATATATATATATATTAGGGATGCACCGAATCCACTATTTTGGATTCGGCCGAACCCCCGAATCCTTCCCGAAAGATTTGGCCGAATACCGAACCGAATCCGAACCCTAATTTGCATATGCAAATTATGGGTGGGAAGGGGAAAACAATTTTTACTTCCTTGTTTTGTGCCAAAAAGTCACGTGATTTAGCTCCCTGGCCCTAATTTGTATATGCAAATTAGGATTCGGATTCGGTTCGGCCAGGCAGAAGGATTCGGCCGAATCCGAATCCTGCTGATAAAGGCCGAATCCTGGCCGAATCCCGAACCGAATCCTGGATTCGGTGCATCCCTAATATATATATATATATATATATATATATATATATATATATATATATATACCTATACACTTGTAGTTTCTTCTACAATTCAGTCCATCTATTATTTTGGCTTAACTAGATCAGCAGAGATGGCTGGCTCGGGCTGCAGTATATTCAGGTTCTTTACTGTAAACAGTTTAAACATACTGCTGCATTGCCACAGGGGAGCACAAGGCAAAACCCAAGACCAAGCAGCAGTACAGGAGGAAGTTCTGTTTGAATGTCTGATTGAAGATTTCTATCATTTCATGTGTTTAGGTTTCAGCTTTGCTTTACTATTGTTATTATTAACACCAACATACTCTGCTACACTGTACAATAAATAGGTGTATACACTGAACATACATATGACATACATAAACTGATAACCAATACAAGAGGTAAGAGAGCCCTTCCCAAAAGCTTTTAATTTAACAGACTTTTCAGTGCAGCATGCTTGAGATTTGTATTGCATGTTTGCATGTTTACAGGTTTTCTTGTTACACTGTAAGACCTAGAACAAAGCATAGTACTGTATTTATTTATAACAGATAACATGAGCCACTTGCAGTGGCTTTATTAGCTTGGCATTCGCCGTTGTTTTGGAAACTAGTGCCAGTATTTAAGTAATACAGTTATATGGTTATGCAGTATAGCTATTTTAGCTATAAACAACCTGAAATATCATCCTAAATGTGGCTACAAATTTGTATAGCTCAAAAATGTCCACATTCTTTTAGACTTCTGTTGTTTTATACCAAAGTGTAAGCAGTATTTGTTAAAAAAAAAAAAAAACATATATATATATATATATATATATGGAAGTTACATAGTTAAATTGGGTTGAAAAAGACAAAGGGGGAATGTAATTAAAGGGGACCCAAAAGAAATATTCAAAATCCTATTTTATCACATTAGTCAAGCAAAATTAACTTTATTCACACTATATAAATTAATTGTTTCCTTCAGCCTGGGAATACAAAATTATAGCAAGCAGGCAGGAGCCATTTTGTGGACACTATTATTAAGACAAGCCTTGCATCATCTCAAACTCTTGTTTGTGCACCAGAATTGGGGACCCAATATCCATCCCCATGTCCTGGCTACAAGATTATACTGTGTAAAGAATGGGGGAAAGTGTGGGGAGCAGTGACATCTAGGAAGTGCTGAATGGAAAGTGAAAGCAATTGTCTGCCCCACCTTTATGCCACGGGCAATATTTGATTGACAGCTGATATTTTTAAATGAGCTTACAACAGCTATGAATGCTTTTTATAAAAAAATTGAAATTGGATTTCATGTTTGAAAAGGACTTTTATTATACAGATTTTTGTGTCTGGGTGACGGGTCCACTTCACCAAGTCACAAAGAGAAAAACATTGCTCACCAATAAGAGTTAAAATCCACATCTCGCAATATAATATTGTTCCTTAAACGGTTGTTGCATTGCGAATCGTTATTGCGCATTGCGAATTATAATTGCGCACTCTTAAGAAGTGCTTGAAGAGTTCGTAATCTTTTGGAGCAAACATTGCGGCTTTTTCAGTAAGAAGTTTTATTACATTGACAGCGCATTAGCGCAAACTATAAAATTTGTAAACGGCCTTCCACTGGCTGAAGTGATTGCTAAACAGTTTCCGGGTTCGCAAAAGGTATATTGCATTCGCGCAAAGCAAAATTTGTTCGCGCAAAGGCAAATAGCTTTTGCGTTACCGACGTATATTACATTCCCCTGTATGTCTCTTTCACACAAACCATATATGCCCATAGCTATGCTAACTGTCAAGTATTATTGAAGTAATATTATGCTATGTCTTGTAAATAACTCAGCATTTACCTGATTAACTAGAACCAAAAATATTTAGAAAGCTTATAGTGAATGTAGTTAGATTATACTGCTTCAAAGATAACATGAAAGCTAGGAACATAGAAGCCTGATATGAAGTAAGTATTCCAGATCTTGCTAAGCGAGGTAAATATTTTTCAAGTCTATGTCTACGATGCAACATTGCACTGTACACCTTAAACTAGTTTAGCATAGTTACTAAACACTTTACTGTCTTGGCTGTGAGAAGTATTGAGCAGTCGAACATCATTTTGTTCAATGGGGTGTTAGAGTTCTGGTGCAGCACTAAATTCTAACACCTCTCTGAACTGGATTAATTCTAACTGTTGATAAATCATAATCATTCATTTGTAAATAACCCCAATAATATCTTCCCTGCCCCATTTTATTGTGTTTTGACTTTGGTATCTTTATGATTTGAATAGATAGATTTTTGCTTGTTCAGTTTAAGGTTCTTTTTGTATAACATTATTTTTATGGTTGGACATTTTTCAGTATTAGCCATTGGGCATAGTCCTCAGCACAGATACACTTAAATTTTTGTGTATTGATTTGTGGTGTGCTATATTCAATAATACATAGAACTATTCCTTTAATGTGTTTTGGGGAAATGTTCTTCTTAAGTGGATCATAAAAGTCATGCAATTTTGTAAACAAATGGGTTTTAAAGGTTGCATTTTTTTAATAAAAATGTCCCAAAAAGCTGTGCTAATCCCAGCCAGCCATTCCACTTGCTGTTGGCTGCTTTCCCAAACTGTCGTATGACAGCCAATCTGGAGCTAGGTGGATTTACAGGAAACTGTTGTTTATCGTTACCTGTGTGAAGGCAGACTTGTAATTTGTTCCCCCACATCCTACTGTGCTTCTGCCCGAAAACCAATAGGCCATAGGTGTGCACAGTTGATTTGATTTCTTAGAGATGCACCAAATCCACTATTTGGCATTCGACTGAATCCTTGGTGAATTATTCGGCTGAATATGTACCATCTCATAATTTGCATATGCAAATTAGGGGCAGGATAGGAAAAAGTGAAAAAAAAAATTATTTTGTGATTAAAAGTCACATGATTTCCCACCTGCCCCTTGGTATGTTGCTAGATTCCTAGGTTTCTGTTAAAATTGTACAGTATTTGTTAGGGATGCACCAAATCCGCTATTTAGGATTTGGCTAAATCCTTGGTGAAAGATTTGGCCGAATGCCAAACTGGATCTGAATCCTAATTTGCATATGCAAATAAGGGGCAAGATAGGAAAAAGTAAGGAAAAAAATTTGTGGAGGAAACGTCAAGTAATATGCAAATTAGGTGATTTGATTTGGGTGAATCCTGAACAGAATCCTGTATTCGGTGCAACCCTAGTATTTGTTTACAGCACATTACACCAGATTTGAAATTCAAATTCTTTTTAGGTCAAAACTGTCAAACTCGACTAGGGAGTAATTCTAATTCGATTTTTTTTTTGTTTTTTTTTTAAAAATTCTAATTTGATTTTTAGAGTTTTATCATACTCTGGCCCTTTAAGAATTCAAATTCGACTATTTACCACCTAAAATGCACCAAACTCATGTTAAATCAATGGGAGAGGTCCAGGGATCAATTTAGAGCAGTTTGCAGCTTTCCTGACATTCAAGTTTTTTTTCCGAGAAAAAATTCAAATCGAGTTTGATCAAATTCAATTAAAATTTTTGCGTTGTTTGAATGAAATCGAGTTTTAAAGCTTTATTTAAAAATTTAGGGGAGTTTATGGGAGTTTTGAAAAGCTCACATGAAATTTGACCATGTATAAACTCATTTATATTTATTTCATACTATATTCCGTGCAGTAGAAGTATTCATTCAATATATAGATGGAGTGCAAGTTACTGCAAACTGTGAGTGTTTCTGTGGGAGGATGTATGATCTCCCTGCCGTCATCATTTATTCTATTCTTATGAATAGAACTGTGGGCTGACAGGTAGTGTGACAGATCGGCTCACTATATTTGAGTGTTTGCAATAAAGCTAGCTCCATCTGTACTAAAAATCTATAAAAATGACAGCTATTACAGTTTTTTTTTTTCAAGAAAGTGTGAATATTTTCTACAGTTATGTACAAATTCTAAAGGAATAATATAAACAAAATACCAGAGACAAAATGAAATAATCAGTCTTGTTTGTGCTTCCCCACAATCTTCATGAATTAAATAATTACAGAAAAAGCAAGTAATATGCTGTTTATATGTGGCTGTTTTATACAGTAGTAGTAGTAGTACACATTGAATTTAAAGCTGATTGATGGAAATTTGTGAAAACTGTGGGTTCCAGAACCGGGGGAACCACATGGGGCTTAAGACATCAAGTGGGGGCTCAGAGTGAAGATAACTTTAGGTGATGTTTAGGTTAAATGCATATACAATAATGCTGAACATTGTGATGGTTTACATTTTTATGTATATAATAAGGTTGCTATATGTTATGTATATATATATATATATATATATATATATATATATATATATATATATATATGTGGGTGTAGTAACTGTAAGAAATGAAGAAGTTTTAAAGTGGACCCGTCACCCCAAAAAAATATTCAAAATCCTATTTTATCACAATAGTCAAGCAAAATGAACATTAATTACACTATATAAATTATTTTAATCTTGTTTCCTTCAGTCTGGGAATTCATAATTATAGCAAGTGGGCAGGAGCCATTTTGTGGACACTGTTATTAAGGCAAGCCTTGCATCATCTCAGAATCTTGTTTGTGCACCAGAATGGGGGACCTGATGTCTATCCCCATGTCCTGGCTACACAATTAAATGGTTAAGAGAACTGGGGGAATGTGTGGGGAGCAGTGACATCTAGGAAGTGCTGAATGGAAAGTGAAAGTAATTATCTGCCCCGCCTCTATGCCTAAAGGTGGCCATAGACGCACAGATAATATCGTACGAAACGAATTTTCGTACGATATTCGGTGCGTGTATGGTGAGAAATGAGACGACCGACATCGTCAGAGGATTAAGATATCGGTCGGCTGGTTGATCGGGCTGGACGGAAAATTTTGATCGGATGCCTTTGAAAGCTCCCTGAACATCGGCCATTGTTAGTGCTGAATCGTCAGATACAAGTAGAATTCTATTGTTTCTACCTGTATATTTGACGATTCAGCTCTACACGTGTGTGTTGAAACGAACGATCTTTCTTGGAAAGATCTTTTCCGAGAAAGATCGTAATTGTTACGTCTATGGCTAGCTTTAGGCATAGAGGAGTGGCAGACAATATTTGATTGACAGCTGATATTTTTAAATGAGCTTAAAACAGCTATGAATGCTTTAATAAAAATTTTAAATTGGATTTCATGTTTAATTTGAAAAGGACTTTTATTATACAGATTTTTGTGTCTGGGTGACGGGTCCACTTTAATGTAACATGAACATTATATTGACCTGTTATCTGTTTTGTTGGGATAAGCAAGTTACTGATATGTTTGAGATAATGGGGTATATTTATCAAAGAGTGAAGTTAGAGATAGCCACAGTCTGCTAGAGTGAAATTCTGCCACTTTCCGTTCATTGCTATGGGATTTTGAAAGGCAAATTTATCAAAGTGCGAATTTTCACTTTCACCCATTGAGAAATACTCTTAAAAATCCAATATAAATTAATGGAGAGTGGGGGAATTTCACTCTAGTGCAGCGGTCCCCAACCTTACTTGGCCCAGGGACTGGTGCAAGGACCGGGGGTCCAATTTGGTGCACTAGCATCCAATTCGGGCTAGGCTCAGTGGCCCAGTATTGTCCGCGGCCCGGCAGCCATCTCCAACTTCACGCTTTGATAAATATACCCACTGTAGTTCCCTGTGAAGCCAAGCAACAATAGTAGATGTTTACCTCATCAGAGCAAATATGGCTGCCCCATATAAATGAATGCAACGATTGACATATATCAGGTACCCTGTGCAGCATAAAGCTGGCCATAGATGGACCAATAAAAGCTGCCAAATTCATGTAGTGTATTGGCTATGTATGGGTCCCCCCAATTGGTTTGCCTCACATCTGTCCCGAAAATAAAGCTGGCCATACACAGCAACATCGCCAAACGAGCGGATCTCTCTCCAATATGCCCAACGATCGGATCATAATAAGGGCAGTCGGATCGTGGGATGGCATCAACACACAGATGCGGCCACAATCCAGCAGGTTTTTAAAACCTGCCTGATCGACTTTCGGACAAATGTCGATCGGGGACGCGTATTGGATGGCCCCACACACAGGCCAATAAGCTGTAATAAGCATACTCACCATGTATGGCATGTGAATCTATGATTACTAACTCTATAAGATCATATTTTATGATACAGGGTATATAAATGCTAAAGCCTGCCGTGGGTTCTCAATTCATTTTCATTATGTAATATTTACTATTAAGGAGTTTAAAATGAAAACAAATCTATAGTCAAATGTCCCTCAATGTTTAATTAGCAGTCTTTTGTTTTAAATTGAGGGGTAGAACTAAGCACACTAGCTTTTTCCATACTGCTAATTATCAACAATAGAAATAAATATATATATTTTACTCATAACAAGCTAAATTGTTATTATTGAATGAGGAGAAAGGCAGGGTTAATTGGATTTGGCAGTGTTGTTTTCATTTGTTAAAAATTTCATTTAGAAAAAAAAAAACTATTTGACTGCGTGTAAAACTGCACAACCTCTAAATATTGTAATACAGCAGTAACTAAGCATGATATTTCCACTATGCATGATTAATTGTAGCTATGTTTTACTGTATATGATATTTCCACTATTCTGTGCCATGTACATGTATCACAAAGTCCACAGTACTCTGCCATTTTTGTCTACTTGAATTGGAGCCAAATAAATATCACAAAGTAGAGTCCTACATGGGTCCATTTTTTGGAACCCGTACCAAACGCTACCCACAACCTGCAATACACAACCCACATTCTTACCCGCTACCCGACCGGCAAGTATCTTTTCCGCAAAACACAATCCACAACCCGCTGACCATCAAGAATCAGGAAGTGCGGTCATTATAAATGGGAAGTGACCTCATAGGATGTAGGCATGATCAGAAAAATGGCGTAAAAATCGATATCGCTGCAGCCTGATCCGCAAACCTGCAAAACAGATGACCTGAGTTTATACCCGCATCCAGAAATTCTACCTGCAACCCACAGGGTACAGCGGGTTTTTGCAGGTGACTCATGGCTACCAGACCCTCTGCAGGACTCTATCACAAAGCATAACAAATTCACTTTGTCAGTGTGCTGCAGTACTGTGGACTCTGTATATGATTTTCGTAACCTGTGGCAGGTTGGGTAATTTACTGCTGGGCACCTGATTCACAAGGGAGTGATACACAGAGGTAGAGGACTTCATTTTTGTGTGGAATGTACATGCATCACAAATGGCACAGCAATTTAGAAGAAAGACCTCATCACTTGTCACATAATCATGCATGATAATGTATTGGTGTATACTAGACCTCATTAGGAGCGTAGCTACAAAGTTTTCGTAGTTTAGCATCCACCACATAATTTGTGTATATTTATATGTTTAGTGTGTTAGGGCTAGACCACACGGGAAGATTCAGGGAAATCGCCGCTTCTTTGGGATGACTAATCTCCCTGAATTGCTTGCCCGTGTCTCGCGCCTGCTAAACTATAAGTTGCCTGCGCCTATTCACACGCGGCGCTGTGTTTTCCTGAGTCGCTGAAAATTGCCTCGATTCTTCATGGAAGCAGCTGGATGGCACAGGGAAGCGTTTCAGGGAGATAGATGCAAGGCAATTAGTCACCAGGCAACGAATCTCCCCAAATCTTCTCATCTGGACTAGCCCTTACATATGAAGAAGCGGTAGTAATGACTAAAATGAGTGTTCCTGTTGTTCCTCCTAGAAAATAATGTAGTATTGGCATATTCATATAGTCGCCTACAGTTATTGATTTGCATTAATTGAAAAGTTATTTTATGTAGATAATTTAATCACAATGTAAAAGTCCATAATTCTCATAGTTAATAAAACAACTGTTTGCAGATCCTTGAGGATTGACTTTAGATGACGTACTCTATATGGATATAGAAACTATTTAGTCTATAAAGACTCCTGTCCTGCAGTCTGCATGAAGGGGTATAAAGGTATGGGATGTTTTATCTGGAAACTCAATAAGTAAGTTCTGTGTTAAGGTAAGGCATCTCCGATTGGGTGCATTTTAAGCAAATATTTCTATTTTTTTATTTTTTATTATTATTTTGTTTTTCTCTTCAAGAATAATAAAACAGTACCTTGTACTAGATGGTAGCTAAGATGCGCAAAGCCATATTGCTGGCAAAACCATTATATTCGTTTTATTCTGTGTTTATTAAAAAAATGTATTAGGCTTATTGTGTGTTGCTCTAAATTACAGAAAGACTCCTCATTTGGAAATCCCCCAAGCCCCAAGCATTCCAAATACAGGTATGGGATCTGTTATCTGGAAATCCATTATCTAGTAAGTTCCGAATTATGGAAAGGCCGTCTCTCATAAACTTCATTTTATCCAATTTTTTTAAAAACATTTTCTTTGTAATAATAAAACAGTACCTTGTACTGGATCCCAACTAAGATATAATTAATTCTTATTAAAAGACCTAGCACATTGGGTTTATTAAATGTTTACATGATTTTATTGTAGACATAAGGAATGAAGATCCATAATATGGAAAGATCCATTATCTGGAAAGCCCCTGGTCCTGCACATTCTGCATAACCGGTCCCATACCTGTACCTGTAATAGATCCAGTACTTGTACCTGCATAACTAAACATGCACTAAGGCACCAATAATAACATGGATCATAGAAATTAAAAATTCTATTGATGTTTTGCAGGGGGTCGCATACCTCACATCTGCCCTGTTTTGAGTGGGACAGTCCCGCTTTTAAAACGCAGTCCCGGGTTTTGTACATAAATGTCCCAAGTTTCTCTTTGATCTGGTGCACTGATCTGGCCAGTGCAGGGCTTTTCCCAGACCCAGGTGTAGCTGAGTTTCAAGTTAGAAACAGCCCTGAACTGACAGTTTGTGGCTTCTGGCAAAACTTTTATAATGTGCTATGGTAATAGAGATGGACAACAAATCTTTTTGTTTGGACTGATCAAGTATAAGACCACAATAAGCGTCTGGAACTTGAAAAACCTAAGAATTAAATTTTAAAGGCAAACTATCATGAAATCATAAATTACACATAACTTACTAAATATTTCAGCTTGATTCTCTGCTTGACTTTTGAATTTAATGTATGCTGCTTTGCTATGATTTTCATCCCAGACAGCTGCTAGATTTGCAAACCGTGTACTGTACCTTTCTTCTGACATTGTGAGTCAGATTGTATGCCATTGCACAGAATTCACATATAACTTTAATCAAAGTAAATGAGACTGTTCTCTTCACTCTTGACAATTTTGAAAGCAATTTGTTTAAAGACTGCCATACACAGGGCGATGTTGCCAAATGAGTGGATCTCTCCCCAGTATGCCCACATTGAGATGGGCGATATCAGGCTGATCTGATCGTGAGATCCTAGGACCCAACAATCGGATCTGAATGGAGGCAATACGGACAGTGGGATCACAGGACGGCATCAACTAACAGATGTAGTCATGATCTGACGGGATGTTTTACCCTGCCTGATCCACATCTGGCTGACTTTCTGCCTGATATCGATGGGGGAAGCTGACCAGAGGGCCCCACACACACACAGGCCAATAAGCTGCCGACACCGTCTGTCTGCAGCTTTTATAGGCCGTGTATGGGGGCCTTTACAGACGTGGAGCAGAACTGACTCCTGTTTCATTATTTTAACAGTCAAACCCTGAGAACAGAAAGAAATGTACAAACACTACTTTCACCCACAAATACATTTGCAAATCTATTTTAAACCACCAAAATATTTTAATTAAGAATTATTTTCTTTCATTATCCAAAAAAATTAATGGTTTAGCGATTTCTGTCTTTCATGTAATAAGCTGTTTGTTTAAAAGATGATGCTGTCATCCAAAGAGATAAATGGAGCTTATTATCAATATGGGGACCACAGATTTCCAGTAGGACAGTCCTATTCTTAGACAATTTCCAGTTGGCTTTTTAAAAACTTTGTTTTGCAGATTTTCATTGGTAGAAGAAGGAAATTTTTCCTGGACCAGTGCTCATGTTTAGAAAAAACTTGCACTGAGCCAGGGATTTTTCTTACTAAGCACCATCTTATCTACTGTATAGTTCTCAAGGTTCCCTTGTGCCTTCTTCATACTCCTACTAGACTTGCAGAATGGTACACTATTAAAATGTAATGATGTTACTATACTGTGCATGCACAAGCCTAGATCCCAAGGCAGCAGTGGGGAATACTTAAAGGGATTATGTCATGATTTTTGTTGTTTAGTTTTCGAAATTGCACTGTTTACATTGCAAATAATTAACTCTACTATTTAACATTTTATTCTTGAACCAACAAATGTATTTTTTAGCTGTAATATTGGTGTGTAGGCAACCATCTCAGTGCATTGTGCCTGGTCTTGAGCTTTGAGGAGCCGGCACTTCAGGATGGAACTGCGTTGAGACGGCTATTGTTTCTCATTGTATTATACCACGACAGAGTAGAGCCAGCACTTCAGTATGGAGCTGTGTTGAGTCAGCTATTGTTTCTCATTGTATTATACCATGACATGGGTCGTGTTTGCAGTGCTGGCCCCGCCTAGTGGTAGACATGAGAATAGCACCCTAGCAGGAAAAAAGCTTGGTTCTGTTCACGTCTACCACTATTCTCATGTCTGCCACTCAACTGGGGGGGGGATAGCTGCTATCTTGTTAGCTGCCCATTGTTCTGTTGATAGGCTGCTGATGGGATGCTGGGGGTGGTGATGTCACTCCAACTTGCAGTATAGCAGTAAGGAGTGACTGAAGTTTATCAGAGGACACGTCACATGACATGAGGGCTCCTGGGAACCTGACAATATTTATAGTTTTGCTCCTTTAAAAAATGGTGCAGAACTCTGCTGGAGCAGCACTATTAAAGGGGTTGTCCACCTTCAAACAACTAGATGTTTTTAGATAGATCTCCAGAAATAATGACTTTTTCCAATTACTGTCTATTTTCTATTTGTAACCGTTTTTCTAATATTGAAGTGTTAAAGTGTCATTTTTCACCTTCTAAAGCAGCTCTGGGAGGGGGGGTCACCGACCCCCCGACTGTTCTAAACTGATACATTTAATGGATACATTTCTTATCTTTGTCCCTGCTGAGCAGAATCTCTGGGTTTCGTTGCAGGCAGCTGTTAGGATTGATACAATAGCTGCTAATACTCCAGAGATGATGCTGTGAAATGTATTGATTAAATGTTGCAAAATTGTATCGGTTTAGAGCAGTGGTCCTCAAACTTGGCCCTCCAGCTGTTAAGGAACTACAAGTCCCACAATGCATTTGCCTGACTGTGGCTGTCAGACTTCATCATTGCATTGTGGGACTAGTAGTTCCTTAACAGCTGGAGGGCCAAGTTTGAGGACCACTGGTTTAGAGTCTGCGCCTGAATTACTGAGCTGCCAGACTCAAACACCAGAGACACAAACTTTCAACTTTAAACTTAGATTTTGGAAAAACAGTAAAAAATAAATAATGGAAAGTAATTGAAAAAATTATTTATTTAGTGAGAACAATCTGAAAACCAATGAACAGAAAAAAGTGTTTGGAAGGTGAACAACCCCTTTAACTGGTATGTTTTGAAAAAACATGTTTTCCTGTAACAGTATCCCTGGCAGGACTTAGTAAGAAAACCCTCTTAACTGGTGCCTTTATTTCCAGACAAGAGCACCAGTCCTGAGGAAAAACGTTAGTGATTAATACACTTGGGGGTGTCTTGCATACCCCAGTATTTTCCTTGTCTTTCTTCGAAAGTTATATAGAAAAGGCATGAACTGAAAGGTAAAAACAATAATAATTTACCCTGACACTCGTCCTCCTTTCTGGTTTCTAGGGTTAGTGACCCTAGCAACTAGAAAGTCGGTGAGTGCCATAATGCCAATAAAGCAGTAATCTAAAAAAACATAACAAGCAAAGGGCATAAACAAGAGTGGCTGTTCTGTTCATTCTGTGACGATTCATTACAAGACACAGTACTACAAGGACTTAACAGCAAGCCTAAACGTAATATTTAATAAGCTTCGTATGCATGATTGTGCTTGCATATTTAAATAATATTTTTCATTTCATATTACCATTTAATTGTGATATGTGTACACATGCAAAATAATTGCTACATTAAAGTGTGATCCAATTACTACTAGGCCATGCATGAGCACTGTTACATAATTCTGCGTTTCAGCCCACCCATTGGCTGCACAATAATTACACCACAGAGTAATGACAGCTTTGGAAAAAGGATATAATGTGATAAAATTAGATTTTTTTTTTTTTTTGTAAAAGAATAGCAATATAGATGTTTAACCTTATAACTATGATGGTTTTCATTACTGATGTTTTCTTTAAGCGCATTCATACAACTGGGCACCCACTTGTGTCTTACAGTATAACAGTCTGTTGAGGGAGATGGAGAGTGGTCTTTCCTAGTATGGTTTTCCTTTTTACAATATTAGATTTTTTGCCATCAATCTTTTAGTTTTAAACAAAGGAATAGTCACTTCTATGTGTGTGTGTGTGTGTGTGTGGGAGGGAAACTGTGCATAGTGCGGGACAATGCAGTAAGATAGTAATAGAGATTCAGTCTGGAAAATAAATGCAAAAATGAGAGCTTCCTCGCTTCTAAAATTGGATGCTGATTTTTAAACCCTCAAGTCACAATTTACTGAGTTTACAACTCGTAAAACTTTATTGGGGGTTTTAGATTTAATTTATTCTCTGTGCTGGAACCTTTTGTTCCTGCGTACGATGTGCATTGAGGAACAAGGTTGGGGACATATGATAATGCTGAAAGCTATCGCCTCATAGATATCACCCTAAAGCAGTGTCCTCATCCTCGGCTACCAAACACAACAAAACTCATTATGACAAATCATATTAATATATTTTTTAGTAGACTTAAGTGTCAGGGGAGGCCTAACGGCACCCAAGGGAGGTAGTCGGTACCAAGGAGGAAGCTTAGGGGTTAAAGTCCAGAACAATGGTACAGGCAAGGATCAAGTACAAAAAAAAGGGTTGTGGGTGCACTCATAAGGCCATATAAAAATATAATTAAGTACAATAATCCCATGTCTAAATATTCCAATGAATTTGCAAGTGCATGTATTTAAAAAGGAAAAACAGGGTTTTTTGTTACAGAGTTATGATCATAAAATTGATAAGCCACCATACCACGTCAAGGTAAACCCCACACGGTGGTCCCTAACTTGTTTACCTGTGGTTGAAATATAAATGGTCAAATACCAGTCCGCTTAACAGCATTACTTGGAGTATAAATCTCCTGAAACTTGGTTTCAATCTGTGAGCTAGATCCTCCCCAGCCACCAGTTTATGCAGCTTTTAAAAGAGAGGCTGCCCAAACCAACGCCCATTTTTTTGAAAAAAGTGAAATGAAAAGACTGGCAAGGATAAAAAATAAATGGAAAGCCAATACCTTGTCTGCTACAAACGGGTGAATCCCAAACTTTATTCCATGGTGCTCACAACACTTCAATGTTACGTTTCGGGACCGCATGGCCCTTCCTCAGTCACTGTCACTGAGGAAGGGCCATGCGGTCCCGAAACTTTGAGCATTGAAGTGTGAGCACCATGGAATAAAGTTTGGGATTCACCCGTTTGTAGCAGACAAGGTATTGGCTTTCCATTTATTTTTGACTATTTCACTGGCGAGTGGCTAGGCCAGAGCCTCTACCCAATTCCCCTGATTGGACTTTAATTACAGGCAAGGATCAGGCAATACAGGCAGGCAGCAATATACAAAAACGTCCAGGCAGGGTCAATATACAATAATCAGGAAGCAAATTATCACCCAGGAATGTGGCAAAGCAGATCTATAATTGGGCATTTAAATATTTGAATTTGGCGTTGTGACGTCATTGTGTCAGTCGCAACGCGATGACGTCATTGTGGGAGCGATGCCAGCAGAAGAGGACGGGTGGCGCGATCCTGACATTAATGTACGGAGATTCATATTATGGAAAAATCCCTTATCTGGGAAAACCCCAGGGCCTGAGTATTCTAGATAAGAAGTCCCATACATAAAATAAAAATCATAATGTACTTTGGATTATTTGTGTGATACTTTTGATGATATATGGGGGTTAATATTACAGATTCTGTATGTAAACAAGTGGTGTGTATTATTGTGAGATGAAGTTGTGCTTCATATATCCCTAGAGTAAAATAATACAGGTATGGGATCTAATATGATGAATGCTTGGGTTTTGCAAATACAGGGTTCTTTTTTACCTTGGAGCACCACTAGAAAATAGTAAAAAAGCTAGTTTTGCCACCCATATGTATTCTAGCTCAGTGATCAACATTTAAAAAGTTACTATTGTTACAAAGCAAATTCCAAAAAAATAAAAAATTGATTATAAAAAGACTCTTGAGAATTTAAAAGCCCTGTATTGTGGAGCATTCGGAATAATAGATCCCATATTTTTTTGTAGTAACCTTTTCTTGTATACATAGAGCTCCTTCCAAATCTATTGTAGTGCTTTATATGATATTTATGTATCATAAAACATTCAGTATCTCTGGTTATAAATATTTTGTCTCCAGTTGAATCATACAGATCTTTTAGAAAAGGAAGGTAAAAAATAATATATCATTTTTGTTTAGTGATTCTGAATAGTAAGTAATTTCCTCTCTCTAGGCTAAAATAACAGTTCAGTGTAGAGAGATTGCTCAGGAAATAATCGGCTTCTCACCCAGCTGAAAGCCCTTTAAACAGTGATGTGGCAGGGCTTGGCACTAGACTGACGATTTGATAGGATGCTGATCTGCTTTCTGCAACAAACACTTTTCTACCATGTAGTATAATGCTTGCATAGGAGAACATATGACTTTCATGCTATATGTCCTATTTATATTAAATAAAGTAAATTACAGTAGAACCTCCATTTTACATCCCCTGATTTTAAGTTTTCCCTCATTTTACATTGTTGTTTTGTGGTCCCACCTATATATTATGCATAATACATTTCCCTGATTTTAAGTTTTCCCTAATTTTACACCATTTTTTTCTGGTCCCCTGAAAAACGTAAAATGGGGGTTCTACTGTATAAGGATATTATAAGTTACCCAGGAGTTTCATGGCTATATAAAAACACAAGGCATTCGGCCTCGTGTTTTTATACAGGTCATGGAACTCAGCGGTAACGTCTAATATCCTCATATTTTGCAACATGGAGTACTTTGTTTATTATAATACACAAGTTTTAGTGAGTTGTGACAAAAATTACATCACTACTCACTTTTTATAACAGATGACATCAGGACTCATGAGGATATAATTTTCAAGATATTCATGGCTTTTGTGTATTATATAATTTTATCATGAAAATGACTGCGACTGCGTCACATCACATACTTATTGGATTTATTTACATTTTTAAACAATTTCTAATACATTTAAGGTATGGTGGTCCAAATTATGATGCAGTTCCTTATCTGGAAGACATCAGTTACCAAGCCTTTGCAAATGATAGGTCCTAGCCTGTTTTTATTGATACTTAATAGGCCATCACAATGCAAAGAGTTAAAGCATAATGTGCTAAATCAGTAGCCACCCACATACCCTCACTGTTGTCAGCTCCCATCAGGACTGGAAAAGATTTCTTCTCTATATGTGTTCGCCACTTCTTACATGGTGTAAAGAGGCACGCTTTTACATTTCCCTTTGTGTTTGTTTATTGGATAAACTAAGGGGCCTATTCATTATGCTATGTAAAATGAACCATACACCATAACAAACATGCCACTTAGGGCAGAACTACACAGACGATTGCGGCCCATTTTCGAAGCATCCAACGCTGGGAGTTAAAACGCATGCGACAAAATCAAGGCTACTAATAGAGCTGGATGGTGTTGTAGGGTTAATCCGACGCAATATGACTGTCGGATGAAAATGATGCAAGCTGTGTCTTCATCCGAGAACTATTGTCAATCTAAAGCTGGTGAATAGGTTCAGTTATATCTGCTTGTATGGCCTGACAGCATAGTGGGGTAAGCGTTTTGCCTAGACACACTAGTAGCTGATTTTTTTTTTTGTCATTCAGATGAATCCAGTAGCTCATTGATCTATTTAGCCAATGGTTTTCATATTAATATATATTAATATGTCTTATTGTGACAGTTTTGACAATTAAGAAATTAAAATTTTCAATTCAACCCTTGATAAATCTGTCCCTTAATGTATGGAGAGCCAAATTATGGAATGATCACTTATCTGGAAATCCCAAGTTCCAAACATTCTGTATAATGGTCCCATGCCTGTACATTTTATTGATGCAAATTACAGTTCTAATAGTACTGTAAAAATGCTAAAATCCCTGATTTTTAACACAGGTATCAATGACTTGGGTGTTCTTTAGCTCACTTTACATTACACAAAAGAATAAAAGCCTGCTGTTTTTATTGTATCTTCTCAATTTGTATACATAGACTCAGTATAGGTCTATTTTTGTATACCTCTGGTGATTAATCGTTCTCATTCTGTCCCACTGAGAATAAGCAGATCTCAATTTGCAGAAAGCTTGGGTCGGCTGCATAAAAATCTAACATTATGTGATTTACTGTAAGAAAACCTTACAATTAACAGTACGCAACCCTCTTGAATAGAGGTTTTTTTTAGTTCAGAGTGCTTGTAACGCAGCTGTCTAGCTATTGAACTTAACAGACACAGTGCACAAAAAGCAAGACTCACAAGGGACAACTAATTAAATCCAGAATTGTTTTTGTAGGTTCTTTTGTTAAAAAGGGAAACGTATATGTATGTGAGAGATGTGCTTATATACACTGCTCCAGATCATGGCTATTATTGTAATACAGGTATGGTATTGGTTACCAGGAACCCCGTTATCCAGATAGGCTGTCTCCTCCATCTTATCCAAATAAAAGAATGAATTTTTACAAATGATTTCCTTTTTCTCTGTAATAATAAAACAGTAGTTTGTACTTGATCGCAACTATGACAGAAATAATCCTTATTGGAAGTAAAACCAGCCTATTGGGTTTACTTAATATTTACATGATTTTATAGTAGACTTAAGGTATGAAGATCCAAATTACAGAAAGAGCTGTTATCCAGGAAAACCCCAGGTCCCGAGCATTCTGGATAGCAGGTCCCATACATTTACATAATACTTTCCTATCTCAGTAATTCATCTTTAAAAATGTATCTCATTCTAATGTATAATGCCTACAGATAAAGAGGAAGTGTGGTTGATCAATGACCATTTTAAATCTTACAAATGATTTTATTTGCACCCTTTTTATGAAATTAATAAAATCTGTTATTGGAGTAGAAAGCTCCCTGCTGGCAAAAATTGAATATTCCTACCAATGCCCAAAAGATTTTACTCCTAAAATTGTTACTGCTGGAAGATTTTACAAGCCCAAAAACAAAATATAATTTGGTTTCATCATTCAAATTCAATATCAGGCACGAGCCAGGAATATCCACCTATCTTGAAAGCCACCATCTGTTATTGAACTACGGCTCCCATCAACCCTTGGCCAGCCTGCAGTTGCTTTAGTTATAATTCGGCAACGGCTTCAGGGAAGCATCCACTGAACTGGGAAACTGCCACAAAGTAAGCCTCTGTGAATTATCAATAAATATGTTATAAACCAATTTGAACATATAATGGGTGCTTTGTGGTTGTTTCAATTCTGAATGGAAGCTATTTTGTATGTGCATCACACACATTTGTTTACTCTGTTTTTCGATTGTTGTATTTGGCCACACAACTATAAATAAATCACAAGCTGTGTTTGAACAAAAAGGTTTAAAATGGAAGGGAATTAGAATTATTAGGGAGACTGGTGGGTCCCAGTCCGCAAGCAGGGTGCGGACTGAGACCCACCGGTCTCCCTAATAATTCTAATTGTTCATTTGCAAATGTAGGCTATAGATCCTGAGCAAGAGAGAGTACTGTATGTGGCAGCTTGCTGTGGCTTTCTCCCACGCAGCCTTTGACGCCCCCTCATCTTCAGGCAGGCAGTGTGCAACTGGGCATACATTTCAAATACAAAATGAAGAAGCATATGCTTGGTGTTCCTGTTACATACTGTAGGTGTATCGGGAGAGCGCTGTTTATCCTCTATAGTACGCACTTTGTTATTTTCCTCTTCACACACATTTTAATACATGAAGCAACTTTTTAATATTCTACCAGCGATGATTTTATTAACAGGCCAGGTTAGATTAGGTATCTTTTTTTAATCTCTTTAAGCAGTTTAAGAGTTTGCTAAAACTCTAATTCATCTCATATTTTTATTAAAGCAAGCTCCACACACGATTTTATCTAGTTCCTCAATAAAATAACTTGAACAAACCAGATTGTGAAAAAACTCGATGAAATCAAGTGAAAACCCAAATTGTGCGAACTTTACTCCCAAACAGCTTAATTTTTCCGGGTTATTGCCCAAAAACCAGAATTTTTAAGAAATATGGGGCTAAACCCAATACAGACCACTATGTCCTCAAATTGGGATAGGGACATCTACCGTTGACTTATACATGACCTTGACAGGTTTCAGATGACGGATTTCTGGATTCGCTGCTTTTTGCAGAATTTGAAAATGTCAAGTTTTTTTTTCTTCCATGTAAAATAAAAATTTTTGCCCCAGAAAGCCCAATCAGAAAAATCATGGTTTAGGAAATATCCACCTTAGCATATTTAACAGACCCAGCGCAGGCCATGATGTCTTATACATGACCTTGACAGGTTTGAGATTACGGATTTCTGGATTCAGAGCTTTTTGCAGCATTTGAAAAATTTTAGTTTTTGCCCCAGAATGCCTAACCAGAATAAAACAAGGTTATCCTATAAATCATCTTGTGTAAAGATTACAGCAGGGACAAAAAGTGGTGTAAAGCAAACAGTAAATTTATATAGCTGTGCATTTCTGCTAAATTAATTTACTGAAAAGATTGTCACTTTGTTTATAGTTTTTTTAAAATGCCTCTTCATTGCCTTAATTTACTCCTTCATTGACACCACCACAGGCATGTCAAGAAGCATTTGTGATTTGTAACATTTTCAAATCACTCTTTCTTACAGTGTTCCATTTACTGCAGCTGGTTTTTATGATCATTTTCAATTAACATTTTGAGAATGGGCAAGGTAGAATTCACCTATTGCTCACTTGCATGCTTATTATGATTTTTTTTTTTATCCCGGTGTATTAAAGATTACAGTTGTTGAAGCTGCTATCTAAAGACATTAAAACATGTACACAATTGTCTATACACAAAAGTCAATTGGCCTGACAGTGACAACATATAACAGTCATGCATATTAGAGTGACAACATTATTAGGAATTGAAATGTACTTTTGTCTGTGTGACACCTGCACCAGTGACAACATAAAAGACACTAAACAACATAAATTGTAATACTTAGTTTAACAATTTAGTAAGCCACAAAATTGTGTAATTCCCAAAAGTGCTTACTACACACTACAATAGCCCCTCCCCACCTCAATTAATTTCTCTTCTCCCATATTGCTGTGGGAGCATTAGACATCCTTTCATTATACATAATGTGAATGAGTGGGCTTATCCCTAGTAGTGCAGGTATGGGACCTGTTATGGAGAATGTTCAAGACCTGTGGTTATCAGGATAACAGATCTTTCTGTAATTTGGATCTTCATACCTTAAGTTTACTAGAAAATCATGTAAGCCTTAAATAAACCCAATAGGCAAGTTATGCTTCCATTAAGGATTCATTATATTGTAGTTTGGATCAAGTACAATTTACTGTTTTATTATTACAGAGAAATAATTTTTAAAAAAATGCATTATTTGATTATGATGGAGTCTATGGGAGATGGCCTTTCCGTAATTCAGAGCTTTCTGGATAATGGGTTTCCAGATAACGGATCCCATACCTGTTATAGAACACAGTGAATCTTTTCTGAGTATTATTAGTAGAATTTGAACAAGTGAGAATTGTACAGATTAAACAAACTCCAAAGTAAGCTAGGCCACTGGCCAATCGCCTATCTTTAAGCTTGGTGGAGTGCCCAAATGTAAATATGAAGATTTTTGTTACCTGCCCAATTGTACAGATTATTGTTACCTGCCCAGTAAAATTGAGCATTTAGTTAATGTAACAAGTTTACTAGTGTGTAAGGGCATGATCATCTATAATTGCCAGGTTTAAGACATTGTTTTATATCATTATATATAGGGAATATTGTACCCCTATAAACTATAAGGATATTATGAATCAGGGAAGCGTTACAAGGCCAAAGGCAGACTGCTTTTACATAGGTCATGGAAGGTGACTTCTTATATCCTCATATTTTACATATGAGGATTACATCACTAAGCACTAGTTGTAATTTATGACATCATTTAGCTCCATTTATAAGGAGATTGTTTTTTTTGTTTTTTTAAAGCTAAAGAGAAAAGAATGTTTCCCAGCAGCCTTTGTAGGATGCTAGGTGTCTTAATTCACAACATTTAATATAGTAATAATAGTAAGTAATAAAAGACTACCAATTACATATTGTTAGTGACATTGCTATAATATGTTAACAGTGTCTTTATTTTAAACTACAATATCGATTTCCTCCTGAATGAAACATAAAATCTATAAGACGTCTGCACACATTCTGACAGACTCATTGAGACTTGAGATGTTTAAATCGGATTGGCTTTCTTGTGCATAATTGCTGTGTGTCCTTCTTTATGTACTGGATATATCTAGATGAAATACTTACTCTTGTCTTCACCAGCTATTAGAGAGCAGAGCTGTGCTTCATATGTATGCATGGCTGAGGTAATAAATTATGCATTTCTTGCTTGCAGCATGTGGATGGAGCACTTCTGGGGTAATTATGAGATCTTTTGGCGGCCTTCTGACAGAAATACTGTAGCATGCTGCAGATCATAGAAATCTGCTTTTTGTATACTAGTTCATTCTCTGCAGTTGTTGGTGAGCTGCAATACAGCATTTAAAGAGCCACATATGAGTTTTGTTAAACCACAATAGATAGAAGCAATACATGAAATGTATAGTGGATATTCATAGGGGAAAGGCAATGTTGCAGAAGTTTTCAGACTACAACAAAAACACCTTTTGCACACCACAAATAAACCTAATTATCAGTGCATCCACATTCTTGGCTCCTCCACAACAATTTATTGCAACAAGGCTACCGCCCTATCTCATTTATTTTATTTATGAAAGAAAAGTGCACATATTTTCAGGGGCTCACCCCTGCGCCAGGTGAAAATACAGGTATACAGGTATAGGAACTGCTATCCAGAATGCTTGGAACCTAGAGTTTTCTGTATAACAGATCTTTCTGCAATTTGTATCTTAATGCCTTAAGTCTACTCTACTAGAAAATAATTTAAACATGAATTAACACTATAGGCTGGTTTTGTAAGTAATTGTTACTTGAATTTCCTAAACCTGACTGTTTTGCCAACCTGACTGTCCTGTCAGCCTGTCAGTTAGAGTTTTTAATACTAACAGACTCCTGCTGCACAAATATGGCAGCCACCTCATAGAGGAACATAGGGGTAATAAAGGTAATGTAAAAGCATCTGGCAAATACTTTTATGGCAAAATTATAAACAGTATGCAAAGACAATAGTATGATAGATGTTAAAAAAGGTTATTTTCTGGTGTCAGTATCTCTATAAGAAGTTTTATATAAAAATATATATGTTATGCTGACAAGTTTAAGGAGAAAGCTCTGGGCCACAGCTGTCTGGTTTGCTGGATATAGCTTGACAGCTTGTCTTTGGAGCAGCTGATCAGTTGATCCAGAGAGATGTTTTAACCAAATAGCATGTTGTATTTCTTTTCTTCTCTATAGGCTAGTGGTAGACAAGCAGATTCGGGGAGACTAATCGCCTTTTCAGCCCGGCGACAATCTCCCCGAACTGCCTTCCGTCTGCCTTCCATGTACCTGAATGAGGAAACGCCTGCGCTAATGCACTCGCGGCGCTTTGGTTTCCGAAGTTGTCTCACGAGGAAATTTCTGCAATTTCGGAAATCTAAGCGCCGCAAGTGTATTTGCGCAGGCGAATCCTTTATTCAAGCACACAAAAGGCAGGAAGAAGGCAGTTCGGCGAGATTGGCCCTGGGCTGAAGAGGCGATTAGTCGCCTGGAGACTAAATCTCCCCGAATCTGCTTGTCTGCCACTAGCCTTAACAATTCAGCCATTTGCTTTCTAGCTTAAACCATCACCGGTTCTAGCAAAGACCTAATTAGGTCATGTTTTGGTGCACCATACAGATTTGGTAGTATCTATAGCAGGGGTTCATGGGGAGCAACACAAACATGAAAAAAAATCCCTGGGGGACCCTGTGATTGGCATTTGTTAGCCCCTATATGGATTGGCAGCCTATAGGAGGTTCTGTTTAGCAGTACAACTGGTTTATGTGCAACCAAAACTTGCCTCCAAGCCTGAAATACAAAATGAAGCACCTGCTCTGAGACCCCTGAGAGCAGCATCCAAGAGGTTGGTGAGCAACATTTTACTCGCTAGCCACTGGTTGGGAATCATTGCTCTATAGGTTATGTATTTCCACACTTACTGGCCATGCATATACACAATTGCACATGTATACACACAATTATGCACATACCCTGGATCTTAAATGGGAACAATGGTGAAAATGAAAATTTATTATAATCTTAATCATACTAAAATAAGAATAAATACAATCCATTAAATATTTTGCATTGTTTTGGAAACAAACAAATATATGTTCACCTTCCCTCTCTCAGCATCTGTTTATCTTCATTCTCTCTTCATGCAGATATTGGGTGGCAGATACTCATTGAGAGCTAGATTCAATATATCTTATAGGGGGACTTCCTTTCCTATCATATATATTAGAGCTCATTCAAATAACTGATGTATATATATATATTTAGTCATGTGTATCGAATAAAACCTTTTTTTGTATTGGTAAGACCTGTGAGTGCGGATCCCTTTTTGCTGTTGTTATATATATATGTATACGGCACTCACCATTCATTAAATTAATCGCCGGGGGCTAACCAAATGTATCGATCACAGTCCAGAGAAAGCACTCACGGCTGAGGTCATCCGGATTATATTAAAAATGTATTGGTGCATGAACGCGTTTCGGCTCACATGGAGCCGTCGTCAGGGTGAGGATCCTATTAGCCAATAAATGAAATATTTTTTTCGGTTTTCCACAAATCACCAGCAAAATGTTATTCTAGAAAACATACAAAAAAGATAAATATTGAAATCCGGTGATTTTGATAAGGTTGCTATATTCAGGCTTTTCCGCTTTGAGCTCTTTTCCTGTCTTTGCAACTGTACAGTATCAAGTGCCTGCCATAATCTTCCATATCAACAAACACATTAAGTGACTATCTGAGCCCTGCAATGAGATTAGCATGAGCATGACCACTTACAATATCTGGGGCACTAATCTGGGCGCATACAGGGTGACCTCCCAGGCTTTGCACATTAGCATTCTTACAGCAACCTTTCCCAGGTGTGGATACACAATACAGCACTGCAAGACCATACATAAATCTCTTTTGTTTGCACAACAAAAGATATGGCAGCTTGCCTCTTTAAAGGTTGATATTTTTCTCAGTAATGCCAGTTAACTATAAAACCACATCTGCTGCTTATATTTGCTCCATGTTCATTTCTCCCAGTTATTCAGATTTGTATACCATAGCGCACTAAAGGAAATGTTCAATGTCTGATGCTATCAGTCACACTGAGTATTGAAGTTAATTCTATACACAGTTGGTGGTCTTCCTAGTCCTTAGGGCTCAGCTTTTCCATAGTGAGAGTAGATGCGCAGCATACAGACTGGCCCTTGCACACATTAAGCCTATGGCATATGGGGTTCTGTTGTCAAGGCAGAGGTCATGTCTTCAAGATGACTAATACAGACGATATCTCTGTAGAGATAGACAGATGGAAAAAATATACACCCCCTGTTATACACACATGACACCATTGTCCCATCACACAAAGAGGGCTTAAGTTTCCTCATGAGGCAACTTTGGGTGACTTCGGAAAACGAAGCAACTTGTGTGCTAAAGCGTAGGTGACTTTTCATTTAACGGACGGGAAGGTAGTTTGGGGAGATTGACGCCCAGAAGAACAGGCGATTAGTTGGTAGGCTAGATACTGGCACCAGAATTTAACTTTTTTAAAATCTATTGTAACATGGCTTTGCATGCTATTTATAATTTTGCCATAAAAGTACTTGCCGGATGCTTTTACATTTATAGGTACAATTAGCATACCTGTATAATAATATAGATGCTCACTGCAGAGTACAAGTTTCATAGAGAAAATACTCATAAGTGGTGGGCACTCTGGCATACAAATTAATTATATTTATACACCAAAAAAGGCCACCATATATAGCCTGACTTTAAACCAAATGATCGAAGTAGGGCCTGCACACCAAATGAGAAGACAATGTGGTATTCAGAAAATATATTATTTAATGTTGGTGTGGTATGTACATGCTATTCTATGCTATTGCCATGTTTTTGCCCTAGCTTATAAACATTATTGCATTGGCTTTTTGTGATTTTTTAAAAACATTAAATAATTTCTTTTCTGAATACCACATTGTCTTCTCATCTGGTATGCAGGCCCTACTTTGATATTTGATTTGAGTTTCATAGCGCAGGTATGGGATCCGTTATCCAGAAACCCATTATCCAGAAAGCTCTGAATTACAGAAGGGACATGTCCCATAGGCTCAATTTTATCCAAATCATCGGAATGTTGAAAAATGATTTCCTTTTTCTATGTAATATTAAGACAGTACCAAAGATATAATTAATTCTAAACCAGCCTATTGGGTTTATTTAATGTTTGCATACTTTTTTAGATCCAAATTATGGAAAGATCTGTTATCCAGAAAAGCTCAGGTCCCAATCATTCTAGATAACAGGTCCCATACCCCAGGTCCCAAGCATTCTAAATATAAGGTCCCATACCTGTGTAACATAAGAAGCGGCCTTGTGTACCTTATTTTTTTATTTGTGATTGCAGCCATTCCGAGTTCTTACATCCAGTGACTTGTTGAAATCAAAGCTAGTAATCTGATTGTTTGATGGGAGAGTTTACACTCACATCACAGTTTAAGTGCAGTTCAAATTGTATGTGAAGTTCAGTATACACAGGTAAAATATTTAGCACAACTACAATGCAAGTGAATTGAAGTTATTTTTGCCCATGCAGGTACTTAAGGGGTTATTTATTATGGCCCCAGTTGTGTTTTTCACGAAAATTCCAGTTTATATTTTGTTCAAAACTCACGTTTTTGGGTAAAAAATTTTTTTTTATTATACCCCTACCCTGGAAATAGCCTGAATCCAAAAATACACCATCTAAAACCTGTCTAGGTCATATAGGAGTCAATGTCAGAGGTCCCTTGAACCATTTGAAGATGTCATTCATGATGTTCCAGTTTTTTTCAGAGGATTTCTCCAGAAAAGTTGAATAACTTTGAGTTTTTTTCCTGCAGAAAACTCGATTAATTCAAGTTTTTGGGTTTCGCAACTCCAACTCACAAAATCGAGTTTTTTCTTAAATTAGATACCATGCTTGGTATAAAAAAACTCAACATTTGATCTTTGATAATTAACCCCCTAAATGTGTAAGCAGCGAGAACAGCTTCCTGTGCATTTAAAACTCAGATATGAAAAAGCCTAGGTAAATGGTAGATTTGACCTTTTATAACCCAATAAATTACAAACAAAGCTCTCATGGCTTGTCCAGATAAGATTAGCTTGTGAATGACTTGTACCAATGTTCTTTGCTGGCTACAGTCATTGCCGGACATGAAGATGAAGGTTTTTGTTCCTACAATGAAAAAAAAAAAGAAACTGAAAATCTAAAATGAACAACACCCCTTTCAATGACTCTTTATGGAAACTAAAAAATATCGTGGGCAATAGTGAAAAGAAGTGTTTCAGCCACCTGAGGACATTTTCCTGTAATTCTGTTTCCAAAGCTATAAGTTTTGTTTTGTTCAGCAGAGACGCCAGATGGTTTTCAGGGAGGTGTGATCCGTTTGTGCTGCTTTATGTTTCTGGATGCCTGTGTGATGTGACTCAATCCTGACTTGAATCCAGCAGTTCTCTCAGTCATTTTTCCCTAGCAACTCTAGTGGAGGTGCCTCATCGCATTTAGTTGTTGTAGAAGGGGAAAGTGAGAAGTTTCTGGCATGCAGCAGAATTTCCTCATAGAGCCGCCAGTCAGTTGACTGGAAGAAAATGCCGCTTTTTGTCTGAAGAAATCTTTGCAGCTCTCTCTGGAGTTTTGATGTTGCCTTTCTCATCGTATGATGATCTTTTACTTTTTAGGATGTGATACAGATTAGAAAATTTTCACCGTGTTTCTTGTAATCCATATTTCTGAATTAACTGAAACCCTGTTACCATTAGTGCATTTGGCATTTCTCTGTCGGAATAAAGGAGTCAACATGTTTTTTTTTATTTTGTGATTCTCAGTTGTCTTGTGTGTGTTTTTTACTTTGTGGCTTTATTTCTAATGTCATTTATTTTATTTGTTGTAGATAAAATAGAAGAAGCACAAAAAAAACTGAATTCACCAGAAGAAACCCAAAAAGGTAATATTCATTTTATAATGCATCTATCAAATAAAATTAAGCAACCATGTTAGTGTATATGGTATAATGCATCTGGAGTGTGACAGCCTTATTGCTCTCTCCTCTTCCCTTGGTTTCTTTTTCTTCTTGTCTAAGGCGATGCACAAACTGAGTGGATCTGTGTTCCTGTATTTGGTAACAACATTAGTTATTACGAGAAAATAACCAGGGCATCTGAAAGTTAGATACAGTTGTGCTCATAAGTTTACATACCCTGGCAGAATTTATGATTTCCTAACCAATTTTCTGAGATTATGAATGATAATGGCTTTCTTCTGGCAACACGACCATGCAGCCCATCTTTATTCAAGTGCCTCCTTATTGTGCATCTTGAAACAGCCACACCACATTTTGGAGAGAGTCCTGTATTTCACCTGAAGTTATTTGTGGCTTTTCCTTGTATCCCGAACAATTTTTCTGGCAGTTGTGCCTGAAATTTTAGTTTTATTTGGTTTGGTTTCAACAGAACCCCTACTTTTCCACTTCTTTATTAGAGTTTGAACACTGCTGACTGGCAATCTCAATTCCTTTGATATTTTCTTATGTCCCTCTCCACAGCTCTCAGTTCTATGGGATTTTGAAAGGCCTATTTATCAATGGGTGAAGTGATATTTCACCCTTTGATAAATACGCCTTTCAAAATCCCATAGAAATCAATGGAAAGCTGCGGAATTTCCCTCTAGTGGCGGAACTTCACTCTTTACTTCACTCTTTGATGAATCTGCCCCTATGTATCCAGCCAGTGCAGATATTGATCAGCCATGCAATTTGTGAATAACAATCTTCTGTGCAACTAGGCATTGCTGGTCAGATTAATAGTTTCAAATTGTAGCCTACATATTTTCTGATATAGTAACTAGTTTCGTAATTTCTAGATTGTGATGAGCCACTGGCTTAAATAACATAATAGTATGCTCAATGTCCTATTCTTTATGTACAGGTCATGTTTTCACTGTGTTGCTATTAACTCACTTCTGACATTTGACTCTGGTCTCTGGAGTGTCTGCTACCCAGCAACTTAGTGCTGTTAACGAAGTTAAATATACAGATAATGCATACTTAAAGGAGAACTAAAACTTAAAGGAACAGTAACATTAAAAAATTAAAGTAATACAAATATAATGCAGTGTGCCCTGCACTGCTAAATTGCAGTGTTTGCTTCAGAAACTCTATTGTTTATATAAATAAGCTGCTGTGTAGCAATGGGGGCAGCCATTCAAAGGAAAAAAGGCTCAAGTTACAAAGCAGATAAGCTCTGCAGAACATAATGTTATCTGTTATCCACTATTTAACCTGTGCCTTATAGCCTTTTTTCAATTTCCGCCACTGCTACACAGCACCTTGTTGCTATGAACTATAGTAGTGTTTCTGAAGCAAACAGATCAGTTATACCAGTGCAGGGCAACAGTTCATGATATTTTCATTACTTTAAAATACTTAAAATGTTTGGTGTTACTGTACCTTTAACACAGAAGTTGGCTACAAATGTTGTACATTATGTTTTGGACTTTTGTACATGCCCAAGGCAACCACAGCCCTTTAGCAGTGAAGTTCTGTTCCCCAGTAGCACCATATCTTTTTTTTCTGCTGATTCACTACACATTATCTGTGCTGCTGTCACTCACTGAGCTTAGGGACCAACTCACACATAGAATATAGATTTGGAGCATCCTTAGTAGCATAAAGCCAACCTAATTTTCTGCTTGATAATTTTTGACAACCCCTAAGCTTAGCTTCTCAACAGCTGTTCAGTGCCCACTGAGCATGTGAGTATCACAGACACTTTCCAAGATGGTGACCCCCTGTGACAAGTTTGAAGTCCTGGATCATTGCTGCTACTGAAAAGCTGGAACTTTAGGCTGGTGCAATACGTTCAGTATATAAAACATTTTTTCACATACAGTAAATATAAGTTTTATTATAGCAGAGAATTGTACTCCATAAAATACAGCATCCATGTTGTCATAAGGCAGATTATTTTCCTCACTTTTATATTCCTTCTAGATACAATTCTAAGGCATACAAAATAAGGCAGACATGGTAACTATCAAATAGGGGAATCCAGAGGGATTAACGGCAAACTTTCCCTGTAACACTGTCATCCACTATCGACAAGTTTTTTAAAAGTCAATTTCCCATAATTCTTCAATCTGTCTGTTAGACCAAGACCTATCTTAAAGGGGTTGTTCACCTTCCATACACTTTATTCAGTTCAACTGGTTTCAGATTGTAAAAAAATATATTTTAATTCCAATGCCTTGCAAAAGTATTCAACTCCTTTAGGATTTTTACCTATTTTGTTATATTACCTGTTTTGTTATATTTACCTATTTTGTTATATTCCAACCTGTAATTTAAATGTTTCTTAATCTTATTTTATGTGATGGATCTGCGCAAAATAGTCTGAATTGGTGAAGTGAAATGAGAAAAATATGTATATAAAAAAGAATTAAAAAAAAAAAGCAAAAACTGAAAATCGCATGTGAATATGTATTCACCCCCTTTGCCATGAAGCCCCTAAAAATCCTGGTGCAACCAATTTCCCTCAAAAGTCCAATAATTAGTGAAATGAAGTCCACCTGTGTGCAATCAAAGTGTCACGTGATCTGTTAGTATAAACACACCTTTTCTGAAAGGCCCCAGAGGCTGCAACACCGCTAAGCAAGAAGCATCACACCATGAAGACCAAGGAGCTCTCCAAACAAGTCAGGGACAAACTTGTTGAGAAGTACAAGTAAGGGTTGGGTTAAAAAAAAATCCAAATCTTTGATGATCCCCCGGAGCACCATCAAATCCATCATTTTCAAATGGAAAGAACATGGTACCACAACAAACCTGCCAAGAGAGGGCTGCCCACCAAAACTAACAGACCTCAATCCAATTGAAAATCTGTGGTCAGACTTGAAGATTGCTGTTGACAAGCGAAAACCATCCAACATGAAGAAGCTGGAGCAGTTTTGCCTTGAGGAATTGGCAAGTGTGGCAAGATGTAACAAGCTCATAGAAACTTATCCAATGCAGTTGTAATTGCTGCAAAAGGTGGCTCTACAAAGTACCGACTTTAGGGGGGTGAACAGTTATGCATGCTGAAGATTTCTGTTATTTTGTCCTATTTATTGTTTGCTTCACAATAAAAAAACACTCAGATGCAGGTTCTGAACTGTTACAATTTTGCAACAGTCAGTTGATACATTTCTCAGCAGCAGCTTTGGAGTATTAGCAACTATTGTATCAATTCTAACTGCTGCCTTTAAAGGACATGTCAACCCTTTTCATAAAAATGTAATCAATGAACAGCATCTCTGAAATCTTTAGATAACTGCCGCTCTGGTTGTTAAAAGGTTAACAGTAAGGCTGCAGTATCCCCTTAATCCGCTACACATCCTTCTACTACACTAAACCACTCTGCCCCCTCCCTCAGGAACTTCCTTTGGCTCTTGGCTCAGTGAGCATGCTCAGTTCCTCTCAGCTCAGATTACAAACACACCCTCCAGCCTAACAGCCAATGAAGAGAGAGCATCGCTGGTTCCCATAGAAACTGTCTGATGCTATTTTTTTCTCCTAACCACCTCTCCTGAGCTCAGCATAATAATTACAGTGCTCAAACCCAGCAGAACTTTTTTTTATCAAAGTATGTTGTGCCTGTGTAAACCTGCATTCTGCATTACATGGACTTTACAGCATACATGTCTTATTTCAGATGATAATGTATCAGAGGGAAAATGGCCGCCAGGTGAAAGCTGCTATTTGTTTCAGGAAAATGTGATGGCGCTGGCAAACAGAGGGGGTATATGCAGTATAAATGATGCAGTTTGGGTGCGGAAGATATGCCCAACTTATATACAGGGTAGGAAAATGTAGGCTTTGCATGTCCTTTAATGAAACCCAGGGAGTCTGCTCAGCAGGGTCAAAGATTAGAAATGTATCCACTAAATATAGCTGATTTAGAAGGTAAAAAATTTCATTTTAAACTTCATGTCACACATAGAGAACAGAAAGTAATTGGAAAAAGTCTTTATTTCTGGTAAACCAACTTGAAAAGAAATTACCTGGTGGTCTAGTGGGGGTGCAACGAGGAAGTCCCTTGCACTCTCAGCAGGGACGCCCACCGCATCTGCGCCGGTGCGTGTTCTGCAGGAAGACTGGCAAGCTCACTGCTTCCGGGTTTAACGTACACTGGCACGTGACGTCATCATGGAGTTGCGTGTAATTCAGGTATTTAAAGGAGACGGGCAAATGTTGATTGCCCAACGTAAAGGTCTATTAGTAGTTCCTGGGTGTGATTTCTGGTTCATTTTGTAATTCCCTGACCATGCCTGTTTAACCAAGTCTCGTAAGCTGCCTGTCCTGAACTCTGGCCGGACCTGACCACTCTTTCGGATTCAGTTTAAATTGATTTGGTATTGACCTGACTTGTGACCCACCTACGCTATTGCCTCCTGTGACCTGACTACGCTATTGCCTCCTGATACTTTACTACTGGTTTTATCCTGGCCTGTGATTCCTACTATGCTGCCTGTTCTCCAATTCCATATAAAGTGTGGTTCCCTTGCTTGTCTAGAACTCTTTCATTGGTCCTCTTATATTAAGACCTGGGGCACCTGAGTAGCGGAGGGCTCCTCCAGAAGGTGATATTTAAAGGTGGAAGAGTGAGCCGGGACTGGGACCTTGGCATTTGTTCTAGGTTTGGAATACCAATTGGCACTCAACTGAACTGAAAAAAAGTGTTGGAAGGTGAACAACCCCTTTAAGATTTGCACAGGCCCATTAAACTGCAGAGAGAGAGACTCTTTATACTGATGATTGTGTTATGTGATCCATACAGACAGGGCAATGTTAGCCTGTGCACCTGTAAATGATGCCATCTTCATTCCCATTGTTTGGCCTGTCAGGACAAAGTCCTTTTCAATGTGCAGATAAGGTCCTCAATCTGGCAAGAAATTCAAACCTGCCTGATCGACATCGACCAGATATCAGTCGGATAGGTCTGTTGGATGACAATATACATGGGCCAATAAGCTGAAAACTTTAATAAATTTGCCTTTTATTTATCTAAATTTAAAGTAAATTACACTTCTTTTTTTTTTTTAGAGGAATTTCTTTATTACTTCCTAAATAACAAAGACCCATGTTTGAATGCAGAAAGCAGTATTTCTCAGAGGTTTGCTGCAGTTTTTCTTTTGGCATTGAATTCTTATGAATAGATTAATTAAGCAGTGTTGGACATCTATCCAGTTCTGGCACTATAAGGCTACTCAAACATGTATCCTCTTGCCAAAAATAAATAAAATCTTTGGTATCAATGCCATCTGCTGTTGATGTTCATAGAGCTGTTCATTTCTCTTCTAGTGATAGTTTTAATTATATTTGTGAATCAATATTTGCATGCCGTTTACATATATTTAATCAATAATTTAAATGTTCTCCATACTTTGAGAAAATAGATTACATTGTACATTACAATGTCTGCTAGTTTGTCCATGAAGGACTTTTATTAGTTCATTATATCATGCCCTATATCATACCTTATGGCAGATATATTGTTTTCTAGAATCAATGCAGCATTTTTGGACTAATACATTTTCCTGTGTTAGTAACTTTTATAGTATTTGTTTTCATGTTATGTAATGAAATAGTAACATTCAAAATGACTTAATTGATTTGTGTGAGGGAACTATACATATGTATTTCTATCTTAACCTACTGTCTAATTATAATGACATTATATGATTGCCTTGTTTTGTGCAGTAAACTACACTGAAGTGGGGTTCTTAGTGGGTTAGTGCAGGGTTCTGTGCTGGTCACACTTTTATTTATATTGGTGATTAGTGACTTGGTTATGGCTGTTCCAAGCAAAGTAGCAGATGACAAAATTCTGCAGCCCAATTAGTTCCATTCAGCATGTGACATCCTTGGCTAAGTGGCAGATGAGATTCATTGTTGATACATGTAAATTCATGCACCTGGTATTTAAAAATTTGCGAACCCACGTATAACCTTAAATGGATTGAGTTAGAAAATCCATAATGGGGAAAGAACTTGTGGATAATAAGCAAACAATACCTGTCAGAAAATTTGCAGAAGAGGGTCATTCTTCCCCTTTACAATGCAAAAGTAAGTCTGGCCAAGTTGAGTGTTTTTGGATAATAGGGGCATATATACTTCTCTTCCAGACACCCAGTTGCACGGTTAAATTTTAGTATAGTTTCCATAAGAACCAGCAGCACAGGGTTATTTATAATAGTGAAACATATATATATATATATATATATATAAACAAACAAGGAAAAGTTGTGCTCACCACTAATTT